>OW799236.1:59767115-60319615 GCA_941918925.1 Phyto melanocephala
ATATACCCTTGTGCACCACAGGTGAAGGGTATAAAAAATAAAAAAAAATTTAAAAAAATAAAAAAAAAAAATTTTTGGCTCAGCTGGGATTCGATCCCACGTTTACTTTAAGCAATATACAAGTTTGTATGTATGTATGTTGTTGTTGTAATGTTGTTTTTGTGAAAAAAAAAAATCGAGGTGGTCGTGGGTTTTTGCTTATATCTCAGTTGTTTATGAATCAATGTTTCTGATTTTCAATTCCGATCTACTCCCGAATATTTCTGATATTTTAATACCTCACCCGGGTTCAAGCGATTTCGGGGGGCGTCAAAAAGTTGATTTCAAGATACACACTGACAGACGGACAGACTGAGACTGACAGAGCTCAATCGACTCCCCTATTCATTAGCTTTCAGAAAATATATACTTTATGGGGTCGGAAATGAAAATTGTAGAAATTTCACACGGAATGACAAACCTATATATACCCTATATATATATAAAAAGTACACATCTACACATCAGAAAAATAACAACAATTTTGGTTAAAAGTAACCAAAAAGGCAACGCTGCTTCCAACAGTCAAAAAATTTTCTTTTTGGCTCTTTCGCTGCAAGAGATTTGGAGTACGCAGACAACATTTTGCAAAAAATTATGCAAAATATGTGTACGCAGACAGACCTATTGTACGTACATATATAAATATACATATGTTCAACTCGTGCAAATATTCTGATGATTTTTTTTTGCGATTTTTTGTTTAAACAGATTTTTTTGCATTTTTTACACTCTTTTTTAACATTCGCTTTTTTGCGTATTAAGCAATTTAGTGCTCAGGATTTTTTTTGCGTGGAGGTCTAATCCGAAAAGCAATATTATAATTAAGTGCACACTTTGTAGCATTATTTACCGAGTATTCTGCCCAGAACTCTGCAGGCCATCTAAATATTTTAATTTAAATGAATATTGTGTTAATGACAAACTTATAAATACCTTCTAACACTCTCGTGTGAAGGATTTAAAAAAATATTACTATCACTGAATTATCTTAATCCTTATAGATAGAAGATCGATTTAACTCAGTTCGTCTATCCGCGTGTCTGTTAAAATCAACTTTTTGAAGCCTCTATCTATCTATCTATCTATATATATAGAAGTGAAACTCTGTGTGTGTGTGTGTTAGCTATAGACTCCGAAACTGTAAAACCGATCGGGCTCAAACTTTGGTAAGTTGTTGTACACATACCAGGGAGTGTTTATGGGTGGAAAAAAGTGGGCGGTGCCACGCCCATAAAAATTAGTTATCATTTTTAGCTACTTGCACTTGACCGATTTTACTGAAACTTTGCACACATATCGAGCTGTCATGACTAAATAATTTCGTGATAAGAAAAGTGGGCGGGGCCACGCCCCTAAAAAAGTTTTAATTTTGAGGTACTTGCACTGGACCGATTTTTATGAAACCTTGCACACATACTAAGCTGTCACAACCATATAATTTCGTGATTAGAAAAGTGGGCAAGGCTACGCCCCTAAAAAAGTTTTAATTTTGAGGTACTTGCACTGGACCGATTTTTCTGAAACTTTGCACACATATTGAGCTGTCATAGCTAAATAATTCCGTGATTAGAAAAGTGGGCAGTGCCACGCCCATAAAAAAAGGTATCATTTTGAGGTACTTACACTGGACCGATTATTCTGAAACTTTCCACACATATTGAGCTGTTATGACTTTACAATTTCCTGACTAAAAAAGTGGGCAGGGCCACGCCCATAAAAACAATTATAATTTTGAGGTACTTGCACTGGTCCGATTCTTCTGAAACTTTGCACACATATTGAGCTGTTACGACTTTACAATTTCGTGATTAGAAAAGTGGGCAATGCCACGCCCATAAAAAATTATAATTTTTAGGTTTTTGCACTTGATATTCAATTAAAATTCAGAATGCATTTTGATTCATTAAGGGGCGTAGCAACGCGCGCCGGGTTTGGCTAGTGTATTATAAAAAATAAATTAAATAAATGTTGTATTGATTAAATCGCTCTATTACACTGCTCAGCTGCAAAATCCTCCATTAAATAGAACTATGTGGACTATATGGATTTTGATGCGCTGAACTCAAATCCGTTGTCGGTTTTTTTCCATCAGATCGGGATTTTTTTTATGGGCGTGGCAAATTTTTTGCCCTAAATTAGACAGGTACTGAGACATATTTCATCCTTACTCGAGAACGAGTCATCCGGTTTTCAAAAATAAAACACCCAATGTGTAACAAAATTGTATTTATTTCAGTGGAATACAATTTTTCTCTATCTGTTATCGTTTTGGAGTTATTTAGAAATTAATGGAGAAAAAAAATTTTTTCGTGCAAAATTCGTAATATTTTTCAATTTAAAAATGGAATTAAAAAAATATAGGGCAAATATTCAACTTTTTGAACTTGTTTCTGAGAGCTACTTATCTTGGAAATAAAAAAAGCTATAAACCATAAAAATTGGTTAAAAAATGAAGATTTTATTGTCAATTTACCGCAGGTACCCAATATTGTAATGCAACCAGCGTTACATATGATATAGCATTTCGTTAGCTGAGCAAATAATGGAACTAAAGTACAACGGTATTTTGCATAGTTCTTGGAATTAATATTTACAACAGTATTTTTAAATTACCTGTGATTTCAAATTAAGAAAATTAGGGTAGATTCTGGTATTTATTGTATATATAGAAGCTAATGGGCAATAAGTGAGTCACTTTTAATTTGAATATCGTGCGGTTAAAATCGGCAACAGTTAATAGATCTTATAGTGTACCTTGTTATTGTGTAAAGAGATAAAGCAATTAAAGAATCCACAAACGCTTTCATATTACAAAATGTCAAGGATTTTTAACAAATCTGCAAATTTATCTTGTTACGTATGTGGCCATCGACCATTTGGCCGATATTTTGTTAAATACATAATTGAACCATACAAATATTATCATTACAAAAAGAAATAATAATAATTTCATAAATAATTTGTGTTTTATTTAAATTCAACATCGACCCTTAAAATTTAACCACCCTTTATAACTTCGATATGCTACTAAAATGCTTTTGTTAATGTAGTCTTTCAATGAAAGTGGGCGTTAAAGTAGGCGTGTCAATAAAGTTTATGCTAATAAATACAACTTAGACATTTCAATATAGTCCTTTAGTTTCCCAACAACTTTGTCAATAGAGAAACTACATGAATTTAAGATAAACCGTTATATGGGAGGTAGGCGTTAAAGTGGGCTTGTCACCTAAACTTTTTGGCACAACAATTACATTGATTAGAAGGATATATGTAGCAAATTTCATCATCATACCTCTAATTTTGTCGGTTTTATGAGCTTTTAAATTTCATTAACGGTAGATAACGTGAAAAGTGGGCGTTATAGTAGGCATGTCAAAGCTGTTTTTGCCAATGAGTACAACTAAGGTATTTCAATATAGTCGTTTGTTATTCCAAAATCTTTATTAATAGAGAAATTATATGAATTTCAGTTAAACCGTTATATGGGAAGTGGGCGTGGCACCTAAATTTTTTGGCACAATAATGAAATTGCCTAGAAGGATATACGTAGCAAATTTGACCATTATACCTCTAATTTTGGCGGTTTTATGAGCTTTTAAATTTCATTAACGGTAGATAACGTGAAAAGTGGGCGTTATAGAAGGCGTGTCAAAGTTATTTTTGCGAATGAGTATGACTTAGATGTTTCAATATAGCCCTTTATTATTCCAAAATCTTTATTAATAGAGAAATTATATGAATTTTAGTTAAAACGTTAGGCCCATACCTAAACAAGAGCGTTGAGCGTCAAGCGTTGCAATTTTGCATGTATGTTGTTATTGTAACAAAAACAAAACACATGTACACCTCTATCGTGCTTTCAACAGACGGACAGAAAATGCGTTTTTTTTTAAATTGACCCATATGTAAATGTGCACATAATGGTACAAATTGTGTGGGTTTTTGCTGCAGTTGTTTTATCTTTTATGCTTGTTGTACTTTTCACACAGTGAATAAGAGTATATAAAGCTTTGTCATTCCGTATCATTTTCGACCCCATAAAGTATATATTTTCTGAAAGCTTATGAATAGGGGAGTCGATTAAGCTCTGTCAGTCTGTCCGGGTGTATGTTGAAATCAACTTTATGAAAACCCCCGACATCGCCTAGACCCGGTTTAGGTATTAAAACATCAGAAATCCAGAAACATCGGTACATAAACAACTGAGATATGAGCGAAAAAACACGGCCACCTCGTTTTTTTTAACACAAAAACAACATACAACAAAAATAAACATTCATACAAACGTGGAATACTGGTTAAGTAAACGTGTCATCGAACCTCAGCTGAGTCAAAAATATAATTTCTACAATCTTCATTTCCGACCCCATGAAGTTTATAAAAATTTTCTGAAAGCTTATGAATAGAGGAGTCGATTAAGCCCTAACCGCCTGTCCGTCTGTCCGTGTGTTGGTTCAAATCAACTTTTAGAAGCACTCATATTTTCCTCAGATCTGCGTATGGTATCAATATTTTGGAAATATCCGGGAATGAATTACTATTCAAATTCAGCATAATCGCTCCATAACTTTCTGAGATATGAGCAAATAAGCACGATTGCCTCTGTTTTTTTCCTATATTTATAAATACCACCAAAATTAAAATTTTCCAGCAATAAAATAAATTATAGGTACCTTTGCTACTACAGTCGAACTTCTCTATAACGTAGCAGTTGAAGACCGTCAATTTTCTACGTTATAGAGAAAATTCGTTATAGAGAAACTGCAGAAAATTTTGACTAATTTTTTTTTATGTAGAAAATATATTTATTAAGACAAAGAAATAGTTTTTACATGAACACATTAATTTTTTATTATTACATACATATCAAGGCATATTAATTCATCAGGTAATTGCAGTTTGAAGAGAATTTTTTTGTTTATATTTTTTATATATGAAGTTTGACATTCGAAATTAATGAGAAAGAAGAGAAAATTGTTTTTTATCTATAGACTTTGACAGCTGAAATTTAAAAAAAGCGAAGAAAAAAATAATCAGCTGACAAAACAAGAATACCTGATGAATAAATGTGCCTTGATACATATGTAGAAAAAAAATTATATTTGGAGAACATTTTTTTTACATCAACACATTTAAATTTTTTTCTTTAAATGTAGAAAAAAATATATATGTATATAAATAAGCAAGTTTTTATATGGTGTTAAAGAAAGATGTAATTTTCATTTGTTTTCAATGTTTCCACTTTTCTTCGTCAACAAAGTCTTTACAACGATTAAGAAGAGAAAAAATATCCCCAGGTACATTGTTTCGAGATTCCAAAAAGGTTCGTATTGTGTTAAAAGACGAGTGTACTTGGGAAAATGAAGGCAATTCTGAAATATTTTGTTCTATGTCAGATTCTTCATCGTCTGATTCTGAAAGAACATTGACTTCATAGTAACTGAATATATGTAGAATATCTTACCGCACGACATCGGTGGTCAATTCCCATGACCTCTTTGCAGCATGTACCTTCTTACTGATTAACAACATTTCTTTGACTTTTATTTCACCCTATTCGGGCAAAAAGAAGTTAGTTAATATTGACGTAAAGCTGTCGCCGTTGAGGATGATGGTCTAGGCAACGTCATTCTTGAAGAAATATGGACTAGCCCAAAAACTACACCAAACATTAGCTTTTCCAAGATGCATTGAAAACTTTTGGAGCGAAGTTGTTATTAGCGCTAACGCTTAAGTGACATACCTAAATAAAAGTGTTAAAACTATGTAAAGAATGGTATGTGCACTTATGTTAATAAAACACCCTAAATAGAAATAAAAATGTATAAAAACCGCTACGTTGATTTGAAAGCAGTTAAAAACAAGTAAGAGTGCTATATTCGGCCGTTCCGAATCTTATATACCCTTCACAATCATGCAATAACCATTGTTTGTATCACCATTCATCTCATATAAAATACGTACATACATGTAAAAAACATACATATAAAAAATATACCATTGTAAAATTATAAATTGAGTTTACGTATGTATGTTTCTAAGAAAAAAATTACAAAAAAAAATATATTAAAAACCAAAAAAAAAAAACAATAAAAAAATTACAAAAAAAATTAAAAAAAAATATTTATATAAAAATAATAATATATAAATAATATGGGCTAATCCTGCTTACGGACGTTACATTCGCACGCAAATTTGCTTGTTAAGATTGACACAGCTGGCGTTCACATTGGAATATTTTCATGAAATTTTTTGCAAAATGCAGTTCTTTGGGAGTACTTTAAAACTTGTTTTAAACTTAAAGGTTAACTTTTTTGAAAAAAAGTTATGCTAGCTTAAAGTTCCGTAACGGACGTTACAAAAAATGGAAGTCGATTTTGAGGCTTATGTGCATTTGTACACTTTTTAGCTAATTTTGCATAATAAACAAAAAAGTCCATCTACAAGAAATTAAGTGGAATATATGACCATATCAATCCAGCTTAGAAAAGAAGGCTAAGTAGTCCCGTTAAACAAAAATCTTACTGCCTGTTCAACGATGTCGAAAGAAAACCCAAGCGAAGTTTTATTGTACAAATATATTGAAAACAACAACAAAAACTAAAAATTTGTTTTTGTTTTCAACGTATTTGTACGAATGAAATTTCGCTTGGGTTTTCTTTCGACATCGTTGAACAGGCAGTTAATTTTTGTCTGTTACGGACGTTACGTTGCGGACGTAACACTTTTTCCATTAAACCAAATTGTGTATATAAAAAAAAACATGTATTTAAAAATCTTTTTAACTTTGTAATTATTAATATATTATTTAGTTACAAAAAAATTATAGAATATTTCATTACTCTTATATTAGCTTATATTCATTTATTTATTTGTTTATTATACCCTTCACCTGTGGTGCACAAGGGTATATATAGCTTTGTCATTCCGTTTGTAATTTCTACAATTTTCATTTCCGACCCCATAAAGTATATATTTTCTGAAAGCTTATGAATAGAGAGCCCTGACCATCTGTCCGTGTGTTGGTTGAAATCAACTTTTAGAAGCAACCACATGTTCCTCAGACCTGTGTGTGGTATCAATCTCCTGGAAATATCCAGGAATGAATCGCTATTGAAATTCAGCAAAATCGCCCCATAACTTTCTGAGATATGAGCAAATAAACGCGATTGCCTCTGTTTTTTCCCATATTTATAAATACCACCAAAACTAAAATTTTTCAGCCATAGAATAATTTATAGGTACACTTGTTACTATTTATAGGTGTAATATGCCTAGAGAGATATTCGTGAAAAATTTTAGATAAATCGGGCTTTTAAGTTATAGGCAAACATTTTTTTTAGAAAAATATATATTCCAAAAATTTACAAACGAAAACAATTTTTTTTCAGCTTCTAGACAACCGAAATCGTCAATATTGGTATCATCTGAAAAGGTTTTACTAGCGCAGTATAAGCACTATAAAAAAAATTAAAACTCATGTTGGCCGCCACTACAAAATGCGGACAATAAATTTATAAATGGGTCAAATCTGGTATTTTTAAATGTAAATTCTAGAACCCCCTCAATATTGGTATCAAATAAAAGGCCTTGACCAGTAGAATAGAGTAAATTATTAAAAAATGTAAAACCCAAGATGGCGTCTAAAGCAAATGGCGGATACATTTTTTTTAACCCCATCAATATTGGATTTGACTAGTAGATTAAAGTTAACTACGTAAAAATTAAAAATAAATGATGGCGTCGGAAAAAATAAGGAAAAATTGCGTATAACATGAAATATAGGTTAAGCTACGATGTGGGATTTTACCTATGTACATGATGGTGAAGGGTATTATCACATTCGGCACGGCCGAATATAGCACTCTTACTTGTTTTATATTGCATATTTATGTATGTATGTATGTATGTATGTATGTATGTATGTATGTTTTTTTTTTTTTTTTTTTTTTTTTTTTTATTAACGAGGTGAAATCATCGAAAGACCCTGGTACTCAGGTCAACCAGGAGTGCGTGACTTTAACACGCTAAAACACCTCGGTACACTAGCCCAAAATCCCTGCGGAACTACCACAAAGCTATACATCGCAGGGGGGGGAAGGTACAACACCCAAACTATAACATCCTATTACGGATTTTCTCAACCCTACGAAGTTCAGTGAGAACCAATCTAGCATATTCACATACATACTCCCAACTGCGTGCAGAGGACAACATAATTTCCACTATATTACTGTGATCAACACTACGGCCTATCATCCCCTCAAGGTGTATTCTCTCCCTATCAAAACGCGAGCACGAAAAGAATACATGTTCAGCATTCTCCTCGACATTACCATCACAACTCGGACAGAATGGAGAAGTATCATGACCAAATCTGTATAAGTAAGACCGAAAACAACCGTGTCCACTAAGCAACTGCGTAACATAGAAGTCCAGATCCCCATGTGTTCGCCCGAGCCATGGGACTAAGTCAGGAATAAGAGAAAACGTCCATCTACCCTTCTCTGACAAGGACCATCGCCGCTGCCACTCAGCAATCGTTTCAATATCTGAGAAGCCTCTGATCTGAAGATCAATTGGCATCATTCCTGCAATCACCAATGCTGCATCATCTGATACAGTCCGGAAAGCACAAATAACTCGCAAAGCAGCCAATCTATATACTGGGCTTATAATTCCCCTATAGGTCTTCAACCCAAGAGCCCGAGACCAAATAGGTGATGCATACATAATCACACTCTTAACTACTCCAGCCAGAAGTTTCCGACGTAAGTACTTTGGGCCCCTCGTATTTGGCATTATACGAGACAGAGCAGTATATGTTCTCGAAGACTTCTCAGCAACATATAGCAGATGATCCTTAAAAGATAAACGACAATCTATCATGACCCCAAGATATTTAAGCGAAGGTTTCGTCTCAATACAACATGATCCCACATTCAATTTCACAGACTCCATTGACCTACGGCTGGATATCAAAATCGCCTCTGTCTTTTGGTCAGCGAGCCCCAAATTAACAGATTCCAACCAGGAGCGCACAATTCCTATGCTTGCATTAGCAATGGTCGTAATCTCCACTAACTCCCTAGCGACACATATCAGGGCTATGTCATCAGCAAAACCGACAATCTTAGCCCCATCGGGAAGAGACACACGGAGTATGCCATCATACATCACATTCCACAACAACGGTCCGAGAACCGAACCCTGTGGGACCCCACCTGTGATATTATGCTGTCGCATGCCCTTGTCGGCTTCGTACAGCAGGATTCTGTCACGGAAGTAATCCTTCACTACAGCCAACAAGTACTCAGGAATCGCTAAACGCGTGAGAGAATTCACTATAACCTCCCAGTTCGCCGAGTTAAATGCATTCCTGACGTCGAGCGTTACCACTACGCAATACTCCTTTGTGCCATTCCTCCATCGTTTGCCCTCAATCGCCGCAGTGGCCGTATGAACCACTACGTTCAAAGCATCCACAGTCGATCTTGCCTTTCTAAAACCAAATTGATTATCAGATAGACCTCCTACGCACTCAACATATTCCTCTAGTCTCCTACAAACTATGCTTTCCAACAGCTTCCCAAACGTATCAATCATACAGAGTGGACGGTAGGAGGAAGGATCCTCCTGAGGTTTTCCCTGTTTCATTAACAAAACTAGCTTTTGCCTTTTCCACATACTCGGAAATTTACCATGGCGTAAACACGAATTGATCAAATGGATAACCTGAACAGGGCAATACTTGAAAGTCTCCCTTACTACCGCATTCGGTATGCCATCCAAGCCAGGGGTTTTCCCGTCCCTAAATTTGCTCATGGCAGCTTCAACCTCAACTGTCGTGACAAGCGGAAAGTCAAATACCACATGAACAGTATCAGTCTGCCAAGATGTCACACCTTGGTAAGGAAATAAGTGATCCACTATGCGCCTAAGTACTTCAGCATCCTTAGGTGGTGGAGGATTTAGACACTTTAGCCTTTTTGTTACCAGCTTATAAGCCAGACCCCATGGGTCGTTTTCAACCTCTTCACACATCTGTATGAAACATGCCCTCTTACTCCTACTGATCGCCATTTTCAAGGATTTGCGGATGCGCCTATATTGGTCACGGTGCTCGTCATTCCCCGGCCTACCTCGGCTTCTAGTATACCGTCGTCTAGCCCGGATACATTCCGACCGTAGTTGAGAAATTTCCCCGTTCCACCAATATACCGGCCGCTTGTTCCCACTCATCCTCCTTTTAATCATAGACGTATCGCATGCCCCTGATACCCTACTTATGAGTTGCGCAGCCATTGTTTCAGGCTGCCCTTGCAACCTCATATTTTCCACCACTACTCCAAATAATTCCCTATCAAGGCTATCTGTTTTCCATCCCGAAATTCGTTCCGGGTGTATAATCATTGCATCCTCTCGCAATTCCTCCCTAATATCAATCAATATAGCATTATGATCGCAATGTGTGTATATCCCGGGCATGCTCCATCCTACCCTTCCCATAATATTAGCGCTAGCAAAGACAGCGTCAATAATTGACCCCGCTTCGCCTCTTGAGAAAGTGTGCTCAGCTCCGTTGTTTAACAGAATCACATTAAGTGTAGAAAATGACTCCACGAGTATCCGACCCCTAGAATTTGTGCATGGGCAGCCCCATTCTATCGCCCACGCATTGAAGTCGCCGGCAATAACCACGGGACCTCTTGAGCATGCATCAGAAACGATATTGTGAACAATTTGTTCAAACTCCAATAAGGAATATCTCGGGGGAACGTAGCAGCTATAGAAGCAAATCCCATGCACAATAGCCCGAGTAAAACCAGTAAACTGTAAGGCAGGATCTCGCAGCCCCAATTCACTGATTAACCATATCGCCGACGTCTTGGTAATGTCCGATAACCAATTAACCGAGTCCCGGCATCGATACGGTTCACTTAAGAGTGCTAAGTCTATATTCATCTCCCGAACACTCTGTTTCAGCAGATCCTGTGCCGCCTGACAGTGATTCAGATTTAGTTGTAAGACTCTCATCCTCGATGTCTAAGGCGTTCGATCGCTTTCTTGTAAAACGGACAGACAAAACAGCCAGTTACATGATCACTCTTTACCCTAGGGTTTACACAACTACACAGCACACATGATGGTCGGTTATTACACATTATGTATGTATATATTATGTATGTATGTATGTATGTATGTATGTATGTATGTATGTATGTATGTATGTATGTATGTATGTATGTATGTATGTATGTATGTATGTATGTATGTACATATGTTTTTTTTTTTGTTTGCTTTCGAGCCGATGGTGTGGAATCTTCATAGATACTAGTGGCCCCAGCCACAAGCATGTACGATTCGCCGTAGCGCCTACGTACTAAACCACACCCCCATAAACCCCCCCCCCCCCCCCCCCCCCCGATCATCAACGGACGTCCCCACGGGACTGCCGCTAGGTATTACTTCGCGGGGGCCGTTGGCATTTATGTACATATGTATATGTATGTATGTATGTAAAAACATTCATACTTTTATATACACATATTTAATATTCTCTTTGTGTTGTCTGCAACTGGCAATCGCTGGTGTTACCACAATTATAATGGCTTATGCCATTGACGCCAACACCGCTAACAAAATTAAGCACATAACAGAACGCACACTCGCTATTACGTGCACACACAGACACACACATATATATGAAGAGTCAGTCATGTCTTTAATATGTTTTGCGACTAAAGAACAGCCACAAAGAAATAAAACTAAAAATATTCGCACTAGCCAGCAACATTCGTATAAATGATTTGCATAAAAAAGAAACGCCAAATAAATATATGTATATGCATACGCACAATTCCACAGCTGGTGGCAATCACGTTATTTCAATGCTGTGTATATATGCTTCTGAATCTTGTACCACGGATGGAAATCATGGTACAATTGTACTTTTTCTGGTACATTTTTGACCTTGTTGGTACCGTGGTACTACTGCGAGCTACTTGGTACAATTTAAAAATGTTTCCATGTTCTCTTTTATTTTGTTTGCGTGTGTTATATTTTATTCTGTCAGTTTCTCTGTTTTTATTGCAATGCTGCTTTCAAAGCGAATTCATGTACCAGGTGGTGTCAAGTCTGCAACAACAAAATCTGTCTAGTACTTTATGTCAAACTTCTAACAAAAACAAGTAACAGTGCTATATTCGGCCGTGCCGAATCTTATATACCCTTCACAACGTGTAGTCATGCAATAACAATTGTTTGTATCACCATTCATCTCATATCAAATACGTACATATGTATATACTGGTTAGAATAAATGTGGCATCGAATCCCAGCTGAGCCAAAAAAAAATTTAATTTATATAATATATTATTTATATTTTGTTATTATTTTTTTTTATATTTTTTTTTTTAATTTTTTTAAAAAATTTTTTTGATAAAATTTTAAAAAAATTTTTTAAAATTTTTTTTAAATTATTTAATTTTTTTTTTTTATAATTTTTTTTATTATTTTTTTTTTATTTTTAATATTTTTTCTTTTTGTAATTTTTTCTTTTTTTGTATGGTTTTTACATATATTTATGTATGTATGTTGTTGTTGTTATTGTGTAAAAAAACGAGGTGGTCGTGGTTTTTTGCTCATATCTCAGAAAGTTATTGGGCGATTGTGCTGAATTTCAATAGCGATTCATTCCTGAATATTTCCAAGAGATTGATACCATATAGAGATCTGAGGAACATATAGTTGCTTCTAAAAGTTGATTTCAACCAACACACGGACAGACGGGCAGACGGACAGACGGACAGACGGTCAGGGCTTAATCGACTCCTCTATTCATAAGCTTTCAGAAAATATATACTTTATGGGGTCGGAAATGAAAATTGTAGAAATTACAAACGGAATGACAAAGCTATATATACCCTTGTGCACCACAGGTGAAGGGTATAATAACCAGTTTATTTGGCACCACCTGATACATGAATTCGACTTGGCTGTTGTTATATGTATTTTATTTTACTTATGATTTGTAAGCATGTAAGGTGGACTTTAATAATGAAGTACTAAAATGTTTCGATAAGTTTACTCAAGAAAAAGTTATTATGGGAGAAACAAATTCAATAGTACCTCTTCTGGTGAAAATGTTTTCACACGAACAAATAAACTTTGAAGCAATGAATAATCAACACAGAGCACTAGCCGATGTGATTGAACTTATATTACACAAAGATTTAAATATTTTCTATTTTTGGTCTAAAGTATCACAGATGAAAAATGAATTAAATGAGTTCATGTTCCCAGATATTTCAAGAATTGTAAGAGGTATTCTGTCTATTCCACATTCATCGGCCAACGTCGAACGAGTTTTTTTTTTTTTTACCTAACTAAAACAAATAAAAGAAAAAGAATACACGTTTCTACGTTTCAAATTTGATACAGACAAAAGATTTTTAAAGTCAACAAATTCTTGTTGTTTTAATTTAAAAATAACAGAAAACTTATTATCTAAAAGTAATAAATAAAATTTGTTAAATAACCGATCTCTACGTATGTACCTATGAATGTAATATTTAATATTTTTTATTGTGTACTGTATATTTAATCACATTTTTGTTAAGTTTTTGTTTTTTATTGTATATTTCAAAATTTTTATAAATATTTTTGTTAAGTTTATGTTTTATTAATAAGTATTGAAAAAAATGGTACCGTCATGGCCTAAAAAGTACATTTTGTTTTCATACTTGATACATAAAAGCCATTTTCCTTCAATTTCTTGTACAATAAAACTGGGCTCACGACAGACAGGCACATTTTCAGCAACAACATAAAACGCCAAGAATTTGCAAAAAGCTAGCAAAAAAAAAAAACAAAAAAAATAAACAGCAAATACGTGCATAACCACCAGAAGCTTAACATTCTCTACATCAGCGTTGCCAGAAACTTTGGAGAGAAGATCATCACTTATAGCAAAAAAAATCATATTTTCAAGAAAAAAATCATCGAATTTTTTTAATTCAAACATTTTATTAAAAACGCAAAAAAAAACTATAAAAATTTATTTAGAAAACTGTTTTCTTATTAGATAAGTTATTTAAAGCAAAAATATTATTAAATTCATATGAAAATATACATACATATTCATATAGCAACGTGTGAATAAATTCAAATTGCATATCTATCATTAGAAAACTTGAATGTCTTAATATAAACAAGTAAGAGCGCTATATTCGGCCATGCCGAATCTTATATACCCTTCACAACGTGTAGTCATGCAATAACAGTAGTTTGTATCACCATTCCCCATATGAACTACGTACATACATATCAAAAACATACATATATAAAAACATCCCATTGTAAAATTATAAATTTACGTATGTATGCTAAAAAAAAAAAAATTTAAAAAAAAAATTTTTTTTTAAAAATAATTAAAATATTTATAATAAATATAAAACAAAAAAAAAATAATAAAAAAAATTAAAAAAAAAAAATAAAAAATATTAAAAAAAAATAATAAAAATATAAATAATATATTAAATAAAAAAACAATAAAAAAAAAATTAAAAAAAAAAAATGTTTGTTTGGCTCAGCTGGGATTCGATGCCACGTTTCTCTAACCAGTATACACGTTTGTATGTATGTATGTTGTTTTTTTGAAAAAAAAAATCGAGGTGGTCGTGAGTTTTTGCTCATATCTCAGTTGTTTATGAACCGATGTTTCTGATTTTCAATACCGATCTACTCCCGAATATTAGAGTGCCCCTGTGGACTAGTCAGTAAAAGGAAAAGTCAGTTGTTTGGGGGTTGCGGGTTCGATTCCCGCCGGAGACTCTGGAATTGTCTGCTTCTGTTTCTCTTTTATCCTAAATATTTCTATTCTTATCCTATATTTCTCTCTATTAAGGCGTCACAATGGACCGTAATGGTCTCCGAGTGAAGGTGTGAGGGTAACTTTGCACCAGCCTTACCTACCTACCTACTCCCGAATATTTCTGATATTTTAATACACCCGGGTCCATGCGATATCGGGGGGCTTCAAAAAGTTGATTTCAACATACACACGGACAGAATGACAGAGCTTAATCGACTCCCCTATTCATAAGCTTTCAGAAAATATATACTTTATGGGGTCGGAAATGAAAATTGTAGAAATATCACACGGAATGACAAACCTATATATACCCTTTTTCACTTTGTGAAGGGTATAAAAACAATCATACATTTAACAATGACATATGTATGAATTAAAGTATTTTAGGAATCATCATTATTATAAAACATAAAAGGTTTCGTATTTTTAGTTATATATTGTTCTACTTTTAAATTATAGCATGAACAATCGTTTAACTTTAAGTATTCCTCTGAATATAATATACCCTATTTCTATATTTTTTTTTTTTAATTTACAACTGAAAATATTCGTTCAACATTTGCATAAGAAATAGGAAGACATTTTAGGGTTTTAAAAAATTTTGACAGGATCAGAAAAGCTAAGATTTTGTCAGCTTGAGTTATTTTTGAGACTTCTGACCAAAATTCTTCACAACTTATATAGTTGTAAAGTGTTCTTCAAAATGGAGAAGACGTGGTTCTCTAAACTCGTCTTCTAAGTTTTGAACATTAATCTCATCAAATAAATTTGAAAAGTTTTGTATTAAACCTGTTAAAGAAGCTACTTTTCTATTAATTATTTTTGAAGGGTCAAGACATAAAAGAACTTTAAAATAATTATCATTAAAATCAAATCGTTTCATTACACAACTCATTGTAAAATGAAGTAAAATTTTCAACAAATTAATTTTTTTAATTTTCTGCAAGTTTTAGATTGAAAATTTTTTGTTTTACAAACACCCCCCCAAATAAATATCTTCGTTTTGTAAATGAAATAATTTATTTTCCAAGTCAAGTTCATTAATAAAATTGGTGTTAGCGTAATTTAGTCTTATAAAATTATTGAAAATTTTAAGATGAAGACCTTGCATTTCATCATAAATTCTTTGTATTTGAGATGTGGCTTGAAAAATTATGTTAACTCTATAGACTCTGCTACAAGCTGACACAAAACTTTATTGGTTTAAAAATTGATTGTTGATAAGAATTGCAGAAAAATTATGTTTTGTATCTACAACTTAAAACAAAAAAAATATAATTTCTAAAAATAAAAATCATCGTTTTGGGGGAAAACATCATAAATCATATTTAAGCAAAAAAAATCATCAAAAATATGATAAAAACATGATTATGGCAACGCTGCTCTACATTATTGCTTCTTTTAAGCCAAACAAGTCATCTTCTTCATATGGATTAACGTAAATATCAACCACTACAAAATTGTAAATTTTGTTGTTGTTGTAGTCGTCATTATCATCAACAACATTATCGTCACTCGTGGCAAAAACAGTACCATTGATGACGACCACGATGTTGGCGATTTCGATGGTGTATTGCTGCTGCATTTAAGTTACCTCACGATTTGCGTAAATTTTCACTTGTTATACCCGCCACCAAAAAATGGTGTGGGTATATTCATTTTGTCCTTTCGTTTGTAACCCGTCGATAAACGTCGGCCCGAAAAAGGTAGGGGGCTCAAATTTTGCCAGAATATTTCTTATACAAAAGGTTTGTTTCATATTGAAAATGGTCTAAATCAGCATATTAGGGAGAGAGTTATAGCTCGTAATGCAACGGTAGGTAAAAACAAGTAACAGTGCTATATTCATCCGTGCCGAATATTATATACCCTTCACAACGTGTAGGTATGCAATAACAATTGTTTGTATCACCATTCATCTCATATAAAATATGTACATACATACATGTAAAAAAACATACATATAAAAAACATACCATTGTAAAATTATAAATTGATTTACGTGTTTCTAAAAAAAAAAATTACAAAAAAAATATATTAAAATTAAAAAAACAATAATAAAAAAATAAAAAAAAAATTTTTTAAAAAAAAGTAAAAAAAATATAAAAAAAATAATAAAATATAAATCATATATAAAATAAAATAAAAAAAAATTTTTTGGATCAGCTGGGATTCGATGCCACGTTTACTCTAACCAGTATGTATGTATGTTGTTGTTGTAATTGTGAAAAAAACGAGGTGGTCGTGGTTTTTTGCTCATATCTCAGAAAGTTATGGGGCGATTGTGCTGAATTTCAATAGCGATTCATTCCTGGATATTTCCAAGAGATTGATACCATACACAGATCTGAAGAACATACAGTTGCTTCTAAAAGTTGATTTCACCAACACACGGACAGACGGTCAGGGCTCAGTCGACTCCTCTATTCATAAGCTTTCGGAAAATATATACTTTATGGGATCGGAAATGAAAATTGTAGAAATTACAAACGGAATGACAAAGCTATATATACCCTTGTGCACTACAGGTGAAGGGTATAAAAACCGTGTTATTCCAACATCGGATATATATTTCCGGAGTAAAAAGAATATTTTTCCCCCAAAATTGCTAAAATCTATGAATTATGAAAGGAATTATAGATCAAAATGAACGACAATTTATACCGCACAGTGCATTTTACGGTATATTCAAAATTTAAAACGTAATAAAACTGACAAAGTTGGATGCATTATTATAAAATTTTGCAAGCATTGCTTTTTGGACAAAATCTTTGTACTAACGGAAAATAAATGTGACACGCCCACTTTTAAGGCTCAACTCCTATATAACGCTTTATCTTAAATTAATATAATTTCTCTATGGACAAAGTTTTCGAAAGAATAAAGGACTATATTGACACGCCTACCTTAACGCCCACTTCAATTGAAGGACAACATTAACGAAAACTTTTTACTAGCATATCGAAGTTATAAAGGGTTTTTTAATTTTAGGAGCCGGTGTTGATTTTGAATAAATCAAAAATTATTTAGGAAATGTCATTTCTTTTTATTATGATAATATTGGTATAGTGTAATTATGTATGGAACAAGATATCGGCCAAATGGCCCCCGCAACCTCGGCGACACACCTCCATCAGATGGTTCAAATTTTTAATGACAGTGTTGATGTTTAATTGTTAGGTACGATGATGTGTCGAGGTTGACTGCTCTTTTGCCACACTAGCGCGATTGCGGACGAATTTGAACGATTGTGTTGACCAAAACAATCACGAACTGCACGAAATGCATTTTGATTCCAACGCCCATTTTTATAATAAGCCTGAATAACTTTAACGCGTTGCTCGAGTGCACATCTTCCCATGGTTCAAATTGAGTTAGTCTGAAATTAAGAAATATCAAATAAAATGAGAAGAAAAAAAAACTTAACGTTTAGGTGTGATTTACATTCACCTCGGCCCTTAAAATTTAACCACTCTTTACAAAGAAAGTGATACATATTTTAGCATAAAGAGATAATTCCAAAAAAAAATGTACACAAAATTGGTGGGGAGTATAAAAGATTCGGCACAGCCGAATATTTTGCTCTTACTTGTTTTTAACTCGTTTGTAGATTGTTTTTTTACATTTGCAAATAAGTCATTTTACAGTGGTAAAAAATGCATTCAAATTTGGGTTGCTTTCTCTTGCATTTTTATACCCTTCACACAAAAGTGAAAAAGGGTATATATAGGTTTGCCATTCCGTGTGAAATTTCTAAAATTTTCGTTTCCCCATTAAGTAAATATTTTCAGAGACCTGATGAATAGGAGAGTCGATTAAGCATTGTCAGTCTGTCCATGTGTATATTGAAATCAACTTTTTTAAGCTCCCCGACATCGCCTGGATCCGCGAGAGGTATTAAAATAACAGAAATATTCTGAAGCAAATCGGTATTGAATTGTTTGTTTCAAATAAAAAAAAATTTACTAGCGCAATATAATACACTATAAAAAATTGCAATCCATTAAAGCCGCTACGGTCATATCTGGTATTTAAAATTGTAACCCGTTGATCCTCCCTAATATTGATATCAGTAGAATACAGTTAACTATTTAAAAAGTGAAAATCCAAAATGTAATCTGAAACAATATGGCGGAAACCTTTTTAACCCCATTAGTATGGGTATCAAACGAAAGGGCTGAAATAGTAGCATACAGCTAACTTTGTAAATATTCAATATCAATGCGATAGAAATAATAAAAAAGCTATGATATTGTCATTTCATCTATGTACACGATCGTGCAGGGCAT
Organism: Phyto melanocephala; assembly: GCA_941918925.1. NCBI lineage: Eukaryota > Metazoa > Arthropoda > Insecta > Diptera > Rhinophoridae > Phyto > Phyto melanocephala. Next base: position 59,786,322 of record OW799236.1, read on the forward strand.
TTTTAGATCCGGCACAGCCAAATATAGCACTCATACTAGTTTTTTAAAATCTTGCATCGTTTGCTTAACATTTGGATTTTTCGCCGTATATCGTATTAAAAATTTTTTTTGCTGTAACAAATATTGATATTGTCTTGCTGGGGGTTTCTACTTATACTCATCTTCATATTCTTCGATACTTTTAAGACCCGACCCCACTAACTCTGCGTGGTATTGGTGGTAATGGCGGCTTATTTTATTTGCTGGCCACTCACTCGCTTGCCACTGAGTGGTGTCTGTTTTTGTCAGTATCCTCTTTCTTGTTTGCCTCTTTTGAAACGCATATCTTATAAAACATTTTGTACACCTGGGGTATTTTTGATTACTTTATAGACCAAACAGAAATACAGCGCAGAATGTACAGGCGGATGAATGAACTTACCTTTACAATGAACCGTAAAGTAGTTGCTTAAAAAAAGTTACATAGCAATGGATGTAGAGACGTAATTTATGTGTGCGTGGGCAAAAATCGTCATGAACATATTTATTGATTTGCTTTTGATACTCATGCGATTGGTGTGATGGGAAATGTTTCTGTTTTTTTTTTTGTTTGGGGGAGATAATGTTGTAAGCTATTACGTTAAAAACAAATTGTATCAATATAAAAACATATTGTATTTATTCTAGATTGTGTTTTTTTTAACGCAAATTGTTTAAAAATAAATTTAAATTATGAACATTAGTTTCAAAACGAAATAATTGAGATGTTGGGGAGAATGTCAGGTGTAAATTTAACGCGAAACAAAGCCTAATTGCCCTAATTGAGTTATTAAGTAGTTTAGATATTAATGTTGTAAAAGGTTAAGCAAAATTATTATTCTCTTAATGTTTTGTATTTTCATGGGAACTGTAGTTTCTATTGAAGTCGAATTAGCAAAAAATAAAGATATCAAATTTGAATAATCAAACACGACCTTGTAGCAACATTTAATATCTGAAAATCAGCTTTATCTCTCTCTTTTTATTTGAAAACTTTAGGCTCGCATACGTTTTCAAACATTACATGCAGCACATAATTAAACTGCAGTCACAGATAATAAAAAAAAACTCTAAGAAGTTAATCCTGCCTTAGAATATCAAAGAAACGTAGGACCAAATATCAAAATCATCGCCAACGGATATCAAAACTTTTCCGTTAATTCTGGACATCCTAAAACTACACAGTGAATTATACTTATATTACCATTATATGGATGCGAAACTGACTGACCAGCATTTTTAACTTATACGTAGCTTCCATGACTTATCCCTATACGATATATTATAATTGGGATGCAGCATGCAGCTAGTCCCACCTCTACCTAGAGAAGAACGGTTATATCAATCAATCCAAACATTACCCCAACGCACGAAGTAACGCACTCGCAAGATCGTAAACAAAATTTTCCTCAGAAGCTGGAATTTATGTCCCGCAAGATCCAAACTATGGTAATATATTGCACGTTATCAGCCTTCGCCTTGATGTGAAAACTTGTACAGAAATCACTGAACGGGAAATTTTATCTCCTAGCGTGTACTCTCTGGTTACATTGTCTAGTAAGATCACTAACGAAACCCGTGAGTTATGTGCAGAAAAGTCGCATAAGTGATCGAGTAGATCGTTTAGTCTGTGCGGTCTGTATAATTCCTGTTTGACCAGGATAGAAGTGGTGAACCAGTCAATGTGTTAATCTCCTCCGAGTGGAGAAAAGTAAATTGTTCGCCATACGGTTTACTGACACCTACGAGTGGCAAGATACTCATCGAGCCCAACAGTGAAATTTATCGCCATCTCGTTTAAAAATGCCCTCTATTCAAATTTCAATGAAAATACAAATATGGGTATAATCTTAGTATACCCTGTAGTATCTCAGCAAGTTAACTGCTCCTTTTACTGCCGATATTTCTGCCTGCCTAAACGACACCATTATGTCAAAATCTGGAATAAAGAATACATCACCGACTTTCTTTCCTGATATCGATCCATAACTATAAACCCCCAAATGACTACCCTTTTCATCAAGAGATGTTGAACCGGTGCACGATATAGACAATCTTCTGTCAAAAAAGGAAGTTGAAATGAAATAGACTGTCAGCAAGAATACGGCTTCCATGCATTAATATCGAACAATTTTATCATGGCGTTCAAAGCCGCCTCCTTAGTAATAAGACCCGCTGGTAGCCCATTTACCTTGGCAACTATTGCCGGATACTTAGAGACTCTTCGATGTTCACATGGTGGCTGTGATGGCTTTCTACAGAGGAAAATAAATACCGATTGTTAAAAGATTGATGCTTGTTCTGGGAAGGACTTTGGATTACCACTAAAGCCTTTGAGTACCACTGCATTTCACAGACTGACAAGATCTGTGCTTGGCTTTCATTTCAGAGTAAGACTGGAAGTTCATTTATATTCCATTAACAATATATAACGTTCCGTTGCTGTTTAACCTCAAATCTCAAGGGATTAGAACACCTTGCTCTTGATTAAGGTGTTTGTTCATGAATCATATTTAAGAAATTACCGCCTAAGTGTTATACTTGGTTTGATCACCGCCATATATAGCGTTTAACACTAATGTTGACGTATATTTTTAAATCTTATATACAGCTATCAATCACTGCTAATTTGGTAATTAAGTCTGAATGTTTCTGAAAAAGAATTCATTCATAATCTCCTATTCTCATGTCTGTTACCCAGCTAAGAGACAAATCCAAGCTCTAGCTTAGTGCTAACACTGAAGTGAAAAACTTAACCAAGATATTAACTTTGCGTCTGAACGGTAATGTTAATACAATTCATTAAGTAAAACCGACTAAACAAAACTGAAAATAAAATCATTAGATTGATAGAAGAATATCTAAAGAAAACAATGATTTTGCAGCCAACTTCACTACCTAATGCTCTATCAATATCGGATTTTCCACTTGCAAGGTGTTAGCGCTGCTTTATTTGTTTGCTTCATACAAATTATATGGACAAAACAATTTTGACAGTTAAAAACCACGTTTGTTTAGGTTTATTAATTCAACTCTTTTTAAACCGTATCACAACTTCATAATATTTTTTATACTTAAGTTTATATTTTTTTCTATTATACATATGTTATATTACTAGTTATATACTACTAGTATCAAGTGAAATAATAAAAAAATTTAAGTGGAACATCAAATTCATTTTATAAAATAAAATAAAAAAAAAACATTAACCTTCTAGGATCTTTTTGAATTTTTGTGCTACATGCATCAGGCCCGAAGATACAATATTACCGATTTTACCCGTTTTTAGCCCTTTTCCCCCTAAATTTCAAAGTTTGGAAAAAGTACAAAAATTTATTATAGATTGTTTTAAGGAGAGTAAAACTACGTTTTTACTTTTTTCCTATTGCTATCCCTCTCAAAGATAAATGCTGTTCAAAAAAGTACCAAAATTCAGTTGTTACCCGTTTTATCCCCTTAAAACTCAAAACATCCAAAAAGTACCAAAAACCTATCCAATTATTTTTAAAAGGCTCTTTGGTCCTTTCTGAATTTATATGATATCTTTATTAAGCACGGAGATACTGAGTTACCGAATTTACCCTTTTTACCCGTAAACCGATTCTTGTGCACACTTCACGTAAACCATCTGCTAAATAGTCCGAACAAAGCCTAAACATTTGGTTCGGAAAGGTGAGCCCGTTCTTTAGTTATCAAATTACAACAAAAAGTGGTATTGATTTTTATATATATGTGACAGCGCATAGAGAAATGGACCTAAGGGTAAAAAAAACAATTTTCACTTTTTTTTTTTGATGTGGACAACATCTGAGCCCATGCCCCAAAAGTTTTCCCTCCCAGAGATATGCGTAAGTAAAGTCGATGATTCTAAGCGCAAATAAATTTATTTAAAAAAATTTATTTGTTTTCATTTTTTCCCCTACTAAATTAACAAAATAACTTAACTCGCGTTTAAAAAGTGCGAAGTTTTACGATTTTACAACCCGGTTCGACGCTGTTGGTGTATCTAGTGTAAACAGAAGTCTTACTTTCAGTAGTCCCTCGCGATGGGTAGTCATCTTGAAGCGATGCGGGGGCTTGCGTGCAGTGTTGCACAACTAAGAACTAACTTTTCCCTATCTGTCAGCGTCTGTTTTCTCCTATGTGGGGACGGCTGATGGACTCGGCCACTGGGTGGTTTTCCCTCTCTCGTTCAGATTGGACCACCCAGTGTTGCTGTAATTGGCCCTATGGACCACAGCTGGTCTTCACGACCACGCCAGGGAGTTGTAGACTCGAATAATCTACCCTAATCCACGGTGGGACTACATTCGCCAAGGGATGCGTGGCCAGGAGGAAGCCTGGTCTCTAGTATGTGAACTCTAGAGACCGGTTGACCTCCAGTTTCAATTTAGACTTGCCTGTGCATGTGGGGCTCTGTGCGGGTCGACTTTTCTTTCCCCAATACTCGTGCGAACAAAATTGATTCAACGAAGGTTTCGAATGAAAATTGTGATAATCGGGGATTTTCGAAAGGGACGGACAATGAAGCCTGGCAAAAAGTGGAGAAGTTAGTCTCTGAGGATACTCCGATTAGACGTGGCCAATGGAGATATCGGATTGAGATGGACATTATAGCCTCGCAAGAGGTGGAGAGGTTAATCTCTGAAGATACTCTAATGGGTAGAGAGTTAACGGTGAAGGACATTGATGCATCCGCCCCAGCAGGAGTGGAGGCATCTGTCCAGATCACGGAAACCTCGGACCGCGACGCGAACACTGAGTCTATGCCTTTGGATTGTTAGGGATAACATCATGGGCCTGTCTCGTCAGACCGCCAGTCTGTTTCACTCACAGACGGGGGGGAGGTTGAGGACGTGTATCCTGGTGCGTCACGGTGTGTGTGCTGTGCCGATGACGTATCTCTGTTCGCCGGATCTTACGGTGGTAATGATAGGCGCGGGTTCGGAATCGTTTCTGATGGCGTCGGCTTACGTACCTTATGTCACACAGGACTCCCATCCTTCGGAGGAGGTTGGGAATCTGGTGGAGTTCTGTAGGTTGAGGGGTATGCCTCTTGTCATGGGCTGTGATGCTAACTCACACAGTACTGTATGGGGCAGTACGGATGATAACCACAGGGGACGGCAGTTGCTGGAGTTTGTGGAGTGTCATGACCTGCTGGTCCTGAACAGGGGTGTCGAGCCCACCTTCGTGGATGCACGTAGGGCGGAGGTAATCGACATCACTTTATGCTTTGTCGGGATGCTGGATAGAGTTGGGAATTGGAAAGTGGTGGACAGATTGACCATGTCTGATCACAGGGCTATCCAGTTTGAGATTCTATATGGTAGGAGGCGGAGGAAGGCGCGTAGGCGTATCAGGGTGCTGAGGAATACGGATCGCACTAAGTACGAGGAGTGCCTCTCGGGACTTTCGGGGAGTGTTCCACACCGGGCACTCCGGAACACGGAGGATGTTGAGCGGACGGTGGAGTGGGTAAACTCTACTGTCGGACTTGCCTTCGAGAATGCGTGTCCTCTCACGGTAGTGGATGAAAAGGATTCTACTCCGTTAACAGGGGAGCCAGTGAGGTAAGGCGAAGGGATGCTGAAAGGATAGAAACTCTTAATGGGGTTAGAAGTGCGATTTTGTCTCTTGCCCCATTTAAGGCGGCTGGGATGGATGGGATATTTCCTGCATTACTACAGTGGGGTATGAACACTCTACTTGTGGTGATTAGGGAAATATTTGTTGCCTGTCAGGGTATATTCCGGTGGCATGGAGGGAGACCAGGGTGGTTTTTCTTCCAAAACCGTGGAAGAGGGACTATACGGAGGCTAAGTCGTTCAGGCCGATCAGTCTTACATCCTTTCTATTGAAGGAAATGGAAAGGGTGTTGGTTGACTTCCTGGAGGAGACTACGCTGATGGATAGGCCATTGAGTGGGAGTCAGCACGCTTACAGGGCTGGGAGGTCTACTGAGACTGCCCTGCACGAATTGGTGAGGGTTGCTGAGAGGGAGGTTTTCAATGGTGATCTTGCTTTGTCCGTATTTATGGACATAGAGGGCGCTTTTAATAGGATCTCTTTTGATAGACTGGGGAATGCGCTCAATGAGCGAGGGGTCGATTCTGTTGTGGTGAAGTGGATCGGCGCCATGCTCAGATGTTGGGCAGTGAATCTCAGGAGCGGAAGCACCAGGATTCGGGGAAGGGTGGTCAGGGGATGTCCGCAATTAGGGGTCTTATCACCTCTGCTGTGGAACATAACTGTGGACAGCCTTCTCAGGAGACTGGAGCTAATTGGCATACATACGGTAGGGTATGCGGATGATGTGGCAATTATGGTTGGTGGTAAGTTCATGGAGACCATTTTAGGTTGCATGAGACAGGCGCTCAGAGTAACCAAAGAATGGTGTTGTGAACAGGGACTAACCATAAATGCTGGCAAGTAGGATGCTATTATGCTCTTCACGCGGAGAAGGAAGGGCATAGAGATTGAATCCTTAATGCTTTTTGGAACCGAGATCAACGTGTCCAAGAAGGTAAAATATCTGGGGGTAACGCTGGATATGAAACTAACCTGGAATGATCATGTTGAGGCAAGGGTACAGACGGCAAAGAGGATTCTGCATCAGTGTAAACGGGTTTGTGGTCAGAAGTGGGGAATCTCACCTAAGGCTGCACACTGGATTTACACAGTGGTGGTGAGACCGACGATCACATACGCATCTGTTGTCTGGTGGCCGAAGGCCTCCCAGGCGACGATTAGGCGGAGGTTGGACGGGGTTCAAAGGATTGCTTGCATTGGTATATGTGGCGCGATACGTACCACACCAACGCAAGCGATGGAGGCAATGATGGGATTGCTGCCGTTGGACTTATTTGTAAGGGAGACGGCGGCAAGATCGGCGATTCGGATGCGAAGCGATGGCATATGGTATCGCTTTGGATCGGTTTTGGGGCATAGGAGAATCCTGGACCTCGTGGATAAAGAGGTTAGGGAGGCTTAGATGCCGATGGAGCGCATGAGTCGAGTAAAAGTGGTCGAAAGGCTACATCACACGCTCATAGCGGATGGATTCATGCACGATGAGTGCATGGAGAATGACATCAGTATCTTTACTGATGGGTCCTTTATGGACGGAAGGGCAGGTGCTGGTGCGTACTCATCTGAGTTGAACTTATCCTGAATGTCGAATGTATGGGAAGAGAATTCTTATTGCACTTGACAACCAGTCGGTTATACAACGTATGCAGCGGATAGATGTGAACTCCCCTTTGGTGCTTGAGTGTGTTCTAAAGCTCAATAGGTGTGCCTCTACAAATGAGGTAACGCTGATGTGGGTTAAGGGATACGTGGGCATAGCTGGGAATGAAGCTGCTGACGAACTTGCGAAGAAGGGTTCTGAGCCTGCATTCTGCGGACCGGAACCCAGAACTGCTCTGGGTAATGGGTTAGTGCGGGCGAGGATCTTTCAATGGGTGAACCCTATAAACTTGCGAAGGTGGATGGAGGGAACCACGTGTAGACAGGCCCGTATGGTGCTCACGTAGCCACTTGGCAGGGGTGCAGTGAAGATACTCGGTTTTAATCCGAGTATGATGAGCTGGATCACTGCGTTGATTACAGGACATGGTAACTTCAAATATCATCTGAAGAGGATGCAGATCGTGGATGATGATATTTGTAGAATGTGCCTGGAGGATGCCGAGACGGCAGCGCATGTAGTATGCGAGTGTCCGGCGTTAGCGAGCGGAAGATTAAGGATCACAGGCAAGCACACTTTAAGTGTGAGTGCGATGGGGGACCTTAGTCTGAGGGAGATGCTGGCGATTACAAAGGTCTGTGCGATGAGGATTGTCGACAATCACCAGTCGGCAGTGTGAAATCGTTTTTCTAGTCCAGAGCAAACGCCGGTTGTGGCGCGGGACTCAGTGATTGAAGGTATACTGATCGGTAGACACGAAATCACTGAGGAGTGAAGGGGGTCGAAAAGGGACCCGTGATAGTAGTGGTCTGCTTCGATATTCCCCCTACATGTGTATATATATATATACTTTCAGTAGTTGGAAGTTTCAACAAACGAATAACATAATAAGGTTAACAGCCCAATTCTAAATATTCCCGGGGAATTGTGTTCCCGGGGAATTAGTTTTTGTCGGGAATAAATTCTCCTATTATAAAAAGACGGGAAAACAATATTTTGTTTTGATTTGTTTTGATTTGACATAAAACATCATATATAAGGTGGTGGTGAAAAGCCAGTTGATTATTTTTTTTTGGTAACGTGTTAAATGTCAAAATATTTTTGCTTATGGTTTTTAATTCTAAATAAACAAACGTAAACAAGTGAACTGTGGTGTTTATTTAAAATAAAAAGTGTTATGTATATTTAATTAAAAATAAACGTATTAGTAAATTAAGTTCGGCTGTATGCAAAAAAAATCTGTTATTTTTATATTGTTGTAATTTCATTACCACCTTATATATGAAATCGCCTTGACATTAAATTAGAAAATTATTTTTATAGAAAAACAACTTTACAACGAAAAAAGTATTAAATGTATATATTTTGAAAAAAAAATGTTCAGCATAGCATTTCGGATGGCAGTGGAAGCTGAAAGCAACAGAACTCGAAAAACGAGCAAAGGATTGCAAAAAGACAGTTGCGTGATGAAACAAACCCGCTTGAGTTGCTACAAACATTGTGGGTGGATTTATATATAAGCTACAGTTGTTCCATTTATTTATTTATTTACTTTTTAAAGGTTCGAAAAATATTATAGGGTTAATAAACCGGTCTTTAAATATCTGCTGGATCTTTAAAGTCGCATAGTCGGCAAAAATAAAGTTGTTTGCAGTATCACCACTTGTGAAATTAAGTGCTGCTTTACGATTCTTTGCAGAAGGTGGGTATCAAACAGGTATAGGGAAAGATTCTGATGTGTCTTTGGCCCAATGTAGTATGAGCAATGTTTTAACAGAAGTTATAGACATATTTGAAGAACATCTGTGCACAAGGTGGATTAAATTCCCTAGAACACAGGAAGAACAACAAAAAATAGCTGTTTCGATGTATGTAAAGCACGGCATTCCTAGTGTTATAGGATGCGTTGACGGGACGCATGTTCGCATTATTGCTCCCTCTAACAATAAACATTTGTATTATAACAGGAAGGGGTACTACAGTTTAAATGTAATGCTGGTAAGTATTTTCTGAAAGATCAATAACTAATAACAAAACATTTGAATATTAACAGGTATGTGATCATGAACTGAGGGCTCTATATGTTGATGCCTCCCATCCAGGTGCATGTCATGATTCATTTATTTGGAATGCTAGCGAATTGCGATCACATCTTGAGAGGGAATATCTGACAGGCTGCAACAATTATTGGCTCCTAGGTAAGGTTTGACATAAAAACAACTAACATTTTGGAATTAACTATTTTTACATGTTTTTTGTATAGGTGACGCAGGATACCCTCTAGAACCGTGGCTTTTAACTCCTCATAGAACACCAGAGGACGGTTCGGTAGAAATTAAATTTAATGAAATTGATTCCAAGTGCCGCAATGTAATTGAGCGAACTAATGGTGTCCTCAAAAATAGATAGAGGTGCACTATTGGAGGTAGAGAGCTGCACTATGCTCCAAAAAAGGCAGCGAAAATAAATGTTTGTTGTGCTTTGCATAACATCTGCATTTATTTTGAATGCAATACTGATGTGAATGAAATGCAAATTTTAGAGACTTCTACTACACAAGAGGCTAATGTTGTGTCTTTAGCCTCACAGCAGTATTTGTCTGCATCCCAAAATATTAGAAATAATATCGGAAATAACCTATTAAAGTCTAATAGACATGTGTAAAGAAATACACGCAATATCTGTGTTCATAAAAATTTATACATATTTTATTAAAAAACAAATAAGAGCACTATATTCGGCTGTGCCAAATCTTTTATACCCACCACCAATTTCGTGTACATTTAAAGCACAATATTTATTATTTTGTTAATCATTATGGAATAATCTCTTTATAATAAAATATGTATCACTTTTTTTGTAGAGGGTGGTTAAACATAATCGTTCAAATTCGTCCACAATCGGGAGAATTGTAAAAAATATTTAAATTTCTGCAAAACAGGTCTGTATAAAATGTTAGAAAATCTGTGAATGCCTTCTTCGTTCGTTGAATGGGAACCATTGCTGGTTTTTGCGATAGTGTGGCAAAAGAGCAGTCAACCTCGACTCATCATCATGCCCAACAATTGAGTATCAGCATTGTCATTGAAAATTTGGACCATCAGATAGAGGAGTGGGTGACGCCAAGGGTGGGGAACGGGCCATTTGGCCGATATTTTGTTAAATACATAATTGAATCATACAAATATTATCATTACAAAAAGAAATAATAACAAGTAAGAGCGCTATATTCTGTCGTGCCGAATCTTATATACCCTTCACAACGTGTAGTCATGCAATAACAGTAGTTTGTATCACCATTCCATATGATATACGTACATACACATAAAAAACATACATATAAAAAAACATCCCATTGTAAAATTATAAATTTACGTATGTTAAAAAAAAAAAAAAAAATTTAAAAAAAAATTTAAAAAAAAAATTAAAAAAAAAATTAAAAAAAAAAATTTTTTTAAAAAAATTAAATATATATAATAAATATAAAACAAAAAATAAATAAAAAAAAATATATAAAAAAAAAATTAAAAAAAATAATAAAAATATAAATAATATATTAAATAAAAAATTAAAAATAAAAAAAAAAATTATTAGGCTCAGCTGGGATTCGATGCCATGCTTACTCTAAGCACTATACATGTTTGTATGTATGTATGTTGTTGTTGTAATGTTGTTTTTGTGAAAAAAAAATAGAGGTGGTCGTGGGTTTTTGCTCATATCTCAGTTGTTTATGTACCGATGTTTATGATTTTCAATACCAATCTACTTCCGAATATTTCTGATATTTTAGTACCTCACCCGAGTCCAAGTGATAGCGGGGGGCTTAATCGACTCCCCTATTCATAAGCTTTCAGAAAATATATGCTTTATGGGGTCGGAAATCAAAATTATAGAAATTTCACACGGAATGACAAACCTATATATACCTTATTTCACTGTGTGAAGGCTATAATAATTTCCTAAATAATTTGTTTTATTTAAATTCAACATCGGTCCTTAAAATTTAACCACCCTTTATAACTTCGATATGCTACTAAAATGCTTTTGTAAATGTAATCTTTCAATGAAAGTGGGCGTTAAAGTAGGCGTGTCAATAAAGTTTGTGCTAATAAATACAACTTAGATATTTCAATATAGTTTTTTATTTTCCCGAAAACTTTGTCAATAAAGAAATTACATGAATTTAAGATAAACAGTTATATGGGAGGTAGGCGTTAAAGTGAGCGTGTCACCTAAACTTTTTGACACAACAATAACATTGATAGGAAGGATATACGTAGCAAATTTGATCATCATACCTCTAATTTTGGCGGTTTTATGAGCTCTTAAATTTCATTAAGGGTAGATAACGTGAAAAGTGGGCGTTTTAGTAGGCGTGTCAAATTTGTTTTGCGAATGAGTACAACTTAGATGTTTCAACATAGTCCTTTATTATTCCAAAATCTTTATTAATAGAGAAATTATATGAATTAGGTAAAACGTTATATGGGAGGTGGGCGTAAAAGTAGGCGTGACACCTTAATTTTCTGGCACAGTAATGACATTGCCTAGGGGGATATACGTAGCAAATTTTATCATCATACCTCTAATTTTGGCTGTTTTATGAGCTTTTAAATTTCATTAACGGTAGATAACGTGAAAAATGGGCGTTATAGTAGGCGTGTCAAAGTTATTTTTGCTAATGAGTACAACTTAGGTGTTTCAATATAGTCCTTTATTATTCCAAAATCTATATTAATAGAGAAATTATATGAATTTTGGGTAAAACGTTGTATGGGAGGTGGGCGTAAAAGTGGGCGTGGCACATTGATTTTTCGTTACAAAAAAGCGTTTCACCAAAAACCAAAGTGTGCAAAATTTCAGAGTCGCACATTCAATTTTGTTGCTTTTATGACGTTTTTGTTTTTAAATATACCGAAAAATACACTGCGCGGTATAAATTTTCGTACATTTTGATCGATAACTCCTTTCCTAATGCATAGATTTAGATAATTTTCGGGGAAAATATTTTTTTTACTCAGAAAATATATATTCGGAGTTTCATGAGAGTACGTTAATGCGTTTGGACACAATTCCATTTTATTCGATGTTCGAAGGACACGGTTTTTTCGACCTACTCTTGCTTTTCGAGCTATAACTCTCTTCCTAATATTCCGATTTAGCCCATTTTCAATACAAACCTTGTCTATAAGATATATTCTGGCAAAATTTGAGCCCCCTAGCTTTTTCGGTGCGACCTCTATCGTGCTTTCAACAGACGGACAGACGGACGGACATAGCTAGATCGTCATCAAATCAAACCCTGATTCAGAATATATATACTTTATGGGGTCTAAAATGGATATTTCGATGTGTTACAAACGGAATGACGTAATGAATATACCCCCACCATTTTTTTGGTGGCGGGTATAAAAACAAAAGATTTTACAAAAACAAAACGAGTTCATATATATGGTTAGTACAGGTACAAATTCAGTTACATTCAGTTCATCTGCAAGAATGTCGGCAGGGGAAACCTGTGTGGGTTGTTTAATTGGAGCGCTTTTTATTTTTTTTGTCGGTGGCTCAAATGAACAGTCTTTAAATTTACTGTATCGTCGGCCACTAAAAGCTCCGTCAATACAACGTCAATGTTCTCCTCTGTTTGTTTGGTTGTGGAAGAACAGCCTAATCCAAACGTGTTTGCTATACCTTCAACAGACTCCTTCATTCCAATTAAGTAATATATTGCTTCTTCATTTGGTGAAAATGTATGATCCATATTCGGGCCACCACCAGTTAATTTACTGAATTTAAGATTTTGGGCGGCCTTTTGTCGGACATACTTTTTTTGATCCGACCACACCTGAAAAATATTTTGTACTTTTAAAATTTTAACTATTAAGAAAAATTTTATTAATTATACCTTTTTCCACTCCACAACACTTTTTAGTGGTGGCCCTGCTGAGTTTAACTCTGCCTCCAAATTGCGCCAAACCCAGTTTAACTAACTGCTTCTTATTTGTTGTTTTTGACCTAAACACAACTCTAGCAACTAGCACAACTCCCTTTATATTATTGCGGGAATTTTTTTAAATATTTGTCATTAAATTCTCCCGTTAATTGGCATTCGTAATAGATACTTTTTTCCCGGGGAAGACTTTCCCATTTTCGAAGTTTGCTTAGAATAAGAGAACAGAGAAAAGGGAAAAATTTCCCCGGGAATTTTCATTTAGAATAGGAGAAAAGGGAAAAAATTCCCGGGGAATTGTTATTCATAATATGTGAAAAAATTTTCGTACTAAAAGGGTGATATTCACGATTTAAATGAATTATAAATGAGTATTTATTATAATTCACAATTAATAATATCAGAAAATAAAGCTGGATTCTAAAAAAACGCGAGCAAAATTGATATCAAACTCATGGAAACAGCGCGCTAGGTAGAAAACAGTAAAGACCAACTTCACAAAACAAGAGGTAGGACGCGTTTTTAAGGCTAACCAACACGTTCCTGACGTCATGAGATGTGTCGCTTCCAAATGAGACCAATACCAACACGCTCAGTGATGGTACACCGAAGATACACGTATTTAAATCTTTAAAATGGCTCTGAACAAAACCTGTTTTAACCCTTAGGTCCTTTTTCTATGCGCTGTCACATATAGATTTAACTAATTAGCAGTTTGCTCTATTTTGAAAAGTTTATTGGTACACAACTGAACCAAGCCCTACTGAACTGAACTCCAATAAACTGAATATTATATTCATACCTGTTTTAACCTTATCTGCTTTGAAAATAACAAATAAGTTTTGCCACTATTATTTATTGGTAAATAAGCGGCAAATTACGAATTTCTAATGTTAACCTCTTGAAAATAATAAAAATAAAGTGAACGACAAAATTTAAAACAATTTGCTTAATATGAGGTTTAAATTTGTATACACTTCTACGAATCATTGTTATTCAAAGCAAATCATATATATATATATATATATATAATCGATTAATTAAATATAAAAAAAATTTTTAAAACTAATAGATGCATTTATCAAAAATCATTACTTACTAACTCGTGGTATCGATGAAACTCTTCATTTTAATTGTCAAAACAAACACTAAATGATAAAATCGTTATCTATTCTTCTTTGTTAAAATAGTTTAAATAACTAAACACATCATCAAATCACGTCATAACTTTTCCAACACGATATATTAATGATCCGTTTAAAAATTAGTGAAGACCACTAATTAAGTTTAAGTTTAATATTTATTTTTTTTTATTTATTTTAAAACAACAATATATCATATAATAACATTATAATTCTTTTATTAATTTAAATATTAAATATTAAAATTTTAATACAGAAACTACTGTATTTCAAATAATATTCGCATTTCTTTAAACAGTAATTATTTCGATATGTTTTTGTGTAAAAACAATAACTAAACTAACTACACAAACCTGTAATAAAACAAGTAAGAGCACTATATTTTTTTGATACCCATCACCAAATTGGTGTGCTTTTATAGCACAAAATTTATTATTTTGTTATTATAAGTAATCGCTATGGAATAATATCTTAATACAAAAATATGTATCACTATCTTTGTATAACTTCGATGTGCTAGTAAAATATTTACGTAAATTTAGATTTTCAATGAAAGTGGGCGTTAAAGTAGGCGTGTCAATAAAGATTCTGCTAATAAATACAACTTAGATATATCAATATAGTCCTTTATTCTTCCGAAAACTTTGTCCATAGAGAAATTATATTAATTTAAAGCTTCGTACACACGGTTGTCAGATCGTACAATATTGTGTGAAAAATTGGTAGCAAATACCTTACAACCGTGTGAACTGGCAATTTTTGCATAACAATGTTGGCAGAAAAGTCATTGTCATACCATTGATAGACGGCAACCTGACTACAATATTGTCAGATATATTGCAATCGTCTGAACAACCTTCATCGTTATTGTCAGACCATCGAAACATGTTGTCAGATAATTTTATATTGACAGATGTACAAGTTTTGTGCATATGACAATGGCGTCATTGTCATAGAAGTTAGTGATGTCAGATGTATAAAATGTTGCTTTTAGTATTGTTGAATAGAATGTTGTTTTTAGGAATATTCTTTTACTTTCTATTATATTTATACATAAAAACAATTAAGAACGTTATATTCGACCATGACTAATCTACTATATATGTCACCAGCACTCGCTTGAATTATGCAGATATTAACTTTATCATAATTTACAAAGAAAAGTTGATAGCAAAAATATACATACATATGTTTGTAGTATATGCATAAATATATATAAACACTATAATCATAGACGTCTATACATACATATACAAACTACATAATCTCGGACTTCTATACGTTCATACATACTTGCATATACGAAATAATACATGCTAACTATGCCTTTTCATTTGATACCAATATTGTAGAGAGTAAAATTTTAATTATCAAAATATAATTATATTTATTCATTTATAGCGTAATCTATTTTACTATTCAAGCCCTTTTATTTAATACCCATATTGAATTACAAATATGTAATTCGCCCTTTTGTGTTGGACGCCATCTTAAATAAAGAATTTTTGTTAAGCCTACTGTATTTTACAGGTCAAGCCCTTTCATTTGATACCACTATTGATGGCGGTAAGTTTTTAATTACCAAAATCATCTTATGTATACAAATTTGTTCGTTATTTTGTCGTGGCGTTCATCTTGATTTTTATAGGTTATACATGATATTCTGTATTCTACTTGTCAGTTCCTTTAATTTGATCCCAATATTGCAGGGGGTTAATTAGATAAATTTTTAATAACTAAAATTCACTCATTATACAAATTTGTTCGCCATTCTGTCATGACGGCCATCTTGAATTTGAACCTTTTTCATAATTTTTTTACATAAATTGTATACTAGGAAAAATTTAGGAGATTTTTTTAAAAACGTGGTAATTTTAAGTACGTATCTTCATATGGCATCACTGCAAAACGCTCTTTCAATGCAACAGCTGTTGTGCAAAAAAAATTGTTAATTTTCTTGCGTGTTTCTTGTTTCAGTTTAGATTTGTGTCAATAAGTGGAGAACAAAATGAAAATAGTAAAATTTATTGTAAATATGAAGAGGACGGTACAGAGTATTCCATTTTTAAATTTGTGAAAGCTTTTCTAGATCCCCAGACGCTATCGGAATCTAAGATTGTAAAAAAAACATGACCAAAGCAATTTCTGACAACAGATCTGCCAATTTTTTTTATACCGTCATCTGACAACCGTCTAAACTTACAATTTTTTGTCGGACAACATCGTCAGATAATGTTATTATCAGAACAACATCTACCAATGAAATCGTCAGCTTTTCTGACAAAAGTCTTACAACCGTCAGAACTGACAATTTACCTTATGGAAGCAATTCTTCATTGTCATTCCATTGTTAGCATATGTTTAGGTGTAGCAATTAAGTAAAATCTGACAACCGTCTGTACAGAGCTTAAGATAAAGCGTTGTATGGAAAATAGGCGTTTAAGTGGGCGTGTCACCTTTATTTTCATGCATAACAATTGACTAAAAAGCTATATGCACGGAATTTCATCATAATACCTCCAATTTGATCGGTTTTATGAGATTTTAAATTTTATTAACAGTAGATGACGTAAAAAGTGGGCATTTTAGTAGGCGTGTAGAAGTTGTTTCTGCTAATCAATCCTAATTAGATATTTCAATATATTCGTTTGTTATTCCAAGATCTTTATTCATAGAGAAATTATGTGAATTTAAGATAAAGCGTTATATGGAAGGTGGGCGTAAAAGTGAGCTTGTCATAATGATTTCCCGTTAGTGAAAGGCCAGAAACATACATCTAATTTTGGCAGTATAAATTTTCGTACATTTTTTTCTATATCACTTTTTCTAATGCATGGATGTAACCAATGTTCAGGAAAAGCTATTTTTCAGGAAATATACATTCGAAATCTTATGGCTCTACGTTAATGCGTTTGGACACAATTGCGTTTTATTCGATGTTGGAAGGACATGGTTTTTTTGATCCATTCTTGCATTACGAGCTATTACTATCTTGTTAATGTTCCGATTTAGGCCATTTGCAATACCAAACAAAACTTGTGTATAAGAAATATTCTGGTAAAATTTGAGCCCCTAAGCTTTTTCCGTCCGAACTTCATCGTGCTTTCAACGGACGGATGGACATAACTACATCGTCATAAAAAAAACGACGATTCGCAATATATATACTTTATTCAGCCTATAATAACACTGTGCTAGTTGAAAAAACAGACAAGCCGGGCACCTAGCGTTTTAACATAATTCGGGTACGCTAAATCCAGTGGTGCCCTCGGTTTTTTAAGATTGGCTCTGGTTTTCGAGATATACCGTTATTTCGAAAATGGAGGAGGTTGCACCACATATGTTCGCGTAACTCAAAAACGCTTTAGCTTATTCCAAAAACTTAAAAAATCGAAATTTCGCAATAAAATTTTCTTTAAGAAAAGTAAAACTTCTTTCTAACATCCGTAGTCGTTTTAGAAAAATAATTTTTTTTTTGAAAAAAAAATTAATTTTTTTATCAAAATTTCGAAATTTTTGTTCTTTAAAAATTCATAAAAAATTAAAAAATGCAGCTAGGCTTCTAATTTTTTGCAAACATATAAAAAACAAAGCTGCTAACAAAACAAGCCATAAATGATTAAAATCTGTTAGCAACTTTTGATTTTATTCACAAAAGTCGACAAAATTTAATTAATTTAAGAATTTCATAAAACGCAATATTTGTATCGGAGCCCCCCTAAAGGATGGTGATAAAGGGAAAGTATAATTTAAGAAAATGTTAAGAACAAAAAACAATGAAGGTCGGTCATACATTTTATCCCCCTAGGAGTGAATCCTAGGCCTTAGAAACAAATGTTGGGAATGAAAAATAAAGTTGCGCTGGTCATACATTTGGCCCGTTTAGGGGTATCTCAGGCGCTGCAGGTGCAAAATTTAAGGCTAGGGTTCTACGCGTATAAAAAAGTAGCTTTTAAGCTACTTTTGGAAGAATCAATAAATAAGCGCCAATCTCCAGGATTATATTCATTTTGCATTGTTAAAACCAATCCGCGGATGTCAGTACAATACGCAATAGAATTATTCTCAATAGATTTAAAAAAAGTCGTAAATCGTCTGTGGCGATTGATAGCCCCGTATGTTTGTACACCTGGTGCTAAAATATTAGCTCGTTTTAACTCTTTTGTCAAGAGAATGCTCTGAATTTGAGATAATTTTAGACGCCGTACCATTATATCCAGACGATCTTGCGTGATTTCATTGTGACTGCATGGAACCGTGATGCATGACGGTTGATACATTGAAGTAGCTGGTCCACTCGCTTCAACAGAATGAAGTATTGAGGAAATATATTCTGTTGGTATATGGCTATCCGGAACAGGAATTTCATCGGAATGTATAAGATATATAAGTAATTTTTCTTCTATTCATACCCGCTGTATAATTTATGCACGCATAACACTCATCTTCAACATGAACTATGGGATCTCTCGAAATCATTGGAACACCAAATGGCATGGTGTCTCCATTTTTTCCCTACTTATTTAAATGGTAAATGCAGTGTGTACACACTTTTGATGATGTCCAACTCTTACCATATATAAAACTTAAAGAAAAATATAATTCATACAAGGTACTTGTTTCAGTAGTGATTTTACGGCGACTTGGTATATTTTTATATTTCCCACACACATAACAAAAGTAATTATACTTTTTACACGGCCCCATCTTAGATATTTCAATATAACTGTTTAGATACACGACTGTCAGAGGCTTTAAAATTCACTAATCACTTTCGCAAGCACTTTCCATATGACAGTGAAGGGGTTGAGGAACTCTTATTTATAATGTAATTGTTTTAATCAAAGTACTAGTCGCATGTTTTGTAAAAAAAAAGCAAGGACGAATAATATTTCTACCGTTTCCAGGTGTAGATTTTATTGCCAATAACTTGAAATCACAGGTAATTCAAAAATACTATGTTTTAATTTTTAATTCCAAGAACCATGCCAAATACCGTTGTACAATGCAAAATGAATGTAATCCTGGAGATTGGCGCTTATTTATTGATTCTTCCAAAAGTAGCTTAAAAGCAGTTTTGCTACATGTCACTAATTTAAAATTTTTTTATACGCGTAGAACCCTAGCCTTAAATTTTGCACCTGCAGCGCCTGAGATACCCCTAAACGGGCCAAATGTATGACCAGCGCAACTTTATTTTTCATTCCCAACATTTGTTTCCAAGGCCTAGGATTCACTCCTAGGGGAATAAAATGTATGACCGACCTTCATTGTTTTTTGTTCTTAACATTTTCTTAAATTATACTTTCCCTTTATCACCATCCCTTAGGGGGGCTCCCATACAAATATTGCGTTTTATGAAATTCTTAAATTAATTAAAATTTGTCGACTTTTGTTAATAAAATCAAAAGTTGCTAACAGATTTTAATCATTTATGGCTTGTTTTGTTAGCAGCTTTGTTTTTTATATGTTTGCAAAAAATTAGAAGCCTAGCTGCATTTTTTAATTTTTTATGAATTTTTAAAGAACAAAAATTTCGAAATTTTGATAAAAAAATTAATTTTTTTTTCAAAAAAAAAATTATTTTTCTAAAACGACTACGGATATTAGAAAGAAGTTTTACTTTTCTTAAAGGAAATTTTATTGCGGAATTTCGATTTTTTAAGTCTTTGGAATAAGCTAAAGCGTTTTTGAGTTACGCGAACATATGTGGTGCAACCTCCTCCATTTTCGAAATAACGGTGTATCTCGAAAACCAGAGCCAATCTTAAAAAACCGAGGGCACCACTGGATTTAGCGTACCCGAATTATGTTAAAACGCTAGGTGCCCAGCTTGTCACGAAAAAAAAGTGTCAATTTCATGCACAGTGTAAGTAATAATGTGATAGCAATGTGTTACGAACGAAATAACAAAATGCAAATACAACCAACATTTTTTTGGTGGCGGGTATAAAAACGCCTACGTTTTATAGAAACACAATTTATTTTAATTTCGCAACAAAAAATCAAACGTCTTTTAAAAAATATTTAAATTATTAAGTGAACCAGCGAAAATTAATGAATAAATATGAGAATCATTTGAATATTTTAAATGAAACTTGATATTTATTTCGTATTTGTTATAGAAAACATGGTACATCATTAAAATCTACCATTGATTAAAATTATATACATACATATTTATAGATATTAATTTCCAGTTCTTTCTTATATTTAAAACTGATTAACAAAATAACATATTTTTTTGCTTCTTCATAATAAGAAGCATTGACATTTAAAAGTTTTGTAAAAAATAACAAGTAAGAGCACTATATTTTTGTTTCCCGGGAATGCGAGATTTTTTTTTAATATTCCGGGATCCCGCTGCAAAACAATTAAGAAGTAAATTTGTTTTTAATTAATAAAAAACTTTTTATTAAAAACCATAAAATAGTTTATAATGTAAAAGAAACACTTCAACGCTATAAAAATTAATAAAGAAACTTGAATTTAAAATGTAAATTGAGTAAAAATATTTTTTATTTGAAAAAATATTATTCTCTAGATACGAGATCAAATATGAGCACAAAAAGAAAAGAGATAAAAAATAAGTAAGAGCGCTATATTCGGCCGTGCCGAATCTAATATACCCTTCACAACGTGTAGTCATGCAATAACAGTAGTTTGTATCACCATTCATCCCATATGATATACGTACATACATATAAAAAACATACATACATATATAAAAACATCCCATTGTAAAATTATAAATTTACGTATGTATGTTAAGAAAAAAATAAAAAAAAATCTTAAAAAAATAATTAAAATATATATAATAAATATAAAACAAAAAAAAATAAAAAAACAATAATAATAAAAATATAAATAATATTTTAAATAAAAAATAAAAAAAAATTAAAAAAAATATATAAAAAAAATTTTTTTTGGCTCAGCTGGGATTCGATGCCACGTTTTCTCTAACCAGTATACACGTTTGTATGTATGTATGTTGTTGTTGTAATGTTGTTTTTGTGAAAAAAAAATCGAGGTGGTCGTGGGTGTTTGCTCATATCTCAGTTGTTTATGTACCGATGTTTCTGATTTTCAATACCGATCTACTCCCGAATATTTCTGATATTTTAATACCTCACCCTTGTCCGAGCAATGTCGGGGGGGCTTCAAAAAGCTGATTTCAACATACACACGGACAGATTGACAGGGCTTAATCGACTCCCCTATTCATAAGCTTTCAGAAAATATATATTCTTTATGGGGTCGGAAATCAAAATTGTAGAAATTTCACACGGAATGACAAACCTATATATACCCTTTTTCACTGTGTGAAGGGTATACTAAAATAATTAGAATTCAATTTCAATATAAACATCTGCTTTCGAATCGTAGCCGCCTTTTTTATTTCCAGGGATCCCGAAAAATAATCCCGGGAAATCGGGAAGATTAAATAACTAAATTCCCGGTAAATAACCCAATTTATAGCACAAAATGTATTTGTTTGTTATTAACAGTGATCGCTATGCAATAATCTCTTTATACTAAAATATGTATTTCATTGTATAAGTTCGAAATGCTAGTAAAATTTTTTTCGTAAATTTAATCTTTCAATGAAAATGGGCGTTCAAATAGGGGTGTTGAAGTTGTTTCTACTAATGAAAGCAACTAAAATATTTCAATATAGTCCTTTATTATTCCAAAATCTTTATTTATAGAGAAATTATATGAGTTTGAGATAAATCGTTAAATGGGAGGTAGGCGATAAAGTGGGCCTGTCACCTAAATTTTCCGGCATAACAATGACATTGACTAGAAGGATATATGTAGCAAATTTTATCATCGTAGCTCTAATTTTGTCGGTTTTATGAGCTTTTAAATTTTATTAACAGTATATAACGTGAAAAGTGGGCGTTATAGTAAGCGTGTTGAAATAATTTCTATTAATGAATGCAACTAAGATGTTTCAATATAGTAATTTATAATTCCAAAATCTTTATTCATAGAGAAATTATATGAATTTGAAGTAAATCGTTATATGGGAGGTGGGCGTAAAAGTGAGCGTGTCACATTTATTTTCCACTAGAACAAAGCATTTGACCAAGAAGCCACGTTTGCAAAATTTCAGAATCGTAAATCCAATGTTGTTGTTTTTGTGACGTTTTAGATTTTAAATATACCGAAAAATACACTGTGCGGTATAAATTTTCGTACATTTTAATCTATAACTCCTTTCCTAATGCATAGATTTAGGTAATTTTCAGTTTTTACTCAGGAAATATATATTCGAAGTTACGTTAATGCGTTTGGACACAATTCCATTTTAGTCGATGTTAGAAGGACACGTTTTTTCGACCTACTCTTGCTTCACGAGCTATAACTCTCTTCCTAATATTCCGTTTCAGCCCATTTTCAATACCCAATAAGCCTTGTGTATAAGAAAGATTCTGGCTCCCTAGCTTTTTCGGTGCGACCTCTATCGTGCTTTCAACAGACGGACTGACATAGCTAGATCGTCATAAAATCAAACCCTGATTTAGAATATATATACTTTATGGGGTCTAAAATGGATATTTCGATGTGTTACAAACGGAATGACAAAATGAATATACCCCCACCATTTTTTTGCTGGCGAGTATAAAAAAAGAAGATTAATGTTTTAGTTAGTGGCCAATTGTAACTTTTGAATTGTGACAAAATGATCTTTTTTCTTCTTACCGCAACATTGTGTGTTGTGTGTTATTACACAAATCATTCAAAAATCACTCATATATTATATGCGTGGCCGATACGTCTGTTAAAAACAACACATTTTATGGAACAACAATAATTATACCCTTCACACAGTGAAAAAGGGTATATATAGGTTTGTCATTCCGTGTGAAATTTCTACAATTTTCATTTCCGACCCCATAAAGTATATATTTTCTGAAAGCTTATGAATAGGGGAGTCGATTAAGCCCTGTCAGTCTGTCCGTCTGACCGTCTGACCGTCTGTCCGTGTGTATGTTGAAATCAACTTTTTGAAGCCCCCCGACATAGGTTGGACCCGGGTAAGGTATTAAAATATCAGAAATATTCGGAAGTAGATCGGTATTGAAAATCAGAAACATCGGTACATAAACAACTGAGATATGAGCAAAAACCCACGACCACCTCGATTTTTTTCACAAAAACAACATTACAACATTACAACAACAACATTCATACATACAAACGTGTATACTGGTTAGAGAAAATGTGGCATCGAATCCCAGCTGAGCCAAAAAAATTTTTTTTTTTAATTTTTTTAAAAATTTTTTTTTAATTTTTTTTTTTTTTTTATTTTTTTTTTATTTTTTATTTAATATATTATATATATTTTTATTATTATTTTTTTTAAATTTTTTTTATTTTTTTTAAATTTTTTTTTTATTTTTTTTTTGTTTTATATATATTATATATATAATAATTTTTTTTTTAAATTTTTTTTTTAAATTTTTTTTAAAAAATTTTTTTTTTTTAATTTTTTAAAAATTTTTTTTTTATTTTTCGTTTTTTTAACATACATACGTGAATTTATAATTTTACAATGGGATGTTTTTATATATGTATGTACGTATTTCATATGGGATGAATGGTGACACAAACTACTGTTATTGCATGACTATACGTTGTGAAGGGTATATAAGATTCGGCACGGCCGAATATAGTGCTCTTACTTGTTTTTTTTAAATATTTGAAAATATGACAGTAAGAATAGTTTGCTTGACTTATTAAAAAAATTTTGTTTATACCTTTCATCTGTGGTGCCAATGGTAATTTTTTTTTTTGTAATTTCTGTGCTTGTTGAAATCAACTTTAAAAAGTCACCAACAAATTGCAAAGATCTATATATGATATCTATATTTCAGAAATATTTGGAAACGAATTGTTAGTGAAATCCAGTTTAATAGCCACAAAACTTTTTAAGACATAAAAAAATTTAAACAAGAATGCTTCTTTTTCCAAATTTTTAACATAAATATTGAAATATGATAAATACGTCTTGAGGGCTAATTATAACAAATATAGGATAAGTCCGTCCCTATGTCAAAACTAATTTAACAATATATATTTTTATATATTAATTGATTTTTCAACACCTTAAAGGTACCATATCACCAGCCGTAACCTTGAAAATGTTCACGAGGAAAACTAAGAAATCAGTTTAAAACTAACTGAGATAAGAGTACAAGCACCAAAATTCAATTTTAAATCGAATATGGCGTCGGAAACAAAATAGCGGATAATTTTTTGCTTAATCCCATCAATATGAGTATAAAATGACTGTGTTTGACTGTCAGAATACAGGTAACTTTATAAAAATTTCAAATCAAAGAAAGCCTCAGAAATAATAAAGCAAATGAGGTATAATATCAAATCTGAAATCGAGGTTACGCTACGGTGTGATAATTTTACATACATCCGCACATAATGAATAAGGGTATAATCAGACATGCTATATTAATGGCATTTCCGGTAGATTCTTATTTGTTTAGCTCTCTTTTGCAGTGCAGAATTTTATCTAATTTCAGAAGCCAATATTACAACAAAATAATTAAAAATGAAAAAATTCATGGTATTGTATTACTGAAAATATCTCGCAAATTGGCCTTAATGTACACAAAGATTAAAATTTATGTCTACAACCGAATATTCCCTGTTAGAAATGTAAAAACTCTTAATGCCTGTTTATATGATAACGAAATCTTTTTTATGTATATATTTGGTAATCCACAAGGTGTCATACATATATGTTTTGTCGTCATAATGTCACAGTTTTTCAAATTGTAAAAAGGTTTAAAATTTGCAATACACTACTTTCATTGTTTTAGTTTTTGTCGTTAAATGTAACAATACGATACTTATGATTTCTTGGGAATACGTCAATTGAAAAAGAAGAATATATTTGTTTTCATTTTATTATAAAGGGTCCGCCATCTAACATTTTTTTTTCAACTAGTGCTTATTTTGTGAATGGTAATACTTAGCTCATGTCTGATTTGACAGATAATTAGTTTTATCCTTCCGCTGAACGAATATGGTTGTGTATTCGCTTGAACAACGTTGGGAAATATTGCGACATTACTTTGGCCGATTTTGCAAAAAAAAAAAACATCTTTTCAGATGAAGCTCATTTTGATTTTGGCGGCTATGTAAAAAAGCAAAATTGTCGCATTTGGGGCACAGAAAACCAGCACGCATACATTGAAAAGCCGATACACCCAAAACGCGTCACTGTTTGGTGCGGATTTTGGTTAAGAGGCATAATTGGGCCATTTTTCTTTGAAAATGAGCAAGGAGTGGGCGTAGTCGATGGCGATCGTTATCGGGCCATGTTGAACGAATTCTTGTTCACAAAAATTGAGGAGGAGGATATTGGCAACATTTGATTTCAACAGGACGGCACTGAGTGCCACACCGCCGAAGCAATACTTTTTTTTTAGGATTTAAAAAAAAAAGTTATTTGGCGGACCCTTTATTTATAAGAAAGAAAATTACGATAGCATTTAAACAAACAGACATTTAATTTTTTGTTGAATTTTAATTAAATGGTAACTAAAGGGTGGTCTAAACTAAACGTAGAATGTTAGTTGTAAATATTTAAAACAAAAAGTTTGCACAGAATCATCTTGTGTAAAACACAATACTAGCCAAATAATCACCACGGCTTTGGTTGCATACTTCTGGTCCAAATTTATAATAACAATGTTAATGTTTAATTGTTGGGCATGTCAAGGAGTCGAGGTTGATGGCTTTTGTTCCATATTATTGCGAAAAACAGCAATGTTTTCCGTATAACGAACTGAGCGAATTTGCACAGATATTTTCACAATTCATACAGACCCAGTTTGCTGAATTTTGTGCAATGTGTACAATGCTACAAGTGCAGGAAATGCATTTTAATTCGAACGTCCATTTTCGTAAAAGGCTTTAACAAATTAAACGCACTGCTCATCCAATTGTATACCTCTCAGTGGTTGAATTTGTCAAACAAGGAAAAAATATAAGGTTAAGTTGGGACAAAAACTCTACGTTTAATGTGACTCACAATTAACGGTTTTACCATCCTTTATATTTGTATATCCTTATACTGTTAAACATTTTTGTATTACGTTTTTATCCTAAAAAAAATTATTTTCTCGTAAAATACAATTGGAAAATTCTGAAATATAAATGGAAATTTCTGAAATACAATTAGAAATTTCTGAAATAAATGGAAAATGGCGTAGTCCATATGAGTATATAAAGTATACTCAGGGCTGGGCAAAATACATACATTTATGTATTTCAAATACAAAATACAAATACTTTCAGTTGTGTATTTCAAATACAAATATTTTCAAGTTGTGTATTTCAAATACAAAATACTTTTGAGCTGTGTATTTCAAATACAAAATACAGATACAAAATACAAATATTTTTTTAATTTAGATCTCATAAAAAATTTACATATGTATATGCATACATACATAAGTATCTCTTCTTAGTTCTGTTTCTAAATATTTTATTTAATTATATATGATTTTTCCAAGCTTGAGATCAACTTTTTTAGGTTTTTCTATAAAAAATTATTTATTTTAACCAATATTTCGCTACCAAACAATGGGTAGCTTCTTCAGGGTAATATATATACAAATTTGTATATATATTACCCTGAAGAAGCTACCCATTGTTTGGTAGCGAAATATTGGTTAAAATAAATAATTTTTTATAGAAAAACCTAAAAAAGTTGATCTCAAGCTTGGAAAAATCATATATAATCAATAAAAAAGATCAAGAAATTTAGACGATATATTTTATTTAATAAAACTAAGTTATACATATATGTATGTGACAGCGCACAGAGAAAGGGACCTAAGGGTAAAAAATAACAATTTTAATTTTTTTTTATGTGGACAACATCTAGCATCGATTGAGACCGATTCCAAGCCCCAAAAGTTTTCCCTACCAGAGATATGCGCGTTTTATAAAAGTGAAGACGACGATTCTAAGCGCAAATAGAAAGGGACCTAACGGTAAAATTTATTTATTTACATATTTTCCCCTACTAAATTAACAAAATAACTTGATTTTACGAAACTACAAAAAATGTATTTTTGCCCTTACACAGTACAACACATGATTTGCCAACTCAATTCAGTTAACTGTATGTGAAATTAGACCCAAAAAGAAGAATTTCTGCATCATTCGTTTTGTCTTCTTACCTGCGATTTGAAGTTAGTATCGATTTGAAGTTATTACTATCGTATAGGGGAATTTATCACGTTTTAGGCCCTGTTGTTTGACATAGCTCGACAACCACTAGCCCAATTTAGTTGAAATAAATTTTAAAAAGTTAAGAATTACAATTCCCTTAATCTGTTCATATATTGTTTTCCTATACAAGTAACACTTTCGAAGTTAAAAATGAATGTATGAAGGGAAAAAATTATTTTTTGCCTAAAAATTTAAATTTTTTCTTTTTTAAAATACATAAAAAATCCAAAATGGAAAAAAGTTTCAAGTCTAGTTATTTTTTCGCAAAGTCACATAACCTATGAGCAAAATTAGATAAAGATCATAAAAATCGATGCACGCGTTTCGCTTTTATTCGCAATTGAGTAAATGTATGAATTGCAAAAATCAGTTATAGCCACCACCCTTAAAATAAAAATAAAAATATAAATTAAAAAATTATCATGAAAAAAAAAACTTTATTTATAAAAACTTAATGAAAATAAAATAATATGCAATTAATACGCAATTATAATATGCATAAAAACAAAATTTAGAACATTTTTTCAATTATTGGCAATATCCATCCTTGTAGAAGTTGACGCTTGTGGTTCTGATGATCTTGTTTTCTTCGTAGGTTGTTCATATTCATGGTCTGAGTCTGTATCGTCATCCGAGATACACATACTATTCAAAGGCGTGTTTCTTTCACTGTTCACTAAACCTGGGATATCATGGCCGTACGTGAACGTATTTGCTTCGTCAACGGAATAAAATTTCTGAAAATCAGCTTGGCGTTGTCGGTATGATGTTGCGCTGACATTTTGCTGTGTGAGTTTTCTTCTCTTCAAAAATGATGTCAGCCATTCGGAGTCGTGTTGTGATAGTCCCAGCTTGGCCACAATGTAATCCATTTCGATTTGTGGTAGCGGTTGTGGTGCACTATTTTCAATATCGGGTATCCAATCAGCATCATCCAAATCGGTCGGATTGGTGAAAACGGTTGCGGCTAGCAGGGACACAGTATCCGCACTCGGAGGTTTAGGTGCATCGGTATCAGCAGGGCGTTGCACGGGAAGTGTGGCAGTAAATGCAGCAGTGTATACTTTTGTTTTCAATTGTTGTCTGTTTAATCCAGGACGAAAATTTATGCATGCATAGCACCTGGATTCATCATGTCCAGTTGTTCTTCCACCCAAATTACTGGCTTCATAAAAGATAACTTTCTACTTTTTCCGTGAATCCATTTTAGAAGGGTAGTATAACAACTGTTGCACACTGTGTTCGGCGTAAAATTTGCACCACTTAAATCTGCTTCATCGAAATAATTACAATACGCGGTTTTGAATTGCTCAGTAAACAAATGTTTTCGATCTTTTTCGGACGATATGACCACAAACGTAACAATATTCATCCAAATATGGGCACTTGTTGTTTTCCATATTGATATATTTTATGTTTTGTTGTTATTCACTTTTAAAAAACTGGAGAAAAATCACTTTTACTGTTCGCGTTCGTCGGCACTGGCTGAATGCCAAAAATCGATCAATGCACACCTATAAATACTACGTATTTTTGAATATTTTACTGCCAGGTACTTATATATGGGCGCATATTTTAAGGGCGGCTGGCTATATACCTGATTCAGCACTTGTACGTTTCAAACTGTGCAAGACTTTCAAAATAATGACCACCCTTATATGTGGGTGCAATTTCTGTAAAAAAATCATATAGGTAGCCACCGGAAAAACCAAAATAATAAAAAGGTCCACTTTCCGTTTAATTGTCCACGTACATTAATTACCGCAATCATAAAAATCAAATAACCTTTTGTTTATTCCTTTTTTTTAATTCTCAGAATCATTAAAAAGGTGTCAATGTTTTCTCCAAATAATGTTGTGCATATCTCGAGCAAATTTTTGAAATTCATACATTTACTCAATTGCGAATAAAAGCGAAACGCGTGCATCGATTTTTATGATCTTTATCTCATTTTGCTCATAGGTTATGTGACTTTGCGAAAAAATAACTAGACTTGAAACTTTTTTCCATTTTGGATTTTTTATGTATTTTAAAAACAAAAAAAAAATTTAATTTTTAGGCAAAAAATAATTTTTTCCCTTCATACATTCATTTTTAACTTCGAAAGTGTTACTTGTATAGGAAAACAATATATGAACAGATTAAGGGAATTGTAATTCTTAATTTTTTAAAATTTATTTCAACTAAATTGGGCTAGTGGTTGTCGAGCTATGTCAAACAACAGGGCCTAAAACGTGATAAATTCCCCTATACGATAGTACTAACTTCAAATCGATACTAACTTCAAATCGCAGGTAAGAAGACAAAACGAATGATGCAGAAATTCTTCTTTTTGGGTCTTATTTCACATACAGTTCACAGAATTGAGTTGGAAATCAATTAACTGAAAAATGTTGTACTGTGTTATGAACAAAATAGAAATAGAAAAATCATTTCATCTTTAAAATGGCTCTCCTAAACAAAACCTGTTTTTACCCTTAGGTCCTTTTCTCTGTGTGCTGTCACATATATATATTGATTTTCTAACAGAATTCCGCAATTACATAGTTGCCCACCTAATATTTTATTTACTTACTATATAAGTATGTACGTACTTATGATACACAATTTAATCAATAAAATTGTTAAAGTGTAAAATTTTCATTAGTAAAAAGTTCATTTACTTTTTACATTTGAGAGACTTATTTTGTAAATTTGCGTTTAATTTTCTAGCGTAAAGTTTTTACTGGGGAAGTAAATGAAAAAAGCATATTTAGAATTTAATAGTTAGTAAATAAAAAATTTATTCAATAAAACAGGTATTTCCTTTAATATAAACTAGATTTTTTAAAGAATTATAAGCAGCCTCTTGTTGGGAAATAAAACCTGCTAAGGAAAATAATCTTTCTACAGGCCCTGAGGAACAAAAGCTATTGTGAAATTATTTTAATGCATTTTTAATATTTGGACAGCTTTCCAAAACGGAAATCTCCTTTCTCTTATCATTTAGGAAACTGATGAACTCTAATTCCAAATTTGATGTGCGAGGTTGATCAATGTTCTTGTCGGCAAAAACAACAAAATCTTCATCTACTTCTTTTGCTGCATCCAAGCATTTCTTCAGGTTTTTTGTAATTTTTTTCCTAAGGTATCTATTGCCAAGTTTTTAATTAATTGCTTCTCGTTTCCAGTGATGTTTTCTGGCAGCCTACGCATTTTAAAACTTGGGTGGAAACATGACGCCAATATGCCTCTATTTGCTTCAGGTGCCAGGATGAAAAACTTTACAAATATTTTCTCAACGCTCTCCCTTAGTTTTGGCGAAATACAACTGAAATGTTTCAAATTGTACCATTGTAGCCGATCTAATCTGGTTCTTACAGATATTAAAGTAGGCAAAAGTTTTCCATAATAGAAATATATGAAATAGCTGAGAACGTGTAAGCCTTATCAAACTTAACAAATTTTGATTTTCTTTTCATTAGTTGTACTATGGAATCGAAAAGTGAGTTCCATCTTGTGGGACATGGATATACTTACTGATGTCCGAGCCAATCTTTTATGACTTCAGCTGATTTGGGTCTTCTGGATTAATTCCATAATAAAGTACATTTAGCAATTGCCCAGTAGTGAATCCTACAGGCACGAGAATTTTTTATGAAAATATTCATTCTGTTGTGGCTAAAAGACTTTCGGCCTTATTCATAACAAAAAGTTGGCATAAAGTTAGCATAAAGTTTATTCATAACACACATGCCAAACTCTGGCTAATGATTTGCTAAACTCTTGTTAACGAGCTGCCAAGCGTTTGCCGACTTGTGAAAAACAGTTGTTCTGTGAAAAAAAAAAATATTAAGAAATGAATAAAAATTTTTGTGCACGAAAAATATAGTCTTCGTTTATTTTTATACCCTTCACACAGTGAAAAAGGGTATATATAGGTTTGTCATTCCGTGTGAAATTTCTACAATTTTCATTTCCGACCCCATAAAGTATATATTTTCTGAAAGCTTATGAATAGAGGAGTCGATTAAGCCCTGACCGTCTGTCCGTCTGTCCGTCTGTTCGTCTGACCGTCTGTCCGTGTGTATGTTGAAATCAACTTTTTGAAGCCCCCCGACATAGGTTGGACCCGGGTAAGGTATTAAAATATCAGAAATATTCGGGAGTAGATCGGTATTGAAAATCAGAAACATCGGTATATAAACAACTGAGATATGAGCAAAACCCACGACCACCTCGATTTTCTTTTCATAAAAACAACATTACAACAACAACATACATACATACAAACGTGTATACTGGTTAGAGAAAACGTGGCATCGAATCCCAGCTGAGGCAAAAAAATTCTTTTTTTTTAAATTTTTTTTTTATTTTCTATTTAATATATTATATATATTTTTATTATTATTTTTTTTTTATTTTTTTTTTTTTTATTTTTTTTTTATTTTTTTTTTGTTTTATATATATTATATATGTATATAATAATTTTTTTTTTTTTAAATTTTTTTTTTTAAATTTTTTTTTATTTTTTATTTTTTTTTTGTTTTTTTTAACATACATACGTGAATTTACTGTTATTGCATGACTACACGTTGTGAAGGGTATATAAGATTCGGCACGGCCGAATATAGCGCTTTTACTTGTTTTACTTTATTTTAAAATTTTAAAAATTGTTAGTATTTATGGAAAAACAACAAAATGTCAAAATGAGAAATGATATACAAAAAGTGGTTGCAATTTTGAGGAGTATTATGCAATTTCAGAATTGATTTATGAAAAGTTGGCAGAAGGATAAACGTTTATTATGAATTAACTCTGCGCCATCGAACTGCCAAGCTTAATCGGCAATCTAAATAGTTAGCAGCACGTTGTACGTAGTGTATAAACTGTGGCTAACTCTTTGTTATGAATAAGGCCGTTAATGTGTGGCTGACACATCACAATGCCTCGGCAAATATAACTCTCTAGTTTTTCATTTGATATCACATGATTAGTGTGAATGAATTCGCCTTAGACGAAACAATTTAAAGCTGAATAGTATTTTTGTCAAATGTGAAATTTGAATGGTCATAGTTTTTAGCGATTTTCGCTTTTGTATGGCACAACTTATTTTTAAATTTATTGTAAAAAATAAATGTATTTTGTATAAATGTGTCTTTGAGCCACATGTATTTGAAATAAAAAATACAAAATACTTTTAAGTTGTGTATTTGAAATACAAAATTCTTTCAAACCATGTATTTCATATACAGATACAAAATACGTATTTGTATCTGTATTTCAAATACTGCCCAGGCCTGAGTATACTCCAAAGTTTACCCAATGATAAAGATAATATACAGTATAACACAGCCTTACGTTACATCAGAACTGGCCCAGATCTCTTCTTTTTGTAGCTATTTAATGGAGCACCCACACGACCATTATACAATTCTTGACAACACTACAGGTAAATGGTAAAACAAGAGTTGTCGCTTAACTAAAAGCTGCATTACGTTGTTGTTCATTTCATATCAAATGGAACACGTAGTGCAAGAAATATTTCAAAAACGCTAAAGACCATGTTTGTCCTTTTCTTAGTTGACTACTCACCAAGCAATTTTTATACCCTTCACACAGTGTAAAAGGGTATATATAGGTTTGTCATTCCGTGTGAAATTTCTACAATTTTCATTTCCGACCCCATAAAGTATATATTTTCTGAAAGCTTATGAATAGGGGAGTCGATTAAACTCTGTCAGTCTGTCTGTGTGTATGTTGAAATCAACTTTTTGAAGCCCCCTGACATTGCTTGGACACGGGTGATGTATTAAAATATCAGAAATATTCGGGAGTAGATTGGTATTGCAAATCAGAAACATCGGTACATAAACAACTGAGGTATGAGCAAAAACCCACGACCACCTCGATTTTTTTTTAACAAAAACAACATTACAACAACATACGTACATACAAACGTGTATACTGGTTAGAGAAAACGTGGCATCGAATCCCAGCTGATCCAAAAAAAAAAAATTTTTTATATTTTTTATTTAATATATTATTTATATTTTTTTTATTTTTTTTTTTGTTTTATATTTATTATATATATTTTAATTATTTTTTTTTTATTTTTTTTTACATTTTTTTTTATTTTTTTTTTTTTAACATACATACGTAAATTTATAATTTTACAATGGGATGTTTTTATATATGTATGTTTTTTATATATATGTACGTATTTCATATGGGATGAATGGTGATACAAACTACTGTTATTGCATGACTACACGTTGTGAAGGGTATATAAGATTCGGCACGGCCGAATATAGCGCTCTTACTTGTTTCACTTATCTTCAGATATTGTGCCTTACGTTTACGTATTTAATTTGCCAGCAGAAACTTCAAAAGTAAGTTCCACCAGAGTAAGTTCATTATCAAACATTAAATTTGTATATAATTTGCAAAAAAAAAAATTTACCTTATTTCAATATGGACGATTTAGCTCATTTTCTCATTTGAATTTCCTAAAACAAACTCTCGCCATCGTTAAAAAGGCGTTTAAACTTGTATAACTATATGACAGTTAGCATACCTTGTGAATTTACCAAATTTACATTTTAAATATTTTTATATCAACATCTTGATACTAGATTTACCTTATGTAGCTCTATAGCCGCACGTAGCTGCTCCCTAAAACATGATTTAGATCTTTTTCATATAACCAACCAGCAGGTTGAGAATTTTAATAGAAATATCTAGTCCAAGTTAGTTTAAAATTTATGCAAATTTATTTGGTTGTTTAATAAAAAAACACACGCGAAAAAAATATGACGTTCAATAGCACTAAACCACATCACATTCTGTCATTTCAATGATCATTATGTGACAGATTTTATAATCGTTTCATGTGAAATGTATTTAAGCCAGAGAGTGCGATAGTTAAAACTTTATCAATTTAATAGTGTTGTAAAATTATAAAATAAAATTCTTGAAAAACGGCAAATCTTAATAATGATGATAAATTTAACTTCCTTCTTACTAACTAAGTGTGGATCATAATTTATTAGGCATTAATGGAATTTGTTCTTCGACTGCTTGTTGTATGTCCATATGTTTTTATGGACTTGTTTGTATATCTGTCTAAATGGCTCTATGTCGTTCTTATATTCAGAATAATTCCTTAAGCCTAAGAACTCGTTAATTAAAATTTCAAAACCATCATCTTGTAGTTGGTTTGTTGGTCGGCTTGCTTTTTTTCTTATTACATTAGTTACCAACTTAAATCAGCCAATTTTCCAGTCAACCAGCAGGCAAGTCCCTTGATTACGTTACCAGCACTCAAGGAGCTGAAATGCAAGCTGTGGATGTTTTTTTTTTTCATTGCTATATTTTTTTTTTATTAACTTCTTGTTTGGTTAAGTCACCAAAGCAATTTCATAGAAGGCGGTTTATCACATCACAATTTAAACTACCACCATGAATTAATGACAATTCTGTTCCAAACTCAAAAACAACTACAAAGTGCCAAGAGTTGGATAATATTAGAGTTTTTTATTCCAAGTTGTGAAGACTTAACAATACTCTACACAGATAAAAAACCAGGAGTCAAAGGCAATTTTCTTTAAACAAAAAAAAAAAAAAAAAAAAAAAAAACAAAGAAAAATATATATGTATAAAGGCTAAGTTTGTTGTTAGTGATAAATTGTCACTATCTCTAGAGTGATCTATAACACAACATTAATGCTTTAATTTAAGCTTCATAACTAAATTTGTTTATCTTGAATTAAACACTGTTTTTGTCGCGAGCCTTTTTATTACTACCAAAAACCATTCAGAATCATCACATAAAAGAGTGCTGTCAATTTAATTTGATTTTAAGATAATCAAAAATTTAAAGAACGGGCCTGTACATGTGACTTTTTTTTATTATTAATTCTAAATAGATCAAAAAAATTTTATTACAAAAAATTTTATAAAAAAAAATTTGAAGCAAAATTTGACAATAAAAATTTTTATACAAAAGTTTATTTTTCGAGTATTTGTTAAAACGGAAATTATATCGCAATAAAAATTTTTCAAACTTAATTAAAAAAATAGTGAATTACAAATTTATGTAAAATTTTCTAAAAGTAGAATTTTATAAACAATTTTATTTTTTTTTAATTTTAATTTTTTCTCAAGTTATGAAAAAATAAAAAATCTTATATATTCTTAAAAATCGCGGGTTATTAACAACTTTTTTTTGCGAAATAATTTTTTAATAATTTTATTCAAATTTTAGGATAAGCAAAATAAGACACATTTTTAAATAAACGGAAACTAAAAAAAGACAAATGTTGCACTTTTGGCCCACTGAAAATCCATGTATCATTCACAAAGAGCCATTTACATTGACACAAATTCGTGGCATGGTATGTAATTTATGATGAAGGTTTCAATGGGCCTTAGTTTTTCGACGACGCACAGAGAAATACTATCACTATAACTGAAGTTCGATGTCGAGTCAAGATAAACTTGGTTTTTATTGTCTGAATCACACGTACTGCACGAGCTACAACAGACAGTAACAATATGCGTTTTCAGGTCGACTTATCGAGCCCTAACGTAACCTACAAAAAACAAATTGTACAGAAAAAAGTTTTTTATCTTTAAGGTTTTTTTGTGAAAATTTAATTGTAGCTCGCAATGATCTTATGAAACCCATAAATAAGTTTCCAGTTTTTTCTTAACATAGAAATTTTTGTTTGTCAGTTACGTTAACTTTGTCGTTTACATTTCTAATAGGTTAGACTAAAATATGATTGCGAAAATAATGAAACATTGAGAGAAACATTTTAGAGGCATTTTTTTTATGATTTCATTTTACGAAGTCACATTGAACACCTTTTTAGTAACCTCATCCCAAGTATTACGTTTATTTTGGAAATAAAAGTTGTTCATAAAATATATTAAAATTAGAAGGTCGAATTTTTCATTTTCACTATGGCCAAACTCTAATTTACAAGTCAAATCAACAAACCAAGCGTTGGAATATTTTGGTTTTAAATTCGGAATTAAGTACATTAAATACAAAAATAAAAGGTGTATTCTTATTTTAAATATGGTTTGTGGTTAAATTTCAATCTTAGTACTTAATTTGCGTTTGAGCGTCGAAGAACGTTCAGCTTATTCAATTGCACAAAAAAAGTTATAACTGAAATAACTTCCCCATCTTTGCATTAAATTTTAAACAGATATTATTGCTCCTTTAGTCAACTTATTCTTTCAGTGTAATTCTTTGTTACTTACAATAATATCGACATTAAATTTCCCTAATTTTAATTTAATTTAATTGTAACATAAATAGTAATTTCAAATTAGATATGAGTATATCGATAAAGAGTGCTGATGATGAAATCGTAGTTGGTTTAGAAAATGCATTCCACTCGGCTAACATCGGATTAATTTTTAAAGTTTTCCTAAAATAATGACAATTTAATTTAATGTAGAAAACGTTTTAGGAAATAATAAAATAAATGAACTTGGGCCAAAATGAAAATGATGTACAATAAATTTAATATATAAAATTCGAATAAAATATTAAAATTTTATTTTTATCAATTCCCCTTAAGCAGATAATACACGGCATGTTTTCTACATCTGACTTGACAAATTCCACACTGAAAAATACGAACATGTCGTGTGTTACCTTTAAAACATAACTTCTGTAAAAATCATGTGTTTAGTAGAATTATTCGACATTTTAAAGAAACCGGGTTTCAAATTGTTTGAAATTTAGAATTAAAAAAGAACCGGTAGCTCTTTTAAAAATTTAGAAAAAACCGGTTAACCGGTCGAATACATAAAATATATTTTTTCTTATACCCACTTGTTTGTTCTATGGTTTAATTGCATTTTAAGTTGACACACATTCAATGCCGTTATTTAAAATAAAGATGTTAAGGGACAGATACTTTTTACCTAAAAGTGAACGAAAAGTTAAATTTATACTTTAATCACCTTTAACTTTTAGGGTTAGGTTTTTAATTTTAAAAATGCCATTGTTTCTCTACATGAAAGAAAATATGCCAACTAAATAAAATGTGATTTATATATTTTTTTTTCTACTTCGACCTTTTAATTTGTTTTTATTTTAAGTTTTAATTTTCTTATATTAGTGACACAAAATAGTAAATTAATCTTCAAAAATTTTATTTTGTTTTGTAAATAAAATGTATAAATTTACATTGGGCCAATTCAAAGTAGACTCTCATATTGTACTATGTCATATAATTCATATTAATATGACTAGTGACTTTGAACACCTTTTGTTAACAAATTATGTATTTAATACAAGAAAGAAGACAAAGAGATGACGCTGTTAAAAATTGTATGTATACAGGAAAGAAGAAAATAGAAAATATTCTCTCTGAGAGGTGAGAAGCGAAGAAATTCTCTCTGAGAGACAGTATGGTTAAAAGTATAACATAAACAATTTCTTATACATAGGAAACAAATGTGTAAAGTCTTATTACTTTCTTTGTATGGAAATTACTAACAAAAATTTTATGCGTGCATAAAATAATATGAAATAGTACAAATATGACTGATATACAACCACTTTGAATTGGCCCATTGTTGCCACTACATTTTAATATGGTACTGTCATATTAAAAACAAGTAAGAGCGCTATAGTCGGCCGTGGCGAATCTTATATACACTTCACAACGTGTAGTCATGCAATAACAGTAGTTTGTATCACCATTCATCTCATATGAAATACGTACATACATATATAAAAACATCCCATTGTAAAATTATAAATTTACGTAAGTATGTACATATGTATATTAAAAAAAAAAAAAATTAAAAAAAAAAAATTTAAAAAAAAATTAAGAAAAAAAATTTAAAAAAAATAACTAATATAAATAATAAATATAAAACAAAAAAAAAATAAAAAAAATTTAAAAACAAAAAAAAAAAATTTAAAAAAAAATTAGAAAAAAAAATACAAAAAAAAAATATTAAAAAAATTTTT
Source organism: Phyto melanocephala (assembly GCA_941918925.1). NCBI lineage: Eukaryota > Metazoa > Arthropoda > Insecta > Diptera > Rhinophoridae > Phyto > Phyto melanocephala. The sequence goes on from OW799236.1 coordinate 59,824,877, forward strand.
TTTGGCTCAGCTGGGATTCGATGCCATGCTTACTCTAAGCAGTATACATGTTTGTATGTATGTATGTTGTTGCTGTAATGTTGTTTTTGTGAAAAAAAAATCGAGGTGGTCGTGGTTTTTTGCTCATATCTCAGTTGTTTATGCACCGATGTTTCTGATTTTCAACACCGATCTACTCCCGAATATTTCTGATATTTTATTACCTCACCCGGGTCCAGCCGATATCGGGAGGCTTCAAAAAGTTGATTTCAACATACAGACGGACAGACTGACAGAGCTTAATCGACTCCCCTATTCATAAGCTTTCAGAAAATATATACTTTATGGGATCGGAAATGAAAATTGTAGAAATTTCACACGGAATGACAAACCTATATATACCCTTTTTCACTGTGTGAAGGGTATAAAAAAAACTTTGTTGTAATACTGAAAAATATTAGAAAGTCACTTCACTGCTCACGGTAGTTAAAGTTACCTTTAATAAACCTTAACTTTTTAGGCAAGTTGTAATAATGACCCTTTGTGTGCCAAACTATTTGAGTATACAAGTCATATGTTATCAGAGAATTAGTTGAGCTATGAGTAGTCTTTAGTACAAGTCGCTAGAAATCGTAGAAGCAAAATGTGTATTATGAAATTCAAAAATGATGCAAAGTACAAAATTTTAATCAAAAAACTTAACTGAACAGCTGATTATCACAGCAATTTATAAGCGCAACAACGTATAAAATACCTGCTGTCCATTTAAAACAAATAATATTTAAGTCTAATTATTTTTCTTATTTTACATTTGTTTTTGAAACAACAAATAAATTTCTTACAATATTATGGAATTGAATTTATTAAATTTTCTGATTTTTGGAAATTTTTTGAGTAATTACACGCAAAGAAAAAATATGGTTGTGGTAACCATAATCGAAGAGCAACATACTATGATTGAATTGTATGATTATGTTTAAAATAATAATGGTTACCAGTTATCATTATTATGTTTAATTAAAATATCATTCAATAATCATATATATATCATATGACTACAATTGTAATCAACAATCTTTGCTTTTTTACGGCAAATTATTGTCTTTTGCTGTGACATATACATAATGATTGTACTTACCAATTTAATTGCAATTTTTTTACCAATATTTTTTTACACTTTCTCGTTTATTTTTTAATTTTCTTAAATTTTTCAAAAATTTTGTTCCTTTGTTTGACATTTCAAACTTTTAAAATAATAAAAATTTATTCAGCAAGAAGAAGAACAATTGAAATCAAATTATTATTAAAAAAAACATAGCTTGATTATTTTGTAATCATACTGTTGTCTCACTTATTATTCAATGATTATTTTTAATTTTTAGTGCTTTTGAATATAATGTTATTTTTGTCGCATTTATTTTCTTATATCATACTATTTTTAAATGATAACCATTTTGAAATTTTTCCGAAAAGTAATCATTAAATGATACAATTCAAACAAATGCTTGATTTTAGTAACAAAATATATAATGAAATGAAACAAAAATAACTATTACTTGTTTTCGACAACCAAATATTGCTTTAGAAAAAATAATATGACCGTCGTGATCATGTCGTAACCGTTGTCGTTTTTCCTTGCGTGTAATACAGTATGGTACGTTTGGTTTCAAAGATAAATGAACATAAAATTTAAAATGAAATAAACCGGCTTGTGTGAGTGAAAAACCGGTGTATTCGACATTCGAAAAATTAACATTTGGAAAAAACCGCCAGCTGAAAGAGTAAAAAACCGGGTTTTCCACCAGTTATAAAACCGAATCGATCACTCTAGTGTTTAGACATTTCAATTAGAGCGCGCTCTATTTTATTTTGTCAAAACATATGACATCAGCCGTTGGCAGAAATTTCTGCTGCTGCAAAGCAGTCAGCGACGGTTGCCTGTAAGTACAATTTTGATAGATATGTATATTTACATATGCCTCACAAATTTTAAAGTCAGATGTAAAAAACATGCCGTGTATTATAGCCTTTAATAAGCATTTCGAACAAATTAAATTTTTTAATTGTAGATACAGATCCACACATCACAACCTGCTTAACTAAATTACCTTGGTCTTTTATGAAAATCAATTTATCAAAAACTAAAGTAAAATAATTAAATTAAAAAATTAAAAGAAATAAACATAGAAGATTGTTTTGGAAAATTATCTAATTAATTTTACATAACCTTAATGTATGCTTTTAACAGGCCCTACAAATGGACAAACTTAATACACTAACGCGCCTCCCATACCAAACCCAACGCAGTCCACATTAACTATGTGTACAACAACAACAATTTAGCTTACAATCCTTCTTAATGCAATTATATTTTAAAATGCACAGTGGTTTACTTTTGCCTTTTACTCCTTAACATGTCATCGTCATGTGTTGACTGCCTTGCTCTCATTGGCCTCCCGTCTCTGGGTTAGCTATGGCTACAAAGAATCTGAAACAGCTATATGGCTATGTAGTTATGGTTGGATATTTAGACTGTTACTGCTTGGTTACAATAAGCAGTTGTCCATGCTCCATGTTGTTTCATTAATTTTCGTCTTAAAGAGTAACAATAACAGCAACAACAACAGCAATCATCAAATCGAAAAACTTAAAACAAACCACATACATTTGCAACAGACTCACAGAGAGACATTAACGGTCGTCTTAAGTTGAAAATCCTCTGGGACCAGATGTTTGTCGTTGGCCTCGTAAAATTTGCTTTCATGTTTAAGGTATTCGTGTTTATGTGTGTGTTGTTTAGTTTAGTTGGTCGTAACTTTGAACTTGAAATTATTTAATGTTAAGCTTAAGTTTTGCATACTTTAGCTTTGTATTTATTTGCTTTTTCGATATTTTTTATTTATTTTAAATTTCCACCAGTCTTAAGGAATTTGTGTGGCAATAATATTGATATTGGTTGTTTGGCTAGTTTCATAGCACCAAATAAAATAAATGTTGTAATTTTATGACCATGTTTAATACGTTTTTGTGTTACTGAGAGTTGCATATAAATATGTTTGTATGAGGCAACTTTGCAGGTAAAGCAGAATATTTAAGAAAAAGCAATTCATTATAAAAACCGAATTATATCTTACACTCATTTTAATCTAAAAGGCAAAGTATGATAATCACCTAGCAAACGTACATTTTTAGAATTTAAAAATATGAGAATTTAACATAAAGACTTTCCCAATACACATTTTTGTCCTAACGTTTATATACTGTGGATTAGATGTTACACTAAAAACTTTTTCAATAAGGACGAACCATGTTCAAACTTGTCTATATAAAAATATATAAAAATCGTCTGATGTTACATACAGTGGTAATGTTGTAGGCCGAATTGTTGATTCTTTGACATTTGGTGGTGGGTAATTTTGTGCCAAAGCAATGATTTTAAGTAGCCCATCAAACGTTTAAGAGTAAACGTTTCAGGACACGTCATAAGCTAAAAAAAAAATAATGACATGCGCGAAATGTTTAAATTAACAAATTTTAATTATTATATATTTATATTTTATTCGAACTTTTTTCTATATATTAAATTTTAATGTGAACCATTTTTTATTTTGGCTTAAGTTCATTTGTTTCTTTATTTAATTTTATAATTCAAATTAAATTAAATTGTAACCATTTTAGGAATATTTTTTCTAAAAATTATTTCCGATATTAGCCGAGTGGAATGCATTTTCGAAATCAGCTACGTTTTCATCATCAGCACTCTTTATCGGTATACTACTATGTAACTTAAAATTCCTATTTATGTTACAATTGAATGAAATTTGAATTAGTGAATCTTAGTATTAATTTTCATATTTTGTTGAATATTTTATTTCACCTATCAAATGACAATTCATAATTCAACATGTTCATATTCTTCTATATTCGTAATACATTTTCGTTATGCTTTCAATATCCATCCTTTGGCTGGAATTATTGAAAACAAGGTTGTATTTACATTTTCATTTATATAAGTCCATCTAGGTGATAGACACTGAACAATGAATTCTTGAATGTCATTAACACCGTGCCATGTGTGTTATAATTATATATTTATATTTTATTCGAACTTTTTTCTATATATTAAATTTTAATGTGAACCATTTTTTATTTTTTATTTGGAAAAAGTTCGAATAAAATATAAATATATAATTATAACACACATGGCACGGTGTTAATGACATTCAAGAATTCATTGTTCAGTGTCTATCACCTAGATGGACTTATATAAATGAAAATGTAAATACAACCTTGTTTTCAATAATTCCAGCCAAAGGATGGATATTGAAAGCATAACGAAAATGTATTACGAATATAGAAGAATATGAACATGTTGAATTATGAATTGTCATTTGATAGGTGAAATAAAATATTCAACAAAATATGAAAATTAATACTAAGATTCACTAATTCAAATTTCATTCAATTGTAACATAAATAGGAATTTTAAGTTACATAGTAGTATACCGATAAAGAGGGCTGATGATGAAATCGTAGCTGATTTCGAAAATGCATTCCACTCGGCTAATATCGGAAATAATTTTTAGAAAAAATATTCCTAAAATGGTTACAATTTAATTTAATTTGAATTATAAAATTAAATAAAGAAACAAATGAACTTAAGCCAAAATAAAAAATGGTTCACATTAAAATTTAAATTTTAATTATAATAAACAACATAGTATCTGCATATTGTCAACATTAATACAGCAAAAATGAAAAACTCTTTATAAACAGACTTTAAATTATTAAAGCTTTTAACTTTCTGATCATGATTACCAGGTTTTATCGCCTTTCAATTTAAGAATCTTTTAAAATAAAAATATATCTTATTAAAAAGAAAAGAGAAATATTTTTTTAAAGTTTTTTTTTTATTAGTTTTACAAAATTGTTTTAAATTTCTTTTTAACAGTAATGTGTCAAAAAAATCTGTTAAAAAATGTTCCCTAAAGTATACACAGTTCATCAAGTGTGTAATGCTTCCGGTTATTAAACAAATATTATTTTAAAAAAATCAATACCAGAGACAAAACAACCCAAAAATGTTTCAAGTAAAACACAAATTGAAATTTTAAACCAATTAATAAAAAAATTTATACTAATAATGAACAAAAAACATGCTATAAAATCGCAGCCAAAATAACAGTAGCAAACAAAAAATCTTACAAGTGATCGTGTTTTGTTTGGGTCCTAAATTTAATTCATCTTCTTTATAACATAAGGATCATCATCATAAAATTTTTTAGCAGAAGCCAAATCAATAACCCAGCACAAGTAACATAAGAAGTAAAAATGTACTTTTTCTACACAAAAAAAAAAAAAAAAAAGAAAAATAAAATATATTTTGACAAAACTCCAAACCCAAAATAAAATTTATGCCACAATCTAAAGGTATTTATATACGGTGTAGAAAGAAATATAAACTGTTAAAGTTTTCAAAGTAAAATATTAAATTACGCCGTCACGTACAAATTATTTTGAACAATATACTAAAAAAAACGAAGTCAAGAGAGAGAGTGAAAAAAAGTATTCTATGCATTGTGGCAAAACAAAATTAATCATCTTGCTAACAATACAATTCGATACAAGACAATGAAGTAGAAAATATCCTTGAACTTAAAATGAAATTCCTTGTGTTTAAAGAAGCTTTAGAAGAGTATGCGATGCTACAACAAAAACCACAATAAGCGGAAAGGATGTAAAAAATGTACAGAATCTAAAATCATACAATTTATAAATGTTTCGTTACGTATTTCTGAAGTTTTTTTAGTTTAATTGTGCGGGTTGTATCGGAAATTCACAGTGTTTAAATAAGAATCAACCACAAGGGAATCATATTGAAATAATTGGATTTAAGAGATTACGTAAGGTTGCCATATTGCTAAGCTAATTAGCTAAATAGAAAAATTTAGCTATTTTAAAAAATATTCAATGCATTTTAAAAAAAAAACACGAATTTATTCATGGATTTTCATGTAATAAAATTTTTTTATTTCTACTTAATGCAGTCTAAAGATTAAGGACCAAAACTGGTAATTATTTGCTGCTTTCTATTTTTTATAAATTCCTTTAAAAAAATCGCTTCTAGTTTCTTTTAGACATATAAACGAAGCTGCAAACAAAACAAGCCATAAATGATTAAAATCTGTTAGCAACATTTGATTTTATTCACAAAAGTCGACAAATTTTAATTAATTTAAGAATTTCATAAAACGCAATATTTGTATGGGAGCCCCCCTAAGGGATGGTGTTGAAGGGAAAGTATAATTTTAAAAAATGTTAAAAACAAAAAACATTGAAGGTCGGTCATACATTTTATCCCCCTAGGAGTGCATCCAAGGCCTTAGAAACAAATGATGGGAATGAAAAACAAGTAAGAGCGCTATATTCGGCCGAATCTTATATACCCTTCACAACGTGTAGTCATGCAATAACAATAGTTTGTATCACCATTCATCCCATATGAAATACGTATAAAAAACATACATATATATATAAAAACATCCCATTGTAAAATTATAAATTTACGTATGTATGTTAAAAAAAAATAAAAACAAAATTTAAAAAAAAATTTAAAAAAATTTTTTTTTAAAAAATAATTAAAATATATATAATAAATAGAAAACAAAAAAAAAAAATAAAACAAGATATTAAAAAAAAATAAAAGAAAAAATTTTTAAAAAATTTTTTTTTGGCTCAGCTGGGATTCGATGCCACGTTTTCTCTAACCAGTATACACGTTTGTATGTTGTTGTTGTAATTTTGTTTTTGTGAAAAAAAATCGAGGTGGTCGTATGTTTTTGCTCATATCTCAGTTGTTTATGTACCGATGTTTCTGATTTTCAATAAGGATCTACTCCCGAATATTTCTGATATTTTAATACCCCACCCCGGTCCAAGCGATGTCGGAGGGCTTCAAAAAGTTGATTTCAACATACACACGGACAGACGGTCAGTTGGACAGACTGATAGAGCTTAATCGACTCCTCTATTCATAAGCTTTCAGAAAATATACACTTTATGGGGTCAGAAATAAAAATTGTAGAAATTGCACACAGAATGACAAACCTATATATATACCCTTTTTCACTGTGTGAAGGGTATAATAAAGTGGCGCTGGTCATACATTTGGCCCGTCTAGGGGTATCTCAGGCGCCGCAGGTGCAAAATTTAAGGCTAGGGTTCTACGCGTATTAAAAGCAAATTTCCAAACAAAATAAGCTATTAGTGAATTAAATCTGTCTACAACTTGATTTTTTCAGAAAAGATGTAATTTTTTATAATAACCAAACTAAAAAATTTTTGTTGTTAAGTAGCTAAAGTTAAAGTTTTTATTTAGAAATTTATTCTTCTTCCTCCTGCAGATTCCAACAAATATTCCCTAATAGCGAATCAAGTTGTTTGCCGCTATACCAGTGTTCGAGCCTGGCTGTTACTTGGTGAAATCTCTCGCCGTGTTCATCAGACTCGGCTGGTGATTGTTCATTAAATTTTTTGGCATGGTAATGCAAAAAATGTATTTTCAATGACATTCTAACGTGTAAGTTTTTAAATGTGGTTAGCATATTTTTGATTAAAATTCTCCAGTTTTCTGACCGATGATTTCCTAATACATTTTCTATCACTAATTTCACACAATTCCATGCCAAAAGCTCGATATCATTCAATGCAACCTCACATTGATGGTCCTTCATAAGACAACGAATGACCGGTCCATTAAGAATTCCTGCAAAATGAATACATTATGATATGAAATATAAGTCTAATTTAATAAAGTAGTTAGAGTTTATACCTTCTTTTACTTTCATGCCGCTTAATCGCGGAAAAATTCGGTGCAATTTGGTAAAAGCAACACCATCTTGGCTCAATGCTTTTATAAATTTTTTTACAACACCCAGTTTGATGTGGAGTGGAGGAAGCAAAATTTTGTCCATCGGCACAAGTGGTAATTCAATAAAATTATTTCTATGCAATCTGCTTTCCTCACGTAAAGCCCAACCCGCATATTTTCAACTTGTGGTCTTCATATTTAATTAACTGCATTATTTTTTTCATTGATGCGTATGTCTCTTTAGTATTTCTGCTTAGTGCTATCAGAATAGAAATTTTTAAATAAGTGACATGTAGCAAAACTGCTTTTATATTCATTTTGCATTGTTAAAACCCAGCGGCGGATGTCAGTACAATACGTGATAGAATTATTCTCAATAGATTTAAAAAGAGAATGCTCTGTCTTTGAGATAATTTTAGACGCCGCACAGTGGCGCCTTTTCCTAAAACCCGTGGCAAAATACAAAATTTCATGACACAATTTTGTGAAATGAATGAAAACATGGTATAAAGAACTACTTACTGATCACAATTCAAAAACGTTTTGCTTAATTGCATAAAAATTATAGTTTGTAGAGCTGCTCAAAGTAGGTTGATCTTGAAAAAATAAATGCACTTTAGAATTAAAGTGTCAGAATAATTGCCGTTTGATTACTACTTTTTTGGTATTTTTTTTAAGGTATTTTTTTTTTTTTAAAGAAATAGTAAAATGTTTAGCAGATGCTTTACTTTTTCGGCAGTAGCCGCTTTTCAGACACCCTATATTTTGGTAATTTTTACAAATAAAATAGAGCATATCTAAGAATGGTTAAAAATGGTCTCGCCCATATTTTCTGAGCATATTTGCTACATAATACTTGAAATAATTTAACTTAGTTTAGCTGCCGCAAGTTGCCGCTGTAGGTGGAACAAGAAGAAAACTGTTACAACCTCATAGCGAAAACGAGAAAAATTTGTTTCTCATTTTTAAAGTATGTAACAAAGATGTGTGCAAAATGTGAAAAGAAATAAAACAGGGTTTCCAAATTTTTTTCACTACAGCAATTTAAGTGTGAAATAAAGTTACTTGATGCATATTTTTATTTCTTCTCGTTAAATAATGAACAATATTTTGATCTGCCAATCAGGTAGGCGTAACTATTGCAATTTTTTATTTATTTAAATTTAAAAACACCTGTTATAAAAGTAGGCAGGTAGTTTTAAAACTTTTTATACTGAATTATATATAAACTGCAATTATATATTCCAGTAAATTTTTTTTTCTCCAATTAGGTAGTTTATACCTTTTTTTTAATTTTTGGGTATACATTAAACTGCAATTGTATAATGCAACCAGTTAAGTTTTTACTTTCAAAAACTAGTGATGAGTAACAGAACTTATACAATTTTATTTTGAAGTGCTATAATGTCATTTACCAATTTAGAATTGTTGGAGTTATTCAGAAACTCAGATAATGAAAATGCATTTGAATTGGCTATTGTGGAAAAACTACACGATTTATCAGGATACCACAAAATGGATGTTCATACCAAAATTCACTTCGTTTTCCTAACAATAAAGAAAAATGACTTGCCTCACATCGTACGACAAAAGCATTTATGAAAAGCAACCCAACATCGAAGAACCGCATACATCTTCTGACAAAAAAAGGAAAACCTGCAAAGACTATAAACGAGTGTTCTGAGTACACAATAAAACGTAAACTTGAAAATGCCACAAAAGATATATCTAAATCGCATTTTTCAGAAGCATTATGTCTTAAGTTTGTAAAAGATAAAGATAAATTAAGGTTCGTTATTACAAAAGCTGTGGTTCCAGTTCGACTGCAGAGAATCAAAGGAAGTATTCCTACTCCACCAAATGCTTTACCCACAAAGTATAATATAGAAGAAGCCTTAGCGTTGTTTATGGAATTGGGATTATCAAATGAAAAATATTCTGTTTTACGAAGCTCTTTAAAGAATCGTAATGTAAACATTCGTCCTGAATACAAAAAGATTAAAAGAAGCAGTGCCACCTAATGTAAAGGTTACTGAAGTATCGGTAGATGTAAAACTGCAAGACTTAATGGATCATACAGCCAAACGCTTTATTCAAAATTTGCCTGAAAAAGAAGCAGTATCACTTGCAGATAGGCTTAAACTGATAAATAAGTGGGGATGTGATGGATCATCCGGTCAAAGTGTTTACAAACAAATAATATCGACAAATGACACAACTATTACAGATACAAAATTGTTTAGGGCTTCTGAAGTTAAATCGCTGAGCATTGAAAAAAACCTCGCCCATCATCAGTTCATTTTTGCCGTCCGATATTTTTTCAATATGCAAGGGGGTGTTCAGAAATAATCAAATCTACAGTGAACGATATAAAAAATCAAATTTCAGAACTAAAGGCTTCTGTTATTGAAATAAATAATGGAATAAGTGTTTCGATTGATTATAATTATACCCTTCACCTGTGGTGCACAAGGGTATATATAGCTTTGTCATTCCGTTTGTAATTTCTACAATTCTCATTTCCGACCCCATAAAGTATATATTTTCTGAAAGCTTATGAATAGAGGAGTCGATTAAGCCCTGACCGTCTGTCCGTCTGCCCGTCTGCCCGTCTGTCCGTGTATTGGTTGAAATCAACTTTTAGAAGCAACTATATGTTCCTCAGATCTGTATATGGTATCAATCTCTTGGAAATATCCAGGAATGAATCGCTATTGAAATTCAGCACAATCGCCCTATAACTTTCTGAGATATGAGCAAAAAACCACGACCACCTCGTTTTTTTGCACAATTACAACAACAACATACATACATACATACATGTAAAAAACATACCAAACAAAAAAAAATACATAAACAAAAAATATTAAAAATAAGAAAAAAATAATAAAAAAAACTACAAAAAAAAATTTTTAAAAAATTTAAAAAAAAATTTAAAAAAATTTTTTTAAAAAAATTTAAAAAAAATATTAAAAAAAATAATAAAATATAAATAACATATTAAATAAAATGAAATAAAATTTTTTTGGCTCAGCTGGGATTCGATGCCACATTTATTCTGACGTGTACGTATGCACGTATTTTATATGGGATGAATGGTGATACAAACAGTTGTTATTGCATGACTACACGTTGTGAAGGGTATATAAGATTCGGCACGGCCGAATATAGCACTGTTACTTGTTTTTTTCTTATAATGATTGATGGCAAAGTCTTAAATGTAATAACAGATACCTCATCAACTCAAGTAATGAGCAAAATTATGAATATGGAATTTCTCCATTATATGCCAGAATTAGGTGCATGGAGTTTATTTTAAAACTAGCGTATACAATTTCGCTTGAAGGTGAATGTTTTGATATGAACGCAACACAAAAAGAAAAACTATCTGCTTGAAAAAAAAAATTATACAAAATGAATTTCTTAAGAAGTTTGGGCTGAAAGTAGACTGCCCAAAGTAGGGGGATGGAAAAACTAGTGATAGTAATATGAGAAGAGCATTTTTTGCAAATGATGAGGTAACAGCCCGAATTACTGGGGTCGACAATAATATTATAAAAAGGTTGGCAGTTATCCTAAATGTTATAAACTTTAGAAAATGGTAAATGCCTCAAAGTTTGATAATTATGCATCAAAAACTGCCCAACTTTTAGCTCAAATGTACCCTGAGAAAAAACTAACTCCTATGGTTCATAAGATTTTGGCTCATGGTAAAAGTTTAATTGATATCAACGCTTACCGATTGTAGAGTTGTCAGAAGAAGCCCTGGAATGCAAAAACAAAGACTACAAAAAATTTAGACACACGAATACTTGCAAAATTTCACGGATTAGACAGAATGCGGACCTTTTCAATATGTTGGCGGCCTCTTCAGACCTACTTATTTCACCACGAATACATGTAAAATCTCGAAAGGATTTGGAAGAACATAATTATAGCTCCGATATGTTAAGTCTATTTAGGATTGCCATTCGTACTGTTTTAAACAGTACATGTACTGTTTTTTGTAATATGTACTGTTATATTCACAATACCTAAAACAGTACGAAAAAGTACTGTTTTTTTATATTTTTTTGTTTTTTTTTTGTTTTTGGATATACATGTATTGAATTTTGTAATTTTTTGAAGAATGAAACAGGAAAAAATTGTATTGTTAAATGTGTACAAAAAAGGGATAAATATTTTTGCAATATATTTTTTAATTAACTTTTTTGTAAGCATAAGTTATTTTCTTTTATATAACTATACCACCTCTATTTGTGTTGTATAATTATTTTTTGAAATTTAAAAATTATCAAATGTATTCATTTTAAAAATTCAATTGATTTTTTTAGATTTTTTTTAAACAATATTTAATTAGTACTTCTGGATTAATATATATAACTTAAAAAATATCAATTGTAATTGACAAATTATCAATTTTAAAGTAGACTTTACTTTATTGTTCATAAAAATTGTTATTGTCTTTAAAATAAACTTGAAAAAAAATATTAAAAGTAATATTATAGTCGACTTTAACAAGAAATGTTTTCTTTTTGTTGAGCCTAAATATTATTTTCTTAAATATTGATTTTAAGTACAATAACAATTAAGTGCCATTATTACAACTTGCCTTTAGGTAAAGGCAAAGGATTTTGTCTGCTCGATAAATAGCTTTGCATTATCACAACTTCCTTTTTTTTATTGTTATTATTATTCATTTTAATAATATTTAATGAATAAAAAAATAATAAATTAAGGGTTTATAATGCAAAGCCATTTATCTTCCAAACGAAATCCTGCCTTTAGCTAACGGCAAGTTGTAATAATGGTCCTAAGTCTACTTAAAAATTGATAATTTGTCAATTACAATTGATATTTTTTAAGTTATAAATAGTTATAAAGTATTAATGGAATATTATTGTAATTTGAAGAAACAAATCAATTGAATTTACATATAGATAATTTCAAAATTCAACTCGTAGTTTTTGAAATTCAATTACCAATTTCGAAATTCTATTTACTATTTTTGAAATTTAATTAATAACTTTTGAAATACATTAGATCATTTTCAAAAATAAGTTTGAAAATATAGTGCATAGTTCTGAAATACAGTCAAAAATGTTAAAGGATTGGTAATTCGTTTATTCAAACTAATATCAATATTAATATCGAAAAACGACGTTTAATTTGTGTTTTTGACCACGTTAGTAACTTAAGATACTATTTGTAGTTCGACTCGATCTATATATGTATTGCATTTTGAAACAAATGCAATATTTTTTGTTACGTTCTCATAGTTTTGTATATGCGTTTTATGTTATTTTTTTACTTATTTTTAAAACATATGTGATGTATTGAATTAAAAGTTAAGTCAACGTTATGTTCTCATAGTTTTTATGTTTCTTATTAACTTGTTTTAAATAAAAATGTGATGTATTGAAGTAAAAGTTATGTTATCAATAAATAAAAAATGTACTGTGTTTTTTTGAAAATTACTGTTTTTCCCCCTCAATGTACTGTTTTTTCACTTTACTAATAAAACCCAATTATTCTAGCTAAATAAAATATATACTAGAAAACATTATATCTATAGCATAAATACATTATTATTAAAAATAATTTAAAAATATGTTTCTGTAATAGTAATAAAAAAATTTAATATTGGTTTAACATGAGTGTTTTTATTTTAAATTTCGGATTTGAACAATGTGAATTGCAAAGCGCACCGGGTTAAACTAGTTACTTATTATAAATTTACTTAGATTTAAATATTAAAAGTTTATAAAAATGTGTATTTACGATACAAATAAAAAACTTATATATAAAAAAACATGTTATTATTTAACTGAAAAAATTATCCTATTTTAACCGCAATTTTTGGAGCACCCTGTACTTCTAGCAGTATTTTGTAAACATGGCCGACTTCCTAAACGCAAGTTGTGATGCATATTTACAATGCATACACTTCGTAAACGCATATGTAAACTTTCTAGCAATGTCCAATGTTCCTAATCGTTGGCAACTCATTTTACTACGTATCAGCTGTCAAAATCGCGCATCATTTTTATTTTGTATGCAAACATTTGAGCTGCAATGGCTGAGTTAGTATTTTCTTTGTTTATTTTTAATAAATTATTTATAATTGATAGAGTTTATTTAAATTACAGACTAATAATTTAAATAATTAAACACTTTATATTGCAGAGACAAAAAGTGGATCCATGAGCATTCCTAAATGCCGATAAAATGTAAAAAAAATCTCTGCAACGCAAGGTTGCACTTAAGACATGTTTAGCATTGCATGCGCATTTTTTTAAATTATGAATTGCAACTTGCGTTTAGGAAGTCGGCCCATTATTTTGAAGCTTAAAGTGTCTTCTGTCAAAATCTTTTTAAATCTTTAAAATATCTTAATTATTTAAAAAGTTATGATTTTTGCAACGAAAAAAGTTAAAAGCCGCCACTGTGCGCCGTACCATTATATATTATGACTGCATGGAACCGTGATGCATGACGGTTGATAAATTGAAGTATCTGGTCCACCCGCTTCAACAGAATGAATCATTGAGGGAATATGTTCTGTTTGTATTTGGCTATCCGGAACAGGAATTTCATCAGAATGTGACAGCGAAAATCGAGCATATGCTGTTTCAGTATAAGATATATAAGTAATTTTTCTTCTGTTCATACCCGCTGTATAATTTATGCACGCATAACACTCATCTTCAACATGAACTATGGGATCTCTCCAAATCATTGGAACACCAAATGGCATGGCGTCTTCATTTTTGCCCCACTTATTTAAATGGTTAATGCAGTGTGTACACACTATTGATGGTGTCCAACTCTTACCATATATAACACTTAAAGAAAAATATGATTCATACAAGGTACTTGTTTCAATAGTGATTTTACGGTGACTTGGCATATCTTTATATTTCCGACACACATAACAATAGTAATTAAACTTTTTACACGCCTCCATATTAGATATTTCAATACAACTGATTAGATACAAGACTGTCAAAGGCTTTAAACTTCACTAATCACTTTCGCAAGCACTTTCCATATGACAGTGAAGGGGTAGAGGAACTCTTATTTATATTGTAATTGTTTTAATCAAAGTACCTGTCGAGACCTTCATGACCATGTTTTGTAAAAAAAAACCAGGACGAATAATATTTCTACCTGTTCCAGGTATAACAATAGAATATCGATTCCTTAATTCCTCAACCTCGTATCTTAAAAAATAACATATGTTGTGCAACCTCCTCCAAATAATGGTATATGTCGAAAACCAGAGCCAATCTTAAAAAACCGCGGGCACCACTGCATTCAGCGTACCCGAAGTGCCCGGCATGTCTGTTTTTATACCCGCCACCAAAAAAATGGTGGGGGTATATTCATTTTGTCATTCCGTTTGCAACACATCGAAATATCCATTTTAGACCCCATAAAGTATATATATTCTGAATCAGGGTTTGATTTGATGACGATCTAGCTATGTCCGTCCGTCTGTTGAAAGCACGATAGAGGTCGCACCGAAAAAGCTAGGGGGCTCAAATTTTGCCAGAATCTTTCTTATAGACAAGGTATATTTAATATTGAAAATGGGCCAAATCGGATTATTAGGAAGAGAGTTATAGCTTGTAAAGCAAGAGTAGGTCAAAAAAACCGTGTCCTTCGCACATCGAATAAAATGGAATTGTGTCCAACCGTATTAACGTAGAGTTATGAAACTTCGAATATATATTTCCTGAGTAAAATCAATATTTTTCCTTGAAAATTGCCTAAATCTATGCATTAGGAAAGGAGTTATAGATAAAAATGTACGAAAATTTATACCGCGCAGTGTTTTTTTCAGTATATTTTAAATTTAAAACCTAATAAAACGGACCAAATTAGATGTACTATTCCGAAATTTTGCACACTTTGCTTTTTAGTGCGAGGCTTTTCTGTAACGGAAAATCAATGTGCCACGCCAACTTTTACGCCCACCTCCCATATAACGTTTTACCTAAAATTCATATAATTTCTATATTAATAACGATTTTGGAATAATAAAAGACCATATTGAAACATCTAAGCTGTACTCATTAGCAAAAACAACTTTGACACGCCTACTATAACGCCCACTTTTCACGTTATCTACCGTTAATGAAATTTAAAACTCATAAAACCGACAAAATTTCAGGTATGATGAAGAAATTTGCTACATATATCCTTCTAATCAATGTAATTGTTGTGCCAAAAAGTTTAGGTGACACGCCCACTTTAACGCCTACCTCCCATATAACAGTTTATCTTAAATTCATGTAATTTCTCTATTGACAAAGTTTTTGGAAAAATAAAGGACTATATTGAAATATATAAGTTGTATTTATTAGCAGAAACTTTATTGACACGCCTACTTTAACGCCTTCTGCCAAGTGGTGCCTAAGTACCATGTAATGTGTAAAATTACATACTACATGGTACTTACTGCCTCGGGAAGCATAGCTGAGTGCTATCAGACGCGTCCACGGGTTGCGGATAGTGGAAACCCCAGCAGATATGTTGGGATGCTGCGAATAAAATAAGCAGTCGCGGACAACTCAGCGGTCTCAAGGGGAGAGTCTCGGGGGGTCTCGTTTAGAGCACCTGTAAATACCCAAATTGCCAATGATCCTTGGAACGGCGTGGCGAGTAATTGGCGTTACTCAATAGCCAATCTCAACAACTCGTTGAAAAAAACAGCATTTCTGGATGCTACAATCGGCAATCCCGGTACCAGAATCGGATGCGATCGGCTAATCATCGGTTCATCTTAAACTCTACTGATTACAGAAACCACAACGAATGGAAACCAAAATGATCCCCAACCATCAAGATTGGCCACTGAAATCTCAGACCCCAATGACAAAGAAGACTTCTACAGCCTCCTGGAACATGTAATAAAAGACACACCTAGTGGTGATATTTTACTTCTTACCGGTGATTTCAACGCTCAAGTGGGCTCAGTTAACACGAATATTGAGTCCGTTATGGGAACTCATGGACTGGGGCAAATTAACGAGAACGGCAAATTATTTACCGGAATATGTGCAGGCAGTGGTCTTACAATAGGTGGCATTATTTTCCCTCACAGGGACGTGCATAAAGTAAATTGGGTTTCCCCAGACCACAGAACAGAAACCCAAATTGACCACATTGCGATAAGCAAGAAGTAGCGGGGTTCATTACTAGATGTGCGCAATAGGCGTGGGGCAGATGGAGCGTCAGACCACCATTTACTTTTAGGAGAGATACGATTAAGGATATGTGCAATCCGACGACAAACAACACAGTCTTTGCCAAGACGATACGATGTATCCAAATTAAAATCCTCAAATACTCTCGAAGGTTACGTTGGCTCCTTAACGACTCGCTATGAAGATATCCCGAACAACAATAGAGGCCAATGGAATGCTATAAAAAGCATTTTCACAGACAGTGCGAAGCAACATCTTGGCCATCCTCAACCTAAGCGTAAAGTATGGATCTCAGACGCTACCTGGAAACTTATTGAAGATAGAAGACAACTTAAAGGTTCCATTAACGTTGCCCGAACAAGAGCTTCTAAATCTATCCTACAGGCACAATACACCAGTCTAGATCGCCAGGTGAAACGAAGTGCGCGACTAGACAAGCAGGTTTGGGTGGAAAATATGGCCATAGAAGCACAGTCAGCTGCCGATACACATCGAAGTAGAGATTTGTACAAAATTGCAAAGCAGATATCAGGGAACTACCGTTCAACCACATATCCCCTTAAAGATCCGTTGGGAGGAACTGCCTCGTCCGTGGAGCGGCAACTGGCAATATGGTCCGACTATTATGCCGGCATAGTGTCAATTCCGCAACCCACAACTGTCTGGCAATGTCACTGTACTTCACATCAAAACAGATCCGACATAAATACAATTTGCCCAGACGAAACTGAGATCGTCACTGCAATACGTGCACTGAAGAATGGCAAGGCACCAGGCGTAGACAACATTAACCCTGAACTACTTAAGGCTGATCCGACTCTTAGCGCTAAAATAATCTACCCTATTATCAGAGACTTTTGGACATCACACTCTCTTCCTGCTGAACTAAGTGAAGGAGTGATAATAAAACTACCCAAGAAAGGAGACTTAACAGAGTGTAAAAATTGGCGGGCTATAACTCTTTTAACCATGATTAATAAGATGTTAGCGAATATAATCCATGCTAGACTGGCATCATCAATTTCAGCAGATCTTCGAAATGAGCAAGTTGGTTTCAGACCACACCGATCTTGCACCGATCATATAAATAGTCTACGGATCATAGTGGAACAGTCGGTGGAATGGAGATCTCCATTATACTTGATATTTATCGACTTCGCCAAAGCATTCGATACGATCCACCATCAGGCAATTTGGCACGCACTTCGATGCAAGGGAGTTCCACCTGTGCTAATCGACTTAATCAAAGCTTTGTATGGCAACTCAACAAGTCGAGTACTGCATGAACGCACGTTAAGCAATCCGATTAGTGTAAGCACTGGGGTACGACAGGGATGTATCCTATCTCCGCTGGTATTCAATATTGTATTGGATTCAATTATGCAGCAAGCAACCCGAATAAGAAGAGGCATTACATGGGGTATGAATGGTCGATTGGAAGACCTTGACTACGCTGATGATATTTGCCTTATCACACATAACTTTACCGACCTGTCAGCCCAATTGGATCAGATACATCAGCTAGAATCTGGTGTCGGTCTTCACATCAACTTCGACAAAACTAAGGTTCTACGTATCAATTCGACTAATCTCTCCAAGTTCCGAGTAAACAACATAGAACTCGAGGACGTCCAATCGTTTTGCTACTTAGGAAGTATCATATCAACAACAGGCGGCTCACGTGATGATATTGCATATCGCATAAGGAAAGTAAAACAGTCTTTTGGTGCATTACAAAGAGTATGGAAGTCACCACAAATACATATAAAAACTAAGCTTCGCCTTTTCTCCTCTAATGTTCGCTCTATCCTGCTATATGGATGTGAGTCCTGGAACTCTACTGCAAGCGACATTCAATCCCTGCAAGTATTTGGTAATCGTTGCTTGCGAAAAATTTTGCGAATATTTTGGCCGAACGTAGTTTCCAACAGAGACCTCTGGCAAAGAACAGGTGAAATACCAATTCGCATAGAAATTGCAAAGAGGAAATGGAGCTGGGTTGGTCATATTTTGAGAAGACCCCATGATGATATATCAAAGATGGCAATTGACTGGAACCCTCATGGCAGCAGAAGAAGAGGTAGACCAGCTAACACCTGGAAAAGGCAACTAGAATCTGAAATTAGCGAAACAAGAAGAACTTGGTCTGAGATCAGACTAATCGCAGAGGACAGATCCCAATGGAAGAATTTCGTTACGGCCCTTTGTTCCAACTTGGAACCATAGGAATCAATATATATATATATACTTTAACTCCTACTTTAACGCCCACTTTCACTAAAAGACTATATTTACGAAAACATTTTACTATCATATCGAAGTTATTAAGGGTGGTTAAATTTTAAGAGCCGATTTTGATTTTAAATAAAACACAAATTATTTAAGAAATTATCATTTCTTTTTATAATGATAATATTTGTATAATTTCAATTATATATTTAACAAAATATCGGCCAAATGGCCCCCCCATCCTTGGCGCCACTCTTCTATCTGATTTTCCAAATTTTCAATGACAATGTTGATGCTCAATTGTTGGGCACGATGACGAGTCGAGGTTGACTGCTCTTTTGCCTCACTATCGCAAAAAACAGCAATGGTTCCCATTTAACGAACTAAGAGGGCATTCACAGATTTTCTAACATTTTATACAGACCTGTTTTACAGAAATTTAAATATTTTTCATAATTCTCCCGATTCTGGACGAATTTGAACGATTATGTTGATCAAAAGAATTACGAAGTGCACAAAATGCATTATGATTTGAACGCCATTTTTTATAAAAAACCTAAATAACTTTAAGGCGTTGCTCATTTGCATATCTTTCCACGGATCAAATTGAGTAAATTTGAGATTAAGAAATGTCAAATGAAATGCAGAAAACAAATTTAAAGACTAGGTGTAGTTCACCTTCAACATGGGCCCTTAAAATCTAACCACCCTCTACAAAGAATGTGATACATATTTTATTATAAAGAGATTATTCCAATTCGATTAACAAAATATTAAATATTGTGCTTTAAATGTACACAAAATTGGTGGTGGGTATAAAAGATTCGGCACAGCCGAATATAGTGCTCTTACTTGTCTTACATTCATGTAATTTCTCTATTGACAAAGTTTTTGGGAAAATAAAGGACTATATTGAAATAACTAAGTTGTATTTATTAGCAGAAACTTTATTGACACGCCTACTTTAACGCCCACTTTCACTAAAAGACTAAATTTACGAAAACATTTTACTATCATATCGAAGTTATTAAGGGTGGTTAAATTTTAAGGGCCGATGTTGATTTTAAATAAAACACAGTAGAATGATCTAGTTACGCCAATGTCTATAACAAAATAATTTTAAGTCTTAAACATTTTTCAAAAAATACTGAATTACTAAAGCAATTCGGAAATTTTTTTGTTGAAGAGAAGAGTATGATTTCAATTCAAAAATTATTTTCCAGCTTTATTGATCCGGTAACATGTTTTGAATTCCATGTTCTCTTCCTCTGAATTCTTGTATATGTTTGGTTTTGTGTCTAGTAAAAAGTGAAAGTCATCTTCATATCTTTTGTTTTTAGTATTTGCTTCTACTTCTTTAGGTCTTAAGTATCTGCGGTCTATAAACAAAACCAAAAAAAGTACTTCTACTCTTTTTTTATACCCTTCACACAGTGAAAAAGGGTATATATAGGTTTGTCATTCCGTGTGAAATTTCTACAAGTTTCATTTCCGACCCCATAAAGTATATATTTTCTGAAAGCTTATGAATAGGGGAGTCGATTAAGCTCTGTCAGTCTGTCCGTCTGACCGTGTGTATGTTGAAATCAACTTTTTGAAGCCACCCGATATCGCTTGGACCCGGGTGAGGTATTAAAATATCAGAAATATTCGGGAGTAGAACGGTATTGAAAATCAGAAACATCGGTACATAAACAACTGAGATATGAGCAAAAACCCACGACCACCTCGATTTTTTATTCACAAAAACAACAACATACATACATACAAACGTGTATACTGGTTAGAGAAAACGTGGCATCGAATCCCAGCTGAGCCAAAAATTTTTTTTTTTTAATTTTTTTTTTTATTTTTTATTTAATATATTTGTTAATACATATTAATTCAATTTCTAAAAAATTCCAAAAGAACAATTTAATTTAATACAAAATCTAAAACTTCAAAATAAAAATAAAAAAGAAAACAAAAAAAACACCAGACCAAATTATTTAACGTAAAAGAAAAAAAAACACTTACACGACAAAAAATCAGTCATTTACCTCTACTAGTTTATTTTAAATTAAGTAAGTCATTTACCTTAAATTAAGTAAGTCATTTACCTTTAAAAAGGTTTTATATTACAATAGTGCAAAATAAGGCATTTATTAAAATTGCTAAAATTGTATATTTGATATTGTTATTGTTGTTAATTTTAATTTAGACGTAAGAAATTAACTTGTATAAAAGACCAGCAATAATAAAGAAATTTAGGCAAACAAAGATTAACTTTTCTTCTGATTGCTTGACTAAGTCTCGGTGTTTCTACCCAGACTCAACTTTAAATTAAAATTAGCACAAGGTGTTTCTACCTGGGCTAAACTCAGTAGCTAAATTTAAATAGTTTTTAAACAATTCTGAATTCCAAGGGAAGCCTTTGGTGTTCAAAGGCAATTTATTGCGATCAAACATTTGGTGACCCCGACGGTCCTGAAACTATAAAAGGATCACTACAATACACGCAACAACTATATTTCAAGAGCGTTCCTAACGATAACTGAGAAGCAACGCAACTCAACTATGGCATCATTTGAAGAACTGGTAGCAGCCCAACAAGAAACGGCGGAGCAAATAAATACAATAATCCGTAACGTGAAAAAGGACCCGGCTACAAGAAAAAGTAAAGAGTACTATTTGGAGCGTCTACAACGGCTTAACACGGCATGGCTAGAATTTGAAGGCACTGACAACAAAATAAGGTGTCTGTCAGGTTTACCCTTGCATGACCAGTATTTTACGGATCTATACCTGCGCATTTCTGGCGACACACTAAAGTACAAAGAATTGTTTGAGCTCGAAATTAAAAAATTGTCACAACCAATAATCAAATCATCAATTAGACTACCAATAGAAACCGAAGGTGCAAAAAGCGGTATACAGGGAGAGCCGCACCTTGACGAAATCACAAGTAAGGTTCTTCGAAATCAACGGGCATTAACGAGAGCGCTAAGACGAATAATGGACGAAGTAAAGGCTGACGAAGATCGAGAGGAATCATTTTATCAGAGCAAATTAACACTCATTGATAAATATATGCATGACTTCTCGACAAACAACGATACGTTATGGCAGCTAACTACCAAAGATCAAATTGACGATTACACTTTGGATGAATTTTACGAAATGCAAGCTGAAGTGCACAACACTCGTTGTAAGCTGCAACAGTATGTCAACAGCGCCAGCGAAGTTACTCCACAAAAGGCCGGAGGAATTGAGCATTGCCAACCCCAGTTACCAAAAATTCAGATTCCAAGATTCAGCGGCAGTTACCTACAATGGGTAGCCTTTAAAGACCTTTACACTCAACTGATCCATAACACAAAAATGAGCGAAGTTGAGAAAATGTTTTACTTAACCACACACCTGGCAGACGAGCCAAAAAATTTAATTAAACATTTACCAATTGCAACAGCAAACTATGAAGTAGCATGGAAAATTTTGGTTAATAGATACGACAACAAAAGGCTTATTGTGACAACACTACTTGACAACTTCTTTGCTCATCCACAAATAAAAAACGAAACGGCACAAGCGCTAAAAGGCTTACATGATCTCACTAAAGAATGCATCCATGGTCTGAACGCACAAGAAATTCCAGTGAACAACTGGGACGCCATCATGGTTCACATAGTGCTAAAGAAGCTCGATTACTCCACTCGAACACTATTTGAACAATCACTAAAGGACAATAAAGGCCTCGTGAGTCTACATGAACTACTAAGATTTATCGAGCATCGGTTTCAAGCATTGGAAACACGCGGAAAATCTTGCGAATTTGCTGGGGGGAAGGATAGAGCCAAACTTACAACAGCAGCTACAACAAATCTAAACTGTAAGGTATGTGGATCAATAGGACATCCCATATATTACTGTGAAAAGTTCCTCAAAATGTCTCCAGCTGAGAGACTACAGTGGACACAAAAGAGAAGACTTTGTGTCAACTGTTTTAAATCAGATCATGTTACCAAGACATGTACCTCACGGTCTTGTTCAAAGTGTACAAAAAGGCACAATACATTATTGCACTTGGAATTACCAAGAGAAAACACAACAGCAACATCAGCGGAAGGCTATCAAAAGGCACAAGGCCCAGCCTCTGCATCAAATAAAGGTACCCCAATCGTAGCCACAACTAACAAGCAACTCATCGACAACAGTTACATATTACTAGCCACTGCAAGAGTAAAGGTAATTGGAGACAACGGCCGTAGCTGCATATTCCGAGCTCTCCTAGACTCTGGATCGCAAGTTAATTTGGTTTCAAACAGAGTACTGAGCAAGTTATCGCTGAACGCTTCAGACTCTTCACTGTGCATTGAAGGAATAGGCCGAAAGACTCACAATGCCTCCCGACGGATCAATATAGAGCTACATGCATGTTCAGGCAATTACACTACCAGAGTCGAAGCATTTGTTCTTCCGACTATTGTAGCGCCTCAGCCTACCAAATCATTCGACACATCAGGTTGGAATCTTCCTGAAAACATTAAGTTAGCTGATCCATGGTTCAATCAAATGGATAAAATTGATATTTTGATTGGAGCAGAATTTTATCATCAGCTGTTGCGCCCACAACAAATAAGGATCAACAACAAACTACCAATTTTATAAAATACAGTCTTGGGTTGGGTCGTCACGGGTAAGCTACAAGAAAGCAATGCCAAATTAGTTACCTGTGCAGTGTTTACCACGGAAGAGCAAACTACAAACCAGCTTATTGAAAATTTTTGGAAGCTTGAGGACACGAATAGTACAGAACGAGCACTATCATTAGCTGAGAAACGTTGTGAAGATCACTTTGCTCAAAACGTAACAAGGAACAAAGACGGGAGATTCGTTGTTCGCCTACCATTTGCAGAAAACCCATGCATTCTAGGAAGTTCTAAAACAATGGCGTTCAATCGATTTCTAGCATTAGAAAAACGATTGAATCTTAATCCCGAGCTAAAAACTGAATACAACAAATTTATGCAAGAGTACGAAACCTTAGGACACATGGAAGAAATAAATGAAGATGATATTCCTGATGTCCATTACGTCATGCCTCACCACTGCGTACTGAAACCTGAAAGTTCCAGTACAAAACTCAGAGTCGTGTTTGATGCATCAGCTAAAACTTCCAGCGGCTCCTCCCTCAATGACATCATACATTCCGGACCAACCGTGCAAAGTGAATTATTTTCGGTTCTGTTGAGATTCAGGATGCATAAGATTGCCTTTACTACGGACATCGAGAAGATGTACCGGCAAATCCAAGTCCATGACGCAGATCAGATATTCCAGCTCATCATTTGGAGATATAACAAGCATCAAGACATCAAATACTATCGTCTAAAAACTGTAACCTACGGCACCTCATCTGCACCATACTTAGCAACCAAATGCCTTCAGCAGTTAGCTATTAATAAGACCACAGAATATCCACAAGGCGCCACAATATTACGTAATGACTTTTATGTGGACGATTGCCTCAGTGGAGCTGACTCCATCAGTTCAGCGATAGAGTCACAACGACAATTAAGCTCACTCTTAAGAGAAGCTGGGTTTAAACTTCGAAAATGGTGTTCAAATCATCCTCAGTTATTAAGTGGAATTGCACCTGAAGACCAGGAGATCAACTTGAACTTAGATGAAACCTCAGATCATTCGATTAAGACGCTCGGACTAATATGGCTACCAAGGTCTGATCAGTTATGTGGGCGATCACAAAGACCAACGGCTAACGGTGTGACAAAAAGAATAGTAAGCTCAGAACTTGCCAAAATCTTTGATCCGTTAGGGCTTTTTGGGCCAGTAGTTGTACGAGCCAAAATATTTTTGCAGGAGCTGTGGCGATTACCAATTTCGTGGGATGAAGAGTTACCCATCAATTTGCAGAACGAATGCAATAAATTCCGCACAAACATAGAAACGTTAAACAAAATTAAAATCGACAGATTTGTACTAAAAAACGGAAACCCAACATCAACGCAAATTCATACGTTTGTTGATGCATCTGAACGAGCGTACGGAGCAGCAATTTACATCCGCTCGACATATAAAGACAAAACTGTATTGACAAGATTGATATGTTCCAAGTCCCGAGTAGCACCGATTAAAAAACAAACGTTGCCTCGACTGGAATTATGCGCCGCGGTGTTAGGTGTAGAACTAGCAAATAGAGTAAAACAAGATCTCCGCCTACAAAATACCGCAACCTTTTTTTGGTCAGATTCGAAAATTGTTCTCGCTTGGATAAATTCATCAGCATCATCCTACCACACGTTTGTAGCAAACAGAATAGCAAAAATTCAAGGATTAAGCGATTCAAATCAATGGCGACATGTCAGCTCAAAGGAAAACCCAGCAGAAGCAATATCTCGAGGATTAGCGCCAGAAATCCTGTCACAACACTCAATTTGGTTTTATGGTCCCCTATTCCTTTCGGGACAAAACTGTGTCTGGTCAAACTCGCCTATACAAGTTAGTACGTTGCCTTGCAACGAAGAACGTAAAATGACGAAGCATATTTTAACAACATCAATCCTTCAACCAAGGTACGAAGAGATAATAAAACGAATAAATCATCGAAACTCGTTCAAAACTCTACAACACACGATCGGTTATGTATTAAGATTTATCAGAAACGCTAAGGCTACTAAAAATTGTCGTTCGACCAAAAGGGCACTCGATGCATACGAAATGGAAGAAGCTATGAACATTATCATCAAGATTATCCAAGCAGCAGAATTCGGGGAAGAATTGGAAAGGCTTTCACACAAAACACCTGTTCAAAAATCGAGTCACTTGGTTTCATTAAATCCATTCCTGGATGAACATCAGATAATGCGCGTAGGTGGTCGTCTGGAGCAATCAACATTAACGTTCAAAGCAAAGCATCCAGCGATTCTATCACACAATCACCTCATGACAAAATTACTGATGAATATGCTACACAAAGAAAATCGTCATTGCGGTCCACAGGCCTTGTTGGCAGCCTCTAGAGCACAATTCTGGATTACGAACGGAAAATCATTAGCACGCAGTACCATCCATAAATGTATACGATGCACTAGAGCTAGGCCAATACTTTTCAAACAATTAATGGGAAATCTTCCAGCTGACAGAGTCACGCCATCACGTCCATTCATAACTACAGGTGTTGACTACTTTGGACCAATTTGGATCCATCACAAAATCAGAGGCAAAAGACCAGATAAGGCTTACATAGCAGTCTTTTGTTGTTTCGCTACTAAGGCCATTCACATGGAAGTAGTGTCCAATTTGTCTACAGAATCATTCATTGGAGCACTACGGCGCTTCATCAGTAGAAGAGGCCATTGTCAGACATTGTATTGCGACAATGCCACTAACTTCGTCGGAGCAAACAATAAGCTCGCCGAATTAGAAGAATCACTATACTCTCAAGCAGCGCAAGAAAAAATAACACAAATATGCAGCAATCAGTCAATAAATTTCAAATTTATCCCACCAAGAGCCCCTCATTTTGGTGGGCTTTGGGAAGCGGCAGTAAAGTCCGCCAAACATCTCTTATTGAGAAGCGTCCATGCAGCATCACTTACCTATGAAGAATTGGAAACGGTAGTGGTTGAAATAGAAGCCATCTTAAATTCGCGACCGTTGATCCCTCTTTCATCAAACTACGATGATCTTCAAGCGCTCACACCAGGTCACTTTCTAGTAGGTGAACCCTTGACATCAGCAGTGGATGTAAATGCTCAATCTCCAAGACTGTTGTTAGATGCAAGGTGGAAAATAACATCAGAAATAAAACATAAATTCTGGAAGGAATGGACACAAAATTATCTACATGAACTACAGCAAAGAGGAAAATGGAAATCACCTTCACCGAACGTCATTGAAGGCATGCTTGTTATCCTTAAAGAAGACAACACTCCAGTGCTACAATGGCCACTGGGTAGAATCAGCCGAATATATAAGGGAGATGATGGACTTATCAGGGTTTGCGACGTCAAAACGGCAAGGGGAACCTTCAGGAGACCAATTCATAGATTGGCTCCGTTGTTCAACGATTCCCACATAGAACACTCCGAATACGACAACCTGATTGCGCAAAAGAGGCAACATCCATCAGAAGATGATAATATGCAGCCAAAACGAAAGGTAGTACAATATTCTTCATTGGGAGTCATCAGTACAATTTTTATTTCACTCCTCCTGCTACCGATAATTCTAGCCTCTCCAATAAATATTACAGAACTTTCCTCCGATCCAGGATTGTATTTCGAAGGCATAGGGTCAACAAAATTAGTAACAGCTACCTGGAAAATTATTATATACTACGATCTAACACCAATTTGGGATAAAAATAAGGTTCTAGAAGCTGGAATAACATCATTTTCAAAGCTCTGCAAGCAAGCAATAGCTACGGAGTCATGTGAACCGCTTGTCCTACAACTTCGGCATACTTGGAACACCCTTATTCAAGAGTCAGATCTTATAACTCCAAGACGAAACCGGAGAGCTGCATTAAACATTGTGGGGAATATGGCCCATGCGTTATTTGGAATTCTTGACTCAGATTATTCAGAACAAATGGCTCAAACTATAACCAACGTAAAAGAAAACGAGGAGTATCTTCACCTGTTACTAAGAAACCAAACTTCAGTAATAGATTCGACAATCAACATTCTTAAGCAAAGCGAGAACAATACTAAGGTGCGTTTCTCAGAGCTTAAAAAAGGCATCTATCATGATTTAAACGCAGTTATAAATGAGACTTCAAATGTACGACAAGCCCAAAATCTAATGTCTCTGGCGATTCAATTAAATGCACTCGCGTCAGATTTACAACGAATTGAAACAGAGTTAATCGCTGCCCTCACACATACGAATCACGGTAATATAAGTCCACTTATCCTCACACCAAGACAGTTAAGATCAGAGATTACTAAAATTAAAGGACACCTTCCCATGGGTCGCGCATTACCAATTGAAGATACTTATTTGCTAGAGTTATACAAAATCATGACTATCAAGGGCACAGTAGCACAGGGGAGAGTTATGTTCATGATTGAACTACCTTTAGTGAATCAAGAACACTTTGAACTCTTCAAGGTGATCCCTATACCCACCAAGATGAACGACACAGCCATCGCTATAACAACTAATATAGAATATCTAGCTGTGAACCACCACCGAGATGAATACTTGACATTAAATACATTCCAATTCAACAAATGTACTTTAGTTCGGAGCGACATATACCTATGCTCTATGTTACAAGTCAGCGTAACTCGAGACTCAAGCAGCTTCTCCTGTGAAATTGCTCTCTTCAAAAACAGAACATCTCCACTATGTAGCTTCGGTCACATACAGAACAAGGTTTATTTTGTCGCACTGAACACCATCAACCGTTGGCTTTATTCAACAATATATCCATTGGAACTAATTGCAGTCTGTGACTCTGGAACCATACACATTCACATCAAACATTCTGGCCTCTTGTCGATGAAATCAACTTGTATCATAAAGGGAAATATACTAACTATCCATGGGCATGAAACTAGTGTCTCTACTCTCCGTAATTCATATGCCATGGTTGGAAATATTACGGCAATTGGTAAACCGTCCGAGATTAAGAGACTTCTAGCACCAAATATTAATTTAGACACCAAACTGGATAAACTCACCGACATCCAAAGGCAATTAGCAGAGATGAAGAATCTTCCAAAAGAAATAAGTTATCCGGTTCTTCATCATCCATACATTAGCCTGTTGGCGCTACTTCTGTCATTGCTGATCATCGTGATTCTAATAGGATGGCGACTTAAATGCTACAAAGGGGCATCAATCAACCTGGCCCCAACACCACCAAGGCCTACACCACGACAGCGTAATTCTGAAGTTTAAAAATAGCTAAGTTAAATATCTATTATCTACATATTACATATCGATTTTATATATTCTTTCGCTATTCGCTCAAGACGGCGGAGAATGTTAATACATATTAATTCAATTTCTAAAAAATTCCAAAAGAACAATTTAATTTAATACAAAATCTAAAACTTCAAAATAAAAATAAAAAAGAAAACAAAAAAAACACCAGACCAAATTATTTAACGTAAAAGAAAAAAAAAAACACTTACACGACAAAAAATCAGTCATTTACCTCTACTAGTTTATTTTAAATTAAGTAAGTCATTTACCTTTAATTAAGTAAGTCATTTACCTTTAAAAAGGTTTTATATTACAATAGTGCAAAATAAGGCATTTATTAAAATTGCTAAAATTGTATATTTGATATTGTTATTGTTGTTAATTTTAATTTAGACGTAAGAAATTAACTTGTATAAAAGACCAGCAATAATAAAGAAATTTAGGCAAACAAAGATTAACTTTTCTTCTGATTGCTTGACTAAGTCTCGGTGTTTCTACCCAGACTCAACTTTAAATTAAAATTAGCACAAGGTGTTTCTACCTGGGCTAAACTCAGTAGCTAAATTTAGTTTTTAAACAATTCTGAATTCCAAGGGAAGCCTTTGGTGTTCAAAGGCAATTTATTGCGATCAAACAATATTATTTATATTTTTATTATTTTTTTTTTTAATTTTTTTTTTATTTTTTTTTTGTTTTATATATATTATATATATAATAATTTTTTTTTTAATTTTTTTTTCTAATTTTTTTTTTTAATTTTTTTTTTTTGTTTTGTTTTTTTAGCATACATACGTGAATTTATAATTTTACAATGGGATGTTTTTATATATGTATGTTTTTATATGTATGTACGTATTTCATATGGGATGAATGGTGACACAAACTACTGTTATTGCATGACTACTCGTTGTGAAGGGTATATAAGATTCGGCACGGCCGAATATAGCGCTCTTACTTGTTTAATTTAGCGGCAAACTTTGAAAATATCTTAAAAGTCACATCTGCTGGTTGGGTTTTGGTAACTATTCTTTTGTTATTCTTTAGTTTTATTTTTTTTATTGCTATTCATCATGATTTCCAGTTATTGCGTTAGTTTTGTTGTTGTTGTGATGTTGGTTCACGAATTCTAACTAGAAGATGATTGGAAAAAAAGAACTGTTGCATGTGTGTATTTTTCTTTTTTTTCTAACCAATTCCAAGTGGTTGTGTTTTTTTTCAATATACTTATGTAGGCATGATCTTGCAAAAATCCTTTGAAATTTATTCCTCGAATTTTAAAATGTTTGATTTTTACCTTGTTGTTGTTGACTGAATTCTTAATTATCATTATTGTAGGTAATGGCGTATAATATATTGTAGTTTGGTTTCAAATAACTTCTTTCTTCTTTTTAAGTTTGTTTTTCTCTTGATTTTTTTAAAACTTAGAATTAACATTTTAAATGTATGATTGTTAGTTTAGGTCTATAGTTGTTGTTTTCTCTACGATTTATTACAATTAAAACAGTTTTGTTAACCAAAATTTTCTTGTTGATTGTCTGGTTAGTTTATGTTTTTATACCCTTCACACAGTGGTATATATAGGTTTGACATTCCTTGTGAAATTTCTACAATTTTCATTTCCGACCCCATAAAGTATATTTTCTGAAAGCTTATGAATAGGGGAGTCGATTAAGCTCTGTCAGTCTGTCCGTCTGTCTGTGTATATGTTGAAATCAACTTTTTGAAGCCCCCCGACATCGCTTGGACCCGGGTAAGGTACTATAAATATCAGAAATATTCGGGAGTAGATCGGTATTGCAAATCAGGAACATCGGTACATAAACAACTGAGATATGTGCAAAAACCCACGGCCACCTCGTTTTTTTTTAACAGAAAAACAACAAACAACAATAACATACATATATACAGACGTGGTATACTGGTTAGAGTAAACGTGGCATCGAACCCAAGCTAAGCCAAAAAAAAATTTTTTATAATTTTTTTTTTATATTATATATTATTTATATTTTTATTATTTTTTTTTAATTTTTTTTTATTTTATATTTATTTTTTGCTTATTTTTGTTTTTAATATTTTTTTAAATTTTCTTTTAATTTTTATACCCTTCACCTGTGGTGCACAAGGGTATATATAGCTTTGTCATTCCGTTTGTAATTTCTACAATTTTCATTTCCGACCCCATAAAGTATATATTTTCTGAAAGCTTATGAATAGAGGAGTCGATTAAGCCCTGACCGTCTGTCCGTCTGCCCGTCTGTCCGTGTGTTGGTTGAAATCAACTTTTAGAAGCAACTATATGTTCCTCAGATCTGTATATGGTATCAATCTCTTGGAAATATCCAAGAATGAATCGCTATTGAAATTCAGCACAATCGCCCCATAACTTTCTGAGATATGAGCAAAAAACCACGACCACCTCGTTTTTTTTCACAATTACAACAACAACATACATACATGTAAAAAACATACCAAACAAAAAAAATTACAAAAAAAAAAAATATTAAAAATAAGAAAAAAATTATAAAAAAACTACAAAAAAAAAATTTAAAAAAAATTTAAAAAAAAATTTGAACAAATTTTTTAAAAATTTTTCTAAAAAAATTTTTTAAAAAAATTTAAAAAAATATAAAAAAAAATAATAAAATATAAATAATATATTAAATAAAATAAAATAAAATTTTTTTGGCTCAGCTGAGATTCGATGCCACATTTATTCTAACGTGTACGTATGCACATATTTTATATGGGATGAATGGTGATACAAACAGTTGTTATTG
Source organism: Phyto melanocephala (assembly GCA_941918925.1). Lineage (NCBI taxonomy): Eukaryota > Metazoa > Arthropoda > Insecta > Diptera > Rhinophoridae > Phyto > Phyto melanocephala. The sequence continues at coordinate 59,856,880 of OW799236.1, forward strand.
CATGACTACACGTTTTGAAGGGTATATAAGATTCGGCACGGCCGAATATAGCACTGTTACTTGTTTTTTTATTTTTTTTTCAAAATTTTTTATTTTATTTTTATTTTATATTTATTAATTATATTTGTATTATTTTTTTATTTTTTTTTTAATTTTTTATATCTTTTGTTATTTTTTTTGCTTTATTTTTTTTTTTTTGAATTTTTTCTTAATATATTTTTTCAACACACATATATAAATTTATAATTTTACAATGAGATGTTTTTATATATGTATGTACGTATTTCATATTAGTGAGATTAATCGTGATACAAACTATTGTTATTGCGTGACTACACATTGTGAAGGGCATATAAGATTCATTATGGCCGATTATAGCACTCTTGAATGTGTGGTCTCATATGCTGTATTGATTTTGGCTGATCTAAGCATCAAACCCGTTGAAATCTATTAGCATAATAAGTAAGATGTTGATGAGTCATGATTTCATTAAAATTTATTCATTAGACTAGACACTAGATTTTTGTGATTCATTTTGAATTAAGTTGGAGTTTTAATAGTTCTTGTTACGTTTATTTAGACTTGATAGTTGTGGCTTTAATGATGAAGTAGTTAATATAAAAAATTTTTAATTTAACTTAAAATTTAACTGTGAAACTTTTAAAATCTTTATAATAATTAGAAAGTTTAGTCGATCTAAATGTTTTCTTTTACAGAAATATGATCCGTATTCCGATTAAAACCAATTTTGCTTCTAATTGATGGTTTAATATCAAAATAAAAACTGGGACCAAATTCTTGCATTTTTATGCGGTGAAAATGATTAATAATTTCTAAAAATATAATTTTAGTTGTTTTAAATAAATGCCTTCAGTTTCAGAATATTATGGAACCAAACTAACTAGATCCAAGTATCGAATAACGAATACTAAGGACATATATCATAAAATAGCTGTCGAGTGAAACCCGCAGAACATCCACAAGTTAAAACCGAATATTAAATATGCAAGCTCATGAAATGAAAAAATGAAGAGTGCTACATTCGGCTTTGCCGACCATGAGAATTCCCTTCACCATCATGTGCACATCAACGTATGTATAATCGCAGCGCAGCCTACGATGCTATCCTGCTTGATCTTGAACTTTTACATAGTTAATTGTTTTAACTAGTCACGGCCTTTCATTTGATTCCCATATTGACGGGGTTAAGAAAAAAATCCACAATTTTCTTTATGGTGCCACTTTTGACCTCAGACTTTTTTCATAGTTTACTGTATTCTATTTACTTTCATTTGATACCAATATTATGGGTGTCGAAGTGGATAAACGTGTAGTTTTGTTCTATATTTGACCAATATATTCGGCATTTTACTTAAGAATGCATCTTGGACTTTAACTTTTATTCTGTTTACTGTATTCTACTGGTCAAGCTCTCTCAGGTGATACTAATATTGAGGGTGGTAAGAGTGGTAAACTTTTAGTTGTTATTTTTTGGCCATATATAAATTTATTGTACGCCATTTTTTTGTAGAAGCTAAAAGAAATCGATTTTCGTTCTTTAATTTCAGAAAACAATCCCCGAAGTACTTGTATTTCGGTGCTTATGTCTTAGTTAGTTTTAATCCGATTGATTAGTTCTTTCCCCACAAGGCCACGAATACGAAGACACATATTTAAAAATGGTAACCAACGCACAAAAGAGTATTTGGCCTGAAAAGCTGGCCAAAATTATTAAACGTGTTTTTTGAATTAAAAATTTTAGTTTTTTGATAGTTTTAGGTGTAGTATGATATAAAAAGTCTAGTGGCAGATTTTTAAAAAATTACACTGCGCAACAAAAACAATTTTTGTCTACCCTAGAAATAACAGTATCAAATCTGTTTTCCTTTTTTCTCTAGAACGTAAGGATTTTCTTTTAAAGGCGTGGCATATTTCACCCCCTAAATCGTTGGGTTGCCTAAATTATTTTGTCATAACTTAAGAACGAGTTCTTCGATTTTAATAGCAGGAGGATTAAAATATGCACCGGAAAATTCTGCTTAAATTAACTAAACACATTTCTCTTCTGTCTATTACTATTTCGGAGTTATTTTAAAATTTAATGGCGAAAAAAATTATCCTGCGAAATTCGTAAAATTTTTTGTTTTTTAAATGCAATAAAAAAAATTAAAGTAGCAAAAAGTTTAAATTTTTAAGATTTTTCCAAAAGCCACATTCCTAAGGAATAAAAGACGGTATAAAACGTAAAACTCAATTAACTATTGTTGATTTTAAAGGTTTAAACTCATTTTTGACAGACTGTATGTACAAGCATACATATGATTTACGGTCTAATTAAAAAAAACAAGTAACAGTGCTATATTCGGCCGTGCCGAATCTTATATACCCTTCACAACGTGTAGTCATGCAATAACAATTGTTTGTATTACCATTCATCCCATATAAAATACGTGCATACGTACACGTTAGAATAAATGTGGCATCGAATCCCAGCTGAGCCAAAAAAATTTTATTTTATTTTATTTAATATATTATTTATATTTTATTATTTTTTTATATTTTTTTAAATTTTTTTAAAAAATTTTTTTAGAAAAATTTTTAAAAAATTTTTTAAAATTTTTTTTAAAATTTTTTTAAAATTTTTTTTTCATTTTTTTTTTATTATTTTTTTCTTATTTTTAATATTTTTTTTTTTGTAATTTTTATACCCTTCACACAGTGAAAAAGGGTATATATAGGTTTGTCATTCCGTGTGAAATTTCTACAATTTTCATTTCCGACCCCATAAAGTATATATTTTCTGAAAGCTTATGAATAGGGAAGTCGATTAAGCCCTGTCAGTCTGTCCGTCTGACCGTCTGTCCGTGTGTATGTTGAAATCAACTTTTTGAAGCCCCCCGACATAGGTTGGACCCGGGTAAGGTATTAAAATATCAGAAATATTCGGGAGTAGATCGCTATTGAAAGTCAGAAACATCGGTACATAAACAACTGAGATATGAGCAAAAACCCACGACCACCTCGATTTTTTTTTCACAAAAACAACATTACAACAACAACATACATACATACAAACGTGTATACTGTATACTGGTTAGAGAAAACGTGGCATCGAATCCCAACTGAGCCAAAAAAATTTTTTTTTTAATTTTTTAAAAAAATTTTTTTTAATTTTTTTTTTTATTTTTTTTTTATTTTTTATTTAATATATTATTTATATTTTTATTATTATTTTTTTTTTTAATTTTTTTTTTAATTTTTTTTTAATTTTTTTTTGTTTTATATATGTATATTATATATATAATAATTTTTTTTTTTAATTTTTTTTTTAATTTTTTTTTTTAAATTTTTTTAAAAATTTTTTTTTAAAATTTTTTTTTTTAATTTTTTTTTTTTTTCGTTTTTTTAACATTCATACGTGTACGTATTTCATATGGGATGAATAGTGCAAGCAACTGTTATTGGATGACTACACGTTGTGAAGGGTATATAAGATTCGGCATGGCCGAATATAGCACTCTTACTTGTTTTTGTTTGGTATGTTTTTTTTTACATGTATGTATGTATGTTGTTGTTGTAATTGTGAAAAAAAACGAGGTGGTCGTGGTTTTTTGCTCATATCTCAGAAAGTTATGGGGCGATTGTGCTGAATTTCAATAGCGATTCATTCCTGGATATTTCCAAGAGATTGATACCATATACAGATCTGAGGAACATATAGTTGCTTCTAAAAGTTGATTTCAACCAACACACGGACAGACGGACAGACGGTCAATGCTTAGTCGACTCCTCTATTCATAAGCTTTCAGAAAATATATACTTTATGGGGTCGGAAATGAAAATTGTAGAAATTACAAACGGAATGACAAAGCTATATATACCCTTGTGCACCACAGGTGAAGGGTATAAAAATAAAAATTGTAAGGCTCTTATATTTTTTTATGAAAAAATGCTTTATTATATATATTTTATAATTTTTTATTTTATTTGACCTCTTTTTTAAATTAATTAATTTTTGTTAATTTGTTAAATTATTTTCCTGAAGATGCTACACGAAGGAGTAGCGAAATATTGAAAAATAAAATATTGTTTAATTTATGTTGCTTTTTATATAAAAAAAGAATAAAAACTGTTGTATGACCTTAGGCTTGGATAATTAAATATATAAATATATATTTTATTTTATATTTTATAATACTTAATATATGGACAAGTTAAACTAATAATAATTCCTTATTAATTATTATGTCGTGTGTATATCCTCATTAGCTGCATCTTCGGTGTCAGGAAGAAGTGTGATGGTTTCTGATGAAAAATTTTTTGATAAATCCGTTCTCTTTGCGTACAGCAGCTTATAATAGGTTCACTGCTCAGAAATAACCTATTCAAGACATATCGATTTGTATCGCATCTGCTGAATTTCCTCAAATAATTCGTACGATATAATCGTAAGTGCTTATTTCTAGCCTCTGCAGCTTCTTCTGACAATTGAATGGTAGCCTGATACCAGGGTGCCCATATATTTTTTATGTACCTGTATTTATTTTTTGTAAACTTATTCTTGTGATTAATGCTTTTAATAATTATTCTTATTAGGTACATACGTATTTTTTAACATATAATGTTTTGTAAAGCAGGTATATAAAAATATCCTTTATGGGGATGCGTGGGACATTGCCTTATAACTATTATGGATAATAAGAATTTTTCAAATTTATAATTATAGGCAGGTATTACCATTGTGAAGTGTTAAAAGTGATGTGAATAACAGTTGAAATCAATAATTCAAAATACATAAAAGTTTATGACGATATAAATGTATAAGAAAAAGTGCCTGATGAGCAAAAATAGAAGAATTGTGAATATTTTAAAAAATCTTCAAAAATAATGGCGCACACTTGCGCACACTTTTTTTTATTTCTAAAATTAAAGATTCCAAATTTTATTGTGGTATCAAACGTAATTCGTAGATATGCTAACCTCACTTTTAAAAACCTCTTCTTTTTCTTTTTTTTTGCAAAAAAAGTGTATATTTTTTTTTGTTTTTAGCTTTTGAACGAATTGTTTCATGAATATTCAACATTCAGAGCTACAAATCTCATCTAAAAGTCATCAAAGTTTACAATATAATGTAAAATATTATTGTCTGTCGAGATGCGTACTTAGTTTTTAAGATTTCTTAAAATTCAGTTTTGCCTTTTTGGCCAGCTTTTCAGGCCAAATACTCCTCTGTGCAACGTGACTTTAAATTATCCGAGAGCTGAAATATATTAACTATTCTGCTAGAAATACGGGAAAAAATTTAGGCAGCAATATAGCTTTGCTTATATCTGAGAACGGTTTGGTACCATCGTGCAGGTTTTCAATAGCGATTTATGCATATAAGAATATTTCGGATAGCTTAATTGAGGCCGTAAAACATGTGGGTGTTTTTAACATTTTATTTCACCACGGAAAATACGGTCTTCACATAATCGACTTCCGTAATCCTTGCAATATTATATTCATAGAATGAGCTGAGCAAGCTAATAATACAAAAATGTCACCGCTTTCCATATTCAACATAATTTTGTTAGAACTAACTTAGCTAATCAAAATTAAATTTAAAAGGAACAAATTGAGCATCACTCAATAGTAACAAGTGACAATCTGTTATTATTTAAATACACACAGATATTTAAAACCTCAAATTAAAATAATATAATAACATTAAAAACAAAATTTTTGTGTAAAACAAATAAAAATACTTTTATAATTAAGTACTAACCACAGATATAGTTTTATGTTGCACTCCATGCCTGTGCCAAATTACAACTAAATTTTACACGAATACGTGAGTTATCTGTGCTCTTAGTATAAAGATTTAATACCAATCTTTTTTCGAATCCTTTACATATGAATCTTCTTTTTTAAAATAAAAAAAACTAGAAGATACTTAAAAATAACAGGTGTAAGAACAACATCAACAAAAACTATACCGAATTTAATTTACGCACTTGTTTGAACTCGCAGACAGACAGGTATATGTACATACATGTACATAAATAAATAAATAATAAATTTTTTTGAATTATTGCCTGAAGAGCAACTGATTACATTTGGGTGCAGATATTGATACCAAACGAAAGAGAGAGAAGAAGGTTTTATGATTCCTTACTAGCCATTCACCCATTGCCATTAACTAGTAGCGACCGAGGCCGCTTTATATTTTATCTGTATCTCAGTTGGCCGAATAGATAGTATATTTTCAATGACCATGGTTGATATGGTTATCATGGTACCTCAAATACTGATGCAGCGCTGTCTTTGGATGTCCATTACACTATCAAAGCATATGTAAAGATCGGGCATAGTACGCTCATGTACAGCTAGTGTGTCATCTTCGGGCTGATACAATATTTTGAGCCTATCTTCAACAAACGGCTCAAATTTTTTAAGCTTTTTTAAATATCCTATAAATCTTAAATATCTTATCGCAAAAGACAGGACAATTAAAAAATTTATATCTTCTTCATTTTCCTTAACAAACAGTTTTCACATTTGTCCGGGTTAACATTGAGCCCTCGCTCCTTTGCCCATTATATATTGAGAGCTTCTGTTTTACTTTTGCATAAAAGATTTGAATTCTGTATCTTATTCAGTTTTTTAATATTATCTGCGTAACTGATGGGTTTTAAACCATCGTTCAATAGAATTCACAGTCAACTGTGTATGGTGTTACCAATAACTACGAAAAAAAGATACCTCCCTGCGGGGTTCCTCGACATATTTTGTTCCTTATTCTTACTTTATTTTTTTCCTTATCTTTATGCCACGTTCACACGGCAATATGAATGTCGTGGTTCGCTCTATGAATCTCGAATACGAACCCTGCCATTCAGACGATAGTTCTTGTTTCACTTTGACATTTTTTTTATACCCGCCACCAAAAAAATGGTGGGGGTATATTCATTTTGAAATTCCGTTTGTAACACATCGAAATATCCATTTTAGACCCCATAAAGTATATATATTCTGAATCAGGGTTTGATTTGATGACGATCTAGCTATGTCCGTCCGTCTGTCCGTCTGTTGAAAGCACGATAGAGGTCGCACCGAAAAAGCTAGGGGGCTCAAATTTTGCCATAATCTTTCTTATAGACAAGGTTTGTTTGGTATTGAAAATGGGCTAAATCGGAATATTAGGAAGAGAGTTATAGCTCGAAAAGCAAGAGTAGGTCGAAAAAACCGTGTCCTTCGAACATCGAATAAAATGGAATTGTGTCCAAACGCATTAACGTAGACTAATGAAACTTCGAATATATATTTCCTGAGTAAAAATAAAATTTTTCCCCGAAAATTATCTAAATCTATGCATTAGGAAAGGAGTTATCGATCAAAATGTACGAAAATTTTTACCGCACAGTGTATTTTTCGGTATATTTAAAAACAAAAACGTCATAAAAGCAACAAAATTAGATGTACGACTCTGAAATTTTGCACACTTTGCTCTTTGGTGAGAGTTTTACCCAAAATTCATATGATTTCTCTATTAATACAGATTTTGGAATAAAAAAGGACTATATTGAAACACCTTAGTTGTACTTATTAAGAAATCAATCAAATCAATCAACTACATTTTTTAGAGTTTTTATTTAACGTCAAAAAATGCATCAAATAAAATCACATTTTGTTCCGATACTCAACATTGGGTTCAATTTTGTTAATCTTACCAAAAAGTGTTTCTGTATATCATGATTGGGTAAATGAATGTAATTTTTATACCCTTCACATAGTGAAAAAGGGTATATATAGGTTTGTCATTCCGTGTGAAATTTCTACAATTTTCATTTCCGACCCCATAAAGTATATATATATTTTCTGAGAGCTTATGAACTTTTTGAAGCCCCCCGACATCGCTTGGACCCGGGTAAGGTACTAAAATATCAGAAATATTTGGGAGTAGATCGGTATTGAAAATCAATAAAATCGCTAAATGAACAACTGAGATATGAGCATAAAGCCACCACCTCGAATTTTTTTTCACAAGAACAACATTACAACAACAACATACATATATACTAACGTGTATAGAGGTTAGAGTAAGCGTGACATCGAATCCCAGCTGAGCCAAATTTTTTTTTTTATTTTTATACCCCTCACACAGTGAAAAAGGGTATATATAGGTTTGTCATTCCGTGTAAAATTTCTACAATTTTTATTTCCGACCCCATAAAGTATATATTTTCTGAAAGCTTATGAATAGGGCAGTCGATTAAGCTCTGTCAGTCTGTCCGTGTGTATGTTGAAATCAACTTTTTGAAGCCACCATATGTTCCTCAGATCTGTTTATGGTATCAATCTTTTGATAATATTCGGGAATAAATCGCTATTGAAATTCAGCACAATCGCCTGATAACTTTCTGAGATACGAGCAAATAAACACGACTGCCTTTGTTTTTTTCTATATTTTTACCACCAAAATTAAAATTGTTTAGCCATAGAATAATTTATAGGTACCTTTGCTACTATTTATAGATATAACATGCCTCTAGAGATATTCGTGTAAAATTTTGGACAAATCGGGCTCTTATCGGTAAAGTTATAGGCAAAAAAAATTTTTTAAATATATATTCTAAAAATTTACAAACAAAAATCAATTTTTTCAGCTTCTAGACAACCGAGAGAGTCAATATTAGTATTATTTAAAAGGAATTGACTAGAACAATAAAAGCACCATAAAAAACTTTAAATTTATGTTGGCCGCCTCTACAAAATGGCGGACAATAAATTTATATATGAGCCAAATCTGGTATTTTAAAATGTAACTTCTTGAACCCCCTCAATATTGGTATCAAATTAAAGGGCTTGACTAGTTGAATACACTTAACGACGTAAAAATTCAAATACGAGGATAGCGTCGGAAATAATAAAGAAAAAAGGGGTATAACATGAACTTTAGGTTAAGCTACTATGTGAGTGAGATTATACCTATGTACATAATGGTTAAGGGTATTATCAGATTTGGCACGGCCGAATATAACACTCTTACTTGTTTATATTTTTTTTATTTGTTTTTTTATTTAATATATTATTATATTTTTATTATTTATTTTTAATTTTTGTTTGTTTTATATTTATTATATATATTTTAATTATTTTTTTTTATTTTTTTTTATCATACATATGTAATGACTATACGTTGTGAAGGGTATATAAGATTCGGCACGGACGAATATAGCGCTCTTACTTTTTTTTTAATTTTATTTTTTATTTTTTATTTTTTATTTAATATATTTTTTATATTTTTATTATTTTTTAAAATTTTTTTTTAATTTTTTTTTTGTTTTATATTTATTATTTATATCTTAATTATTTTTTAAAAAATTATTTTTTTATTTTTTTTTTTAACATACGTAAATTTTTAATTTTACAATGGGATGTTTTTATATATGTATATATTTACGTATTTTATATGAGATGAATGGTGATACAAACTACTGTTATTGCATGACTACACGTTGTGAAGGGTATATACGATTCTGCACGGCCGAATATAGCACTCTTACTTGTTATAGATAAATATTCTTCTTCTTTATGCACAAAACAGCTTAGAATATGCTATAAGGGACCTGTGTCTAATGACGATGCTTGCGATATGTTTTCTAATCTAAAGAGTGCTAGAGAGTGGTGCAAAACTCAGTGATAAATGGGATGCTGATTGGAAGCCATGAAATCACTAGAGAGCGAAGTGAATTGAAAAGGGAACCCAAATAGGATTGGCCTGCTTCGACATTCCCCTAATACATGCATATAAACATAATTGAATTAAATCTCCTGTGCAAGGTGTACTTAATTATAACGTAATATTGAAATATATTCTGATTATTTATTTTAGCACCGAAGCTAAAAAAAAGTTTTTCTGTCTGGCTTGAATTATCAAATTTCATATATAAAATACTTTAACTTAAAACAGCTCTTCTATTTGCCAGCATCTTACCATTTTGCAATCATGTCCCTGTACTTCCTACTGACATACTTTATAAAAACAAGTCAGAATGCTATATTCGGCCGTGTAGAATCTCATTCATCATTATGTATTTAGGAATAGTAACCATATCGTAGCTTAGCTTAGATATAATGTGTTATGCCATTTTGCTTTATTATTTTCATTTTCATCTTTGATTTTGAACTTTTACAAAGTTAGATGTATTCTAGTAGTCAAGCCCTTTGATTTATTTTCCATATTGATAGGTTAAGCGAAAAGCTATTCGACATATTTTTAGGTCGCCATGTTGGATTTTAACTTTTTCATAGACCACTGTATTTTACTGGTCAAGACTTTTTATTTGATACGCATATTGTGAGGGAAGAAAGGGCAAAACCGTAAATCATATTTTTGACTCATATGTATATGCGCCCTTTCATTTAAAACACCATTTTGATTTTATCTTTTTAATTACTTACCAAGTCACTTATTTTGTACTAATATTAAGGGGTTGAACTGGGCATATTTCTAATTAAAAGATTTGACCCATATTTAAATTAATTGTACTCCAGTTCGTAGAGGCGACCATCTTGGACTTAAAATTTTTTATATTGTCTTATATTCTGCGAACCAAAACCGTTTCGTCAGTTTTCTCGGTAATAATCTTCGATACTACGGTTTGTATCTTGCTGTCTTTATCATGCTTAAAATAAATAACTTCAATTACTTGATATATTTACAAAAACTAATATTTTTTAAAACTGAATTTTGTGGTAAAAACATGAGAAAAAAAGGCATTTGTGTTTTTTTGCTCATATCTCACAAAGTTATGGAACGATCTTGCCGGATTTCAAAAGCAATTCATTCCTTGATATTTGAAAACATTGATACCAAATACAGATTTTTGAAATACGTAAGGGCTTCTGAAAGTTGATTTCAATCAACACAGAACAGAGGGACTGATTGACATAGCCCCAGAAAATATATACTTTATGAGTCGGAAATGATTACTGAAAATATGCAATAACAATTGTTTGTATCACCATTCATCTCATATAAAATACGTACATACATGTAAAAAACATACATATAAAAAACATACAATTGTAAAATTATAAATTGAGTTTACGTATGTAGAATTCAAAAAAAAAATTACAAAAAACAAATATATTAAAAATAAACAAAAAAAAAATAAATAAAGCTGTTTTGAGTAGTAGTCACAATCCTTTTTATTTTTCGACAAATTTAATTTACATTGATTAATAGTTTTCTTATTTTTATAATTAAGAGGTAATAATAATAAAAAAGCAAAATTTGAAAGGGAAAATCAATACTTGCTTTATTTTTATAATTAATTAATTTTTATTCTTGTGACGCACGCAGGAAAACTTTATTCAGCGAAGCCACCTGGCGCGTCCAACTGGAGGAGAAAATCCGTAAGCTTCGCTGAATAAAGTTTTCCTGCGTGCGTCACAAGAATAAAAAATGTCAGACACTAAAGTTAAGTACTATAATCTGGCCTGGCGTACTAAAGTTTTTACGCGTGGCGGCCTGCGGTCGTGCTTACGGCTTTTCTCCTCCAGTTGGACGCGGCTGGTGGCTTCGCTGAATAAAGTTTTCCTGTGTGCGTCACAAGAATAAAAATTAATTAATTATAAATATAAGAAAAGCATTGATTTTCCCCCTGAAATTTTACTTTTTTATTGTTATTACCTCATAATTATAAAAATAAGAAAACTATTAATCAATGTAAAATGCAAAAGTTCTTCAAAACTGAAATGAGAGATAAAGCCATTTTCTAATATTGCTAATGTGAAATAAGGCCATGATGCCTTTACCTCCCATTCAAATTAAAACAAGTAAAAGCGCTATATTCGGCCGTGCCGAATCTTATATACCCTTCACAACGTGTAGTCATGCAATAACAGTAAATTCACGTATGTATGTTAAAAAAAACAAAAAAAAAATAAAAAATTAAAAAAAAATTAAAAAAAAAAAAATTTAAAAAAAAATTAAAAAAAAAATTAAAAAAAAAAAAATTATTATATACATATATAATATATATAAAACAAAAAAAAAATAAAAAAAAAATTAAAAAAAAAAAAATAAAAAAAAATAATAATAAAAATATATATAATATATTAAATAAAAAATAAAAAAAAAAAATAAAAAAAAAATTAAAAAAAAAAATTTTAAAAAAATTAAAAAAAAAATTTTTTTGCCTCAGCTTGGATTCGATGCCACGTTTTCTCTAACCAGTATACACGTTTGTATGTATGTATGTTGTTGTTGTAATGTTGTTTTTATGAAAAGAAAATCGAGGTGGTCGTGGGTTTTTGCTCATATCTCAGTTGTTTATGTACCGATGTTTCTGATTTTCAATACCGATCTACTCCCGAATATTTCTGATATTTTAATACCTTACCCGGGTCCAACCTATGTCGGGGGGCTTCAAAAAGTTGATTTCAACATACACACGGACAGACGGTCAGACGGACAGACGGACAGACGGACAGACGGACAGACGGTCAGGGCTTAATCGACTCCTCTATTCATAAGCTTTCAGAAAATATATACTTTATGGGGTCGGAAATGAAAATTGTAGAAATTTCACACGGAATGACAAACCTATATATACCCTTTTTCACTGTGTGAAGGGTATAAAAAAGCCTTTATCTCCCTTTTGAATGAGAGATAAAGCCATCATGGCCTTATCTCACATGGTATATATAGGTTTGTCATTCGGTGTGAAATTTCTACAATTTTCATTTCCGACCCCATAAAGTATATATATATTTTCTGAAAGCTTATGAATAGGGGAGTCGATTAAGCTCTGTCCGCCTGTCTGTGTGTATGTTGAAATCAACTTTTTGAAGCCCCCCCACATCGCTTGGACCCGGGTGAGGTATTAAAATATCAAAAATATTCGGGAGTAGATCGGTATTGAAATCAGAAACATCGGTACATAAACAACTGAGATATGAGCAAAAACCCACGATCACCTCGATTTTTTTTCACAGAAAACAACATTACAACAACAACATACATACTTACATACAAACGTGTATACTGGGTAGAGAAAACGTGGCATCGAATCCCAGCTGAGCCAAACAAAAATTTTTTTTATTTTTTTTTATTTAATATATTATTTATATTTATATTATTTTTTTTTTAATTTTTTTTTTAAATATTTTTTGTTTTATATTTATTATATATATTTTAATTATTTTTTTTTTTTAATTTTTTTTTAAATTTTTTTTAAAATTTTTTTTTATTTTTTTTTTTTAACATACATACGTAAATATATAATTTTACAATCGGATGTTTTTATATATGTATGTTTTTTATATATATGTACGTATTTTATATGGAATTAATGGTGATACAAACTACTGTTATTGCATGACTACACGTTGTGAAGGGTATATAAGATTCGGCACGGCCGAATATAGCGCTCTTACTTGTTTTAGTTAATTTTATCTCAACTACTCAACTGAAATAAAAAAAAATTGTTATTTTTGATTGTCAACAACAGTGCAATACAATATAAAAATTAATTAAATGCACTGAAAAGCAAATATTTTTTTCACGAAATGTTTGTTTATGTTTTTCTAACAGGATTTTTGACATTTTAATTCAAGACCTAACCAGCAACTGCAACGTAATGTAACAGCAGAAAATGTTGGCATCTAGCTGCTATATTTTTAACAGGGTGACAATTTTATCTCGTTGTGTTATAGCTTTTACAGACTTACGTGTTAAACACGTTTGAGGTAAATCATGTTAAGGCGTTGTTGATCAAAAAAGGAGGAAAACTACCAAAAACTGAAAAACGCAGTGATATTAAAAAAAACGCAGTTACGCAGTGACGACGGGCAAATCGCAGTGAAAAACTGCGATCGCAGTGAAAACGGCAACACTGCTAAGGGTAATAAAAACAATTTTCACTTTTTTTTTTTTTTGATGTGGACAACATCTTAGCATCGAAGGAGACCGACCCCATGCCCCAAAAGTGTTCCCTCCCAGAGATATGCGCGTTTTATAAAAGTGATGTCGACGATTCTAAGCGCAAATAGAAAGGAACCTAACTAGGGTTTGGGAACCGGGAATTCCCGCCCGGGAATGAACCACTTAGTATTCCCGGAAAAATTTTGCTCTTATTCCCGGGAAAACGGGAAATAAAAAATATGTAGTATATTAGGAAATATATTTAATTTTATTTTTAATTACTTATCTGTTTTGGTAAATTTAAAGAATATTTAAATAAAAAGTAAGGTTTTTAATTTGTTAGCGTTTTTTGTTTGTTAAGTATTTACAACTTTTCTCAAATACGACTATGTAAAAGAAAAACAAACATCATCGGTCAAAAATAGTTTACGCCTTTGTGAAATTATTTTTAATCAGTGCTTATAAATTTCAAGTGAATTAAGTTAATGTTTTTATAACAACCGTAAAACCAGCAGTAGTTTCCGTGGTTAATTTTTATAAATTTTATGTACAAATTGTTCTTAAAAGTGGTCACAGAATTTGTAAGTATAATTTTTTTTATTTATGATTGAATTTTATTAAATTTTTTTAAAAATTCACTTTGTTTAGAAGCAAAATGTCTGAAGTTGGGAACTATTTTTAAAAAGTAGACAACGCAGCACAATGTAATATTTTTCCGAAAAGGTTAATGTTCAAGGGCGGTAGTACTAGTGGTCTCATACGGCACCTTCTTTTGGTTCATAAAATAAAATTTGAAAACGATTCTTCAACACCTGCACCAAATAAAAAAAATAATTTCACCATTAAAAGTTTTTTAGACACCCAAACATTACCAGAAAGTGTTCCAAAATTGGCAGCAGTCGATGGAATAACTATTCAGACAATTGCACAAAGTTCTTTTATTCGTCAAAGTTCTTTCAGTAAAAATATGACGTTATTAAAATGAAACTGATGTTAAAAACATTATAATAAAATATTATAACGCCGTTAAAGATACGATGGTGAAAACAATATCGAGTCAAATTTGCGACAATTTGAGGTTTGCTCTTGTATTAGACGAGTGGAGTGGTGTTGCCCAAAAAAGATAAGGATATATGGCAATAATTATTTTTAAAATTTGGGTTAAGTTTATATTTCCGGAATATTTAATGCTAACACAATAAGGACTCTAATGGAAAATAAACTAATACTAAAACAATGAATTATTAACCAAATCGTGATGTTAAAGTTAACAAACATTATTTATTTTAAAAGAAATACTATTTTCGGGAATCCCGGGAATTCCCGGGAAGTCGATTTTTTAATTCCCGTTTCCCGGGAAACTACAAAAAATTTATTTTTTTCCTTAAAAACAATTTAAAAAAATATTAAAATCATTATTATCTTTAAAATGACACTCCTGAAAAAACCTGTTTTTACCCTTAGGTCCTTTTCTCTATGCGCTGTCACATATATGTTTCAGATGCTAAATTACACGCATAGAAAAAATATGGTTGTGGTAACCATAATCGAAGAGCAACATACTATGATTGAATTGTATGACTATATTTAAAATAATAATGGTTACCAGTTATCATTATTATGTTTAATTTAAGCACCAATCAATAATCATATATATGACTGCAATTGAAATCGACAATTTTTGCTTTTTTACGGCAAATTATTGTCTTTTGCTGCAACATACCCATATTGATTGTACTTACCAATTCAATTGCAATTTTTTTTACCAATATTTTTTTTACATTTTCTCGTTTATTTGTAAATTTTCTTTAATTTTTCAAAATTTTTGTTCCTTTTTTTGACATCTAAAACTTTTAAAATAAGAAAAATTTATTCAGCAAGAAGAAGAACAGTTTAAATCAAATTATTATTAAAAAAAATCATAGCTTGATTATTTTGTAAACATACTGTTGTCTCACTTATTATTTAATGATTATTTTTAATTTTAAATGATTTTGAATATAATGTTATTTTTGTAAAATTAATTTTTATACATCATACTATTTTTAAATGATAACCATTTTGAAATTTTTACGAAAAGTAATCATTAAATGATACAATTCAAACAAATGCTTGATTATCGTGACAAAATATATCATGAAATGAAACAAAAATAACTATTACTTGCTTTCGACAACCAAATATTGTTTTAGAAAAAATAATATGACCGTCGTGATCATGTCGTATCCATGGTTTTTCTTTGCGTGTACGGAGTTAACACTTGCACAAAAAAATTAATCTAAATTCAACAAGTAAGAGTGCTATATTTGGCCGTGCCGAATCTTATATACCCTTCACAACGTGTATTCATGTAACAGTAGTTTGTATCACCATTCATCCCTTATGAAATACGTACATACATATAAAAAACATACATAAATAAAAACATCCCATTGCAAAATTATAAATTTACGTATGTATGTTAAAAAAAAAATAAGAAAATTTAAAAAATTAAAAAAAAATTTAAAAAATAATTAAAATATAAATAATATACAGTAAAATCCCGATAATTCGTACCCTGATGAATCGTAATTCCCGATAATTCGTAATAAACTGTCGCTCCCTTAAAAAAATATCGTTAATTCGTAAAATTTCCATACATTTTGGTCCCCTCTAATTCGTTATTTTTTTTCAAATAAAAACTTCTTTACATCTTATAAATCGTAATTGTTTGATAACTGCCACTTGTAATTGAAAAAAAAAAACAAGCTAACAATATAGAAAGTGATGACGACGACGATGATGCCGACGATAATGACGAATAAAGATGCAAAATTGGCAATTAATAAATTAAGATTTTATGTCTCCAACCATACTGTGGACGAAGAAATTTTTAATTCATTAATAAAAATAGAAAATGCATTGGACAAACCCCGTGAGAAAAGTCTGAAACAAATGCTGATCTCAAATTTGTTTAAAAATTAATTTTATATCATGTAAATATGTACATTATGTATATTAAGATAAGAAAATGAATTGGTCAATTTTATTTTTTTTATTGTTTTCTGTTTGCTATTAAAATTACACATTTTTTACGCTAGTAAATGAATTTACTATTTTATTTTATGTATTTTTTATTTTATTTTTAATAATTGTTTTTAATGTTTCTTTTTATCGTTTTAGTAAATAAATTGAAAACCCCCGTTAATTCGTATTTATTTTATTTAAATCTCGTTAAATCGAAAACCCCTATAATTCGTAAGAAATGGCCAGTCCGTTGCGATTACGAATTATCGGAATTTGACTGTATAAAATAAAAAAATAAAAATAAAATAAAAAATTAAAAAAAAAAAAAAAATATAAAAAAAGTATACACGTTTGTATGTGTGTATGTATGTATGTATGTATGTATGTATGTATGTATGTATGTATGTATGTATGTATGTATGTATGTATGTATGTATGTATGTATGTATGTATGTATGTATGTATGTATGTATGTATGTATGTATGTATGTATGTATGTATGTATGTATGTATGTATGTATGTATGTATGTATGTATGTATGAATGTATGTATGTATGTTGTTTTTGTGAAAAAAAAATCGAGGTCGTCGTGGGTTTTTGCTCATATCTCAGTTGTTTATATACCGATGTTTCTGATTTTACATGCCGATCTACTCCCAAATATATCTGATATTTTGATACCGCACCAGGGGCTGGGCGATATCGGGGGGGGGGGGCAGCAAAAAGTTGATTTCAACATACACACGGACCGACAGACAGACTGACAGAGCTTAATCGAGTCCCCTATTTATAAGCTTTCAGAAAATATATACTTTATGGGGTCGGAAATGAAAATTGTAGAAATTTCACACGGAATGACAAACCTTTCTATACCCTTTTTCACTGTGTGAAGGGTATAAAAAGTAAATTTTTACTGACCCACCCTTTATTAGCCTAAGATTATGTGCCTCTGGGCAGCAAGGGAGGATATTCGCAGAGAAAGTGGGAAAAGGATTCTTTTTTGATTGCAAACAACTGCAACAATGGTTATTAGAGGGAAGTCCGTGTCGGCTTGTATATTTCCCTAACATTATTGTACCTACAGCCCAAATATATTAAAACTACGTAATTAGTTTTTTATGTGCATATCCCCTTGATAAGACTTTAAATTATTTAAGGACTTTTGAAAATAAAAATATATGTAATTTTTTATATTATAACGATATTGTGTAATGGAGTAGCATATATGTAGATCGAAAAAAATAAATAATTTTTTAGTTCTAGAAATTAAAGGATATGTCATGTTAAATTGATTTTATCATTAAAAGTATTAAAAAATATATATTATAGTAAATATTTGTGGTGTATACCTAAGCATGTATTTTAAGTAACTTTTAAAATTTTTTTAGAGTCACCCATTTGGTTTGAAACAAATTGTTGTTCGCAGAAAATATTTTTAAGTTTTCACAGCACGATTCATCATAGACATTTACAAATTCAGTTCAAATTATTATGCAAAAATAATTAAAATAAATCATAAAGAATACCTCTAATTCCTAAAGTTAGTTTGAATATATGTAAATTTTATATGCCCTTGATATGTAGGCATTGTTTCGATCTTAAAGTAAGTTAAGAAGAGACAATTGGTTTATGAAGTTTATACTGCACTAGATTTTTATACTTATTTAATTTTACATCTTGTAGCATTGAAAAGATCAATAAGAGAAGCAAAATAATGTCATAGAAAATAAAAGCCTAGCAACTCATAGCAAAATTCAATATTCAATTTTCCGATTTTTAGTATTTACTAACAAATTTTATTATGAACAAACACCAGGTAAAAAATCTAATTCACCTGTTATTCAAATTGATCTTCTTTATATCCTAAATAAATCATAGTTTATATTCTTAAATCACCATAACTCAGTCTTAAACGTGACTATTAAAGGTGTTTCTTAATCACTAAATAAACAAAAGTTATATATATAACTTTTATTATATATAACTCCCTTTTCTCCTCTTGGAAATGTTTAAAAACTCTTAAATGTAATAAATAAATAACCACAAATTTTCTGGTTAACAAAAAAACCAACTCCCTTTTTTTATAGAAATAAGAACTCAACATAATTATAGTCTTTCAATAACATCATATATCATTTGATATTTCCTCACATATATGTACATACATGCAAGCACATACTTATACATATTTACATTATAACTCAGATAAACGTAGCGCTATTACCCATACCTCGTGCCAGACAAAACAAATTTCCCAAACTCATTTACTCAGAAGGAAGAAATAAGAAGAATATAAGATTTAGTTTAATGAAAAGACTGCATGACTGTCTAGTTGGTTGGTTGCAAGGTTTAGTTTGCTCACTTGCCAGGGTTGATTAAAATGTTTGCGCCGAGAATGCCAAAAAAAAACAAGTATTATTGCTATATTCTGCCGTGCCGAATCTTATATACCCATCACAACGTGTAGTCATGCAAAAACAATTGTTTGTATCACCATTCGTCTTATACGAAATACGTACATACATATACATTTATAAAAAAACATAAATACATACATACATACATATATAAAAACATCCCATTATAATATTATAAATTGAGTTAATGTATGTTAAAAAACAATACACAAATACAAAAATTAAAAAAATTAAAAAAAAAATATAAAAAAACATATAAAATAAAAAAAAAATTAAATTTTTTTTATACCAGAGATCTGCAACGAATACTAATGAAGTAAGTCAACTTGAATCATTATTCATTATTTTGTTGATTTATACGCATTCATACGTATTGAAAAGTCTTCACTACTTATACTCACTTTTAAATTTAAGGTACTTATAGTACTCATATTCAGCAACACGTGTGACTATTTTGATTGCTATTGTCGTTCACGCAAGAAAAAAAGACGATCAAAAGCAAGTATGACTCGTGTACTCATTATGAAGTTGTGTGTTTTAACTAGACTTGCCAGATTACAGTTACATTCACCATAATAATTGTGGATTGTTAAAAAAAGACAATTTAAATTTAACAAAATAATACAAAAACAACAAGCAAAAATAAAGTTCTTACCTTGATGTCAGTTTAAGAGATTTAGATTTTGTTTATGCGTATTATCTTTCAAATTTAAGTGAGCACCTAAAAATGCAGTTTTTTTTTATTTGCTTTAAAAAATTTTAACATGAAAATAAGAAACAACCAAAACTTGGCCCAAAGGCTATAATTAGTTGTATTTATAAAAATTAAATAGCAATCCTTGCAAAAATTGTTATTACACATTGTAACATTGCAAATTTTCTGGCGGCCAAAAAATATCTTGCACTCTTCGACCTGGCAACATTGTTTATTCATCATAAAAATGAGAGCTGTTAATGTACTTGTTGTTGAATCAACTTGCATCATTCTATGAAGATATGTTCTTTCTTAAAAATGTGAATCAACATGAGTAGTCTTGCAAATCATATAAATATTGGACGGTATAAGTATAAGTACGACGTAGTACTTATGTTCATTGTTAGTTGTACTTATAAAACAACGTTGTTGTGGGTATGTGCACTGTTGCTAACTTTTTCCCAAGAAATATCGCTAAAAAAGGTAAAAAATATCTCAAAATTAAAAATTATCAAAATTTTAGCGATAAATTGTTATTTATTTATTTTTTTTTTCAAATTCTGGCATGAATTTAACAAAAAAAAAATAGCCAAGTTTTAGTCAATTTTTATTATTGCGCGGAAAATTAAGCGTCTTATCGCTAAGTTTTCTTAAATAATGACAGAAAGAAAAAAAGAAAACTACAGTAATTTTTATTACTATGACTGCTTCTATTAAGTATATTTTAATACATAATTTACATATGTGTGTATGAAGGTATGTGAAGAAATTCAAGAAACATACGTACACATATGTTTGTTATATTTAAATTAAAAAAAAAGTTTATCAAGTATTACTAATTACTTTATATTTATAATATGCATACTAAACTCCTATTTAAAAACAGACTCAAAATCTGAAGCCAATACTGTAGATACTCGCTTTCATATGTAAAATTTTAATCTAGTCTGTTTAATGCTGATTTAAATACATATGTATATCGTAATTGAAATTGTCGCATCGGCTACTTCAGCCAAGCTTAGAAATGTTAACACATTATGTTGTTTTTTGGTACTAAAAATAATTATTAAAATGATGACACCAACGTCTACTGATTTATATCCTAATGCACTATACCTAAATAGAACCTGATACATCGTTTCTTAGTTCCATTAAGAAATGGGTCACTAAAACATTTTTATTTATCGCTTAGCATTTGGTTCTAGAATACGGTTTTCATTCGTTCCATAGAAATCTTTTTTACATAAATCACTAAGATGATCAATTGAATTTATTGACGTATTTTAAGATATAAATGAAGCCTTCTTTTAATTTAAATCTTCTCCAATATAACCCTCTCACCGATGCAGATGACTTGTTTTTTTAATTTTGCAGAAATGGAACACTTGCATCAATAATATCAATCAATCAAATTAGTTTTTTTTCGCAATATTTCGATTTTCTTGCAAGAAATTTTTAAATAGTTTTTTGTATAATTCGCAAACCCATCTAAAGAAAGAAAGCAACGTTTAATTACATCTACTTTTTACAATAAAATTATTCGAGCTATAAACTTTGCAAGAAAAAATTGTGTTTTGAATTTTAATGTATGTGCTTTTTGGCTTTCAGATGCCAAAATCGCTATATTCGGCCATGCCGAATCTTATATACCCTTCACAACGTGTAGTCATGCAATAACAGTAGTTTGTATCACCATTCATCTCATATGAAATACGTACATACATATAAAAAACATACATATAAAAAAAAAAACTAAAAACAAAATAAAAAAAAATTAAAAAAATACGTTAAAAAAAATTTAAAAAAAAATAATCAAAATATAAATAATAAATATCAAACAAAAAAAATTAAAAAAAAAAATAAAATAAAAAAAATTACAAAAATATAAATAATATATTAAATAAAAAAAAAAAAACTTAAAAAAAAATTTTTTTTGGCTCAGCTGGGATTCGATCCCACGTTTTCTCTAACCAATATACACGTTTGTATGTATGTATGTTGTTGTTGTAATGTTGTTTTTGTGAAAAAAAATCGAGGTGGTCATGGGTTTTTGCTCATATCTCAGTTGTTTATGAACCGATATTTCTGATTTTCAATTCCGATCTACTACCGAATATTTCTGATATTTTAATACCTCACTTGGATCGAAGCGATTTCGGGGGGCTTTAAAAAGTTGATTTCAACATACACACGGACAGACGGTCAGACTGACAGAGCTTAATCGACTCCCCTATTTATAAGCTTTCAGAAAATATATACTTTATGGGGTCGGAAATGAAAATTTTAGAAATTTCACACGGAATGACAAACCTATATATACCCTTTTTCACTGTGTGAAGGGTATAAAAAGTGTATTGAAAATAGCATTCGCCTTATAAATGAATTGATAGCTACTCTTTAAGAATGTTAAAACACCTTAAAAACCAATATCGTAAAAATCGCTAGATTTCCCGCTAATAGCTAAATCATATTTTTCCTGGCTAGATTTGATGAGAAAATAGCTGCAATGGCAACAGTGGGTATGTGTACTTCAGCTTAGTTAATCAATGATTTATACGCACTTATGCTCAAATTTTATGACTCACTATGAATATTGAAAAAACGACTCAAAGCCGATCACTGCTGTGTACCACGTTCGTATGGATGTATGTATGTATGTATTTATGTGTTGTATGTTTTGTTGTAAAAAAAACGAGGTGGTCGTGGTTTTTCCTCATATCTCAGTTGTTTATGTTAAGATTTTTCTGATTTTCAATATAATGTCGGGGGGCTTCAAAAAGTTGATTTGAACATACACACGGACAGACTAAGAGACGGACATACTGACAATGCTTAATCGACTCCCCTATTTATAAGCATTCAGAAAATAAATACTTTATGGGTTCGGAAATTAAAATTTAGAAATTTCACACGGAATGACAAACCTATAAATACAATTTTCACTTGAGTGTGAACATCAAGTAAGAGCACTATATTTAACTGTATCGAACTTTTAATACCCACCACCAATTTTGTGTTTTTTTATAGCACAAAATTTTTTATTTTGTTGTTAACAGTAATCGCTATGGAATAATCTTTTTATACTAAAATATGTATGACTTTCTTTTTGTTGTTGTATAAATGCTATTAAAATATAATTGTGAAAATTCAGTCTTTCAATGAAAATGGGCGTCAAAGTTGGCGTGTCTTTATAGTTTCTGCTAATAATTAAACTGAAATTTTTAAATATAGTCCTTTATTCTTCCACAACTGTGTCCATAGAGAAATTATATGAATATGAATTAAAGCGTTAAAGTGGATAGGGTGTAAAAGTGGGCGTGTCACATTTATTTTCCGTTAGAACAAACCTTTGATCAAAAAACAATTTTCAAAAAATTTTATAATCATACATTTAATTTTGTCCGTTTTATTACGTTTCAAATTTTTAATATACCGAAAAATACACTGCACGGTACAAATTTTCGAACGTTTTGATCTATTTATAACTCCTTTCCTAATGCATAGATTTAAGCAATTTTTAGGGAAAAATATTTTTTTTACTCAGGATAACTATATACATTCGAAGTTTCTCTACGTTAATACGTTTGGACACTATCGCATTTAAAAGATGTTGGAAGGACATTGCTTTGGTGACCAACTTATTCCATAGCAATTAACAAAATAATAAATATTGTGCTTTAAATGTACACAAAATTGGTGGTGGGTATAAAAGATTCGGCACAGCCGAATATAGTGCTCTTACTTGTTTTATTTAAATTATCGTCTTGTTTTTTAAGAAATATAAAATTTTATATAAAAAATTATAAATATTTTTTCAATTATGGCAAAAAGTAAGTAATAATAGTAATAATATTGTACATTTAAGAAATGTATGCAAATAATATCGTTATTTTTTTAGTTACAAGAAAATAGAAAAAGTGTAAGAAAATAGGACCAGTCTAGCCAGAAAACCCTCGAAACAATAAACAAACCTCATCCAATAATTTTGATGTGGCCAATATTCTTCTAAACATAACAACATTCTATAATTTTTTCTTTTTTGCCTCCATTTTTTTTTATATATAAAATTAAACTTTTTTCTTTTTGTTTTCGCTTTGCTTTGATTTTTTTGACAGCTGTATATGATAAACTACCGATAAAAATTAGAAAAGACACTGATTTTATTATAATTCGGATGATAATACACATGAATTACCCACAAAAATAGTAATTTGCTTTGACTGTTTTGCATGGGAAAATTATATAATGTAAATTGGTTTTCAAAAACTAAAAACTTTATTTTCTATATTTTCCATTTATACAATAAAACTATGAGACATTGATCATTAAAAAATATCGAACAACAAGTTAATTTTAAACAAGCATATTACAGTAATTAATTTTGTAATTAGGCCTTGAATTATAAATAAGACATCGCATTACGATTATCGTTGCCGTGGAAAGATGCTAAAATGTGTTTGTTGTTGAATCAACTTGAATCATTCTATTAATATAAGGATTTGCTTAAAAATATGAATCAACGTGGGTAGTTTTGCAAATCATATAAGTATGGAACGGTATAAGTATAAGTACAACGTAGTACTCATGTTTATTGTGAGTTGTACTAAATAAACGCGGTTGTGTGTATGCGCACGTCAGCTCAGTTAAATTTCAATGGTGTTACATAACATTTAAAAGTCTTGCATAGGGCGTGTAAAATATTTTTAATTTTGTATATTATTAAAACTGAAATAAAATATATGTTAAGAAAAAAATTATAAATTTCGTAAATTCCATGTTAAGTTTTGGCCCACCCTGTACGTATTTTTTTATTTTACCTCCTAAGCCGGTGTTGCAATCAGCTTGTGCTACTAGTCTTGTTGTATAACACTTTTATACAATATTCTTCAACTACCTGCTTTTGAAAGTAATAATCAAGAAACAGCTGTGTCTTTAAAAAAACAATTTAACTGAAAAAGAATATTATTTTTGATTCATGTTAGCATTTGCCTTTAAAATGACCAAAGCATTTAACTACAAAAAAAAAAAACAAACAACCAACATTAAATCAACCTGTTAACCTGTGTGTTGCATTTAGGTCATCATCATATCCTTGCAGGTTTTAAATACTCATATTTAATATTTTTTTGACTATTATTTTTAAGATATCCAGATCGTTAAAGGTGTCTTTAACTTGAACATCAAGACAAGTAAATTTAAGGAGAATGATAAAAAATTCTAAAGGGTTGTCGGTCAGTCCGCTGGTGCTCATTTTCTTATGGCTTGTCTTTAAGTATCTACACGTACCAATTAAATTTATTGCCAAAAATGTTTAATTTGCCAGATACAAAATATTAGTATTTTTATCTTTGTGTGTGTAAGAGTGCTTTTTTATTTTTTAATTCAAATGTTTACTTAGAATTCCTTCGCATTTACGCTTATTCAAGGATTAGCTTAACAAAACATTCACACAGCACATCCACAACGCAAAAGGAAAGACACATTTATTGCAGACATTTGATATTTTTGCTGATATCTGTTTGTGTGTCTATATGTCTCACTATCTGCTTGTTAACGTTCTTTCATTTTAATTTTTATGTTGCACTAGCCAAACCCGGCGCGCGTTGCTACGCCCCTTAATGAATCGAAATGCATTCTGAATTTTAATTGAATATCAAGTGCGAAAACCTAAAAATTATAATTTTTTTTATGGGCGTGGCATTGCCCACTTTTCTAATCACGAAATTTTAAAGTCATAACAGCTCAATATGTGTGCAAAGTTTCAGAAGAATCGGACCAGCGCAAGTACCTCAAAATTATAATCGTTTTTATGGGCGTGGCCATGCCCAATTTTCTAATCACAAAATTGTAAAGTCATAACAGGTCAATATGTGTGCATAGTTTCAGAATAATCGGTCCAGTGCAAGTACCTGAAAATGATACCTTTTTTTATGGGCGTGGCACTGCCCACTTTTCTAATCACGAAATTATTTAGTCATGACAGCTCGATATGTGTGCAAAGTTTCAGAAAAATCGGTCTGGTGCAAGTACCTCAATATTATAACCTTTTTGTATGGGCGTGGCCCTGCCCACTTTTCTAATCACGAAATTATATGGTTTTGACAGCTTTGTATGTGTGCAAAGTTTCAGAAAAATCGGTTCAGTGCAAGTACCTCAAAATAAAAACTTTTTTAGGGGCGTGGCCCCACCCACTTTTCTTATCACGAAATTATTTAGTCATGACAGCTCGATATGTATGCAAAGTTTCAGAAAAATCGGTCAAGTGCAAGTAGCTAAAACTGATAACTCATTTTTATGGGCGTGGCCCCGCCTACTTTTTTCCACCCATAAACACTCCCTGGTATGTGTACAGCAACTTGCCAAAGTATGAGTCGGATCGGTTTTACAGTTTCGGAGTCTATAGCTAACACACACACACACACAGAGTTTCACTTTTATATATATAGATTATTGGTGGCTTAGTCAAATGTATGTGAAGGCTGCCTTAGCTTCCACATTATCATCAAGTATGCTTGAACGCTTTGCACATCTGTGTTTGGGAATTTCCATATGGTTTAATGAATCGTATAATCTGTACGTCTCGAAGTGCATATAAGTATGTCCTTATTTTTTGTAATCCCAGCATAAGTATAAAGTTGTAGTTGGATCTTAAGTTGAATATGGTTTGGGCGTGATTTCCGCAAGTAGTAGTTTGTTTGCAAAAATACTCTTTAATTTATTTTCCTTATATGTAAGTAGATTTATAAAATGCATAAGTATTTTTTTTTTTTTGAGAATATCCTGATTTATGAGTTGCAGTTCCATTGAAATTTAAGACGTTGTTATTCTGAACCCAAAAAATTATCTTTATTAATGAAGAAACTGCGCCAATAATGTGGTAAGATTTTAAATTAAAATTGATCTTATTTTGCAATAACAATAAATACTTTTTGTCAGGGACCGTAATAATTATTCCTTTTTTCATAAAAGTCAGATGATAACAGTTATTTTTTGATTTTTATTTTTTTGAGCAAAAATAAGTTATTTTTTGATTTTTATTTTTTCGAGCAAAAAAAAATTATTTTTTGATTTTTATTTTTTCGAGCAAAAATAAAAGTTATATTTTGATTTTTATTTTTTCGAGCAAAAATAAAAGTTAGTTTTTGATTTTTATTTTTTCGAGCAAAAATAAAAGTTATTTATTGATTTTTATTTTTTCGAGCAAAAATAAAAGTTATTTTTTGATTTTTATTTTTTCGAGCAAAAATAAAAGTTATTTTTTGATTTTTATATTTTCGAGCAAAAATAAAAGTTATTTTTTGATTTTTATTTGTTTGAGCAAAAATAAAAATTATTTTTTGATTTTTATTTTTTCGAGCAAAAATAAAAGTTATTTTTTGATTTTTATTTTTTTGAGCAAAAATAAAAATTATTTTTTGATTTTTATTTTTTCGAGCAAAAATAAAAGTTATTTTTTGATTTTTATTTTTTCGAGCAAAAATAAAAGTTATTTTTTGATTTTTATTTTTTCGAGCAAAAATAAAAGTTATTTTTTGATTTTTATTTTTTCGAGCAAAAATAAAAATTATTTTTTGATTTTTATTTTTTCGAGCAAAAATAAAAGTTATTTTTTGATTTTTATTTTTTCGAGCAAAAATAAAAGTTATTTTTTGATTTTTATTTTTTCGATCAAAAATAAAAGTTATTTTTTGATTTTTATTTTTTCGAGCAAAAATAAAAGTTATTTTTTTGATTTTTATTTTTTCGATATTAAATATTTAAATGTAACGGTAAAGATGAGTTTTTCATAATAAAAGAAATAATAATAACACTGTACTAGAATTTGTGATTTATCATATCTATTGTCAGTAATTGTTTAATATCGTTACTTACTACTCTAAAAGCTCCTAATAACTCCTCTCATTTTTATCAATTCGTTTTGCTTAGTATTTACAAATGATCAACTATTTCTTTTTCAAACTTTGTTATCAACTATTGTCTTTAATTATTAATTATAATGTGATTTTAATTTTTATATGTATGTTATTTTTCAGATTGTTTTAAAAACTTTTTAGCAATACCTGAACCTAATACCTAAATACCTGAACGACTTCGTAACTCAGGTAAACCAGCGCCCACCATTGAGATAGAATACATAGTATACAAAAATGTGAGAAATCACAAAAAATGTGATCATCATGGGAATTTTTTATGCACATTAAAATAAATATTTAATATTAACTTAATTATTGTAACACGTACATTTCGTTAGAAAATAATTTTTTTTTGTTGCTCAAAAAAATAAAAATCAAAAAATAACTTTTATTTTTGCACGAAAAAATAAAAATCAAAAAATAACTTTTATTTTTGCTCAAAAAAATAAAAATCAAAAAATAACTTTTATATTTGCTCGAAAAAATAAAAATCAAAAAATAACTTTTATTTTTGCTCGAAAAAATAAAAATCAAAAAATAACTTTTATTTTTGCTCAAAAAAATAAAAATCAAAAAATAACTTTTATTTTTGCTCGAAAAATCAAAAAATAACTTATTTTTGCTCAAAAAAAAAATCAAAAAATAACTGTTATCATCTGACTTTTATGAAAAAAGGAATAATTATTACGGTCCCTGCTTATAAGGATTTAAAAGACCGACATTTAATGGGATTATAAAATGAAGTTTACTACATGAATTTTTTTGTAATTGCTGCTTTAAGAAATAAAATAAAACTTTGAAAGATATTTTTAACTTTCTATTAGCTAAAAGATGCTCAACAGGCCCAGATCCAGCTTTAAAAGAAGGGGAAAAAATATTATTAAAATATGTAAATTATTTGTTTTATGTCTGCAAAAACTATTACTAATGAAAAGAAAAAATCCACTCTTCTTTGATTTTCAAGCACTATATTTGGCTGTGCCGAATCTTTTATACCCACCACCAATTTTGTGTAATTTTGTAGCACAAAATTAATTATTTTGCTATTAACAGTAATCACTATCACTTTCTTTTTATAACTTCGATATGCTATTAAAATGTTTTCGTAAATTTAGTCTTTCAATGAAAGTGGGCGTTAAAGTAGGCATGTTAATATAGTTCCTGCTAATAAATAAAACAGATGTTTTAATACAGTCTATTATTATTCCAAAAACTCTATCCATAGATAGAGAAATTATATGAATTTGAGATAAAACGTTATATGGGAGGTGATCGTAAAGTGGGCGTGTCGCATTTAATTTCTGGAATAACAATGACATTGACTAAAAGGATATCTGTAGCTAATTTCATCATTATACCTCTAAGTTTTTAGGTTTAATGAGCTTTTTAATTTTATTAACAGTCGATAACGTGAAAAGTGGGCGTTATAGTAGGCTTGTCGAAGTTGTTTCTGCTAATGAATACAACTTAGATATTTCAATATAGTCCATTATTATTCCAAAATCTTTATTTATAGAGAAATTATATGAATTTGAGATAAATCATTATATGGGAAGTGGGCGTAAAAATAGGCGTGTCACGTCTATTCTATAACTCCTTTTCTAATGCATAGATTTAAGCAGTTTTCAGGGGAAAATATTGTTCTTACTCAGGAGATATATAGTCGAAGTTTCGTGACTCTACGTTAATGCGTTTGGGCACAATTCTATTTTATTCGATGTTGAAAGGACACGGTTTTTTTGACCTTCTACGAGCTATAACTCTCTTCCTAATATTCCGATTGAGCCCGTTTTTAATACCGAACAAACCTTGTGTATAAGAAATATTCTGCCAAAATTTGAGCCCCCGAGCTTTTTCGGTGCGACCTCTATCGTGATTTCAACAGACGGAGGGACATAGCTAGATCGTCATAAAATGAAACCCCGTTTCAGAATATTTATACTTTATGGGGTCTAAAATCGATATGTTACAAACGGAATGACAAAATGAATACACCCGCACCATTTGTTTGGTGGCGGGTATAAAAACTATCCCTTTTGTTAGTACTTTATAAAAAAATTTGTTCTTATATTATTTAACCCTAGATTGGTATACTTAAATTTACCCCTTTATCGGTAAACTTCGTCGAATTGACGAATACCTATTTTTCATTCCTATAATAAAGTAGCTATGCATATTTTGTCAATGGAGACAAATTTATTTTGTTCTGTTAGATGTTTTAAATAATAATTAAAAATATTTTCATATATTTTTGCTTTATTTAGTTCATTTTTCTTTTAAATAAAAAATTAAAATAAAATTTGGCTTTGCTTCACAGGTACTGTTACAAAAGGAACTTAAGTTCAACTTCTTTTTAAGATATTTCTTTTAAAAAACATATTTTCTTTAAATAAGTATGTTGAATAACTTAAAAATAAACAAGTAAGAGTGCTTTATTCGGCCATGCTGAATCTTTTACACACTTCACAACGTGAAGTCATGCAATAAAAGTAGTTTGTATCACCATTCATCCCATATAAAATACGTATGTACATACATATAAAAAACATACATATATAAAAACATCCCATTGTAAAATTATAAATTTACGTGTATGTTTAAAAAAAAAACAAGTAAGAGCGCTATATTCGGCCGTGCCGAATCTTATATACCCTTCACAACGTGTAGTCATGCAATAACAGTGGTTTGTGTCAGGGTTGTCAGAGTTTTTTTAACCTCCATCGCCAAATCGATGATCAAAAATCGCCATAATTCGCCAAAAAAAAATATTTTTTAGTTTTTTACAAGAAAATAAATCACCAAAAGTCGCCTAAATTATTTTTTTTAAGTTGTTGGTAAAATATTTGTTTTATTGGTATAATTCATTTAACAAAAACAAAATAACAAACAAAAACTAAATTAATATTTTTCAGGTAACATTTTGTATACAAAGATTAAATATAAAAACTTATATTTATTTTAAAAAGCTTTCTTTATACAATTACATAGCTAAAAACATATTTCTAAAAGGTTATAAACTTCAGTTTCGTCAGTGTGATCTGTGCTGTTTTGTATATTATACACTTCATTGGCATTAAATTTCTGCAACATGTTTTCTGTTGGCTCAAACGTATTGCAACAAATCTTATAATTCATATAATTAATTATTCGTATTAAGGCATCAAGGAGTTCATATTGCACTTTGTTTCTTAAACGAGTTTTGGTATAATTCATTATCGAAAATACTCTTTCTACGCAAGCGTTGCTAGTCGGAAAAACCAACATATTGAGAACGACCAAAGATATTTCTTTAAAATGAAACGTACCCGCAGCGTCTTTGTAATTATAAACGTTAGGCCAAAAATCAATTAAGTTTGTAGGTATTTCATCCTTAAAGTAGTCTTTCCAATTAATATAGCACAGTTTTGCCCATTGAAGCTCGTATTCACCTGCTGAAACTTTTGTGCTCATAAAGGGTCTCAACGTATCATGAATAACAGAAAAGTTTGCTTGGGTCAGCGGATTACCACATTTTGTTATTGAAAACTCTTTGAAAACTTTAAAAAGCTTCATGTTTTCAGGTAAACGGCTCAATATTTCTTTCAAAAGATTTTTAAAATATGTGAAACAATTATCTTTTAAAATGTTTATTTGGTCTGGTCTAAAATCTACATTTCTTATTTCAGTCTCAAATTCAGAGCCGTAATCTACCGCATTTAACGGTAGGAAAGACTTAGGGTTATCAATGACCGAATTCAACATGAGCAAAAAGCTGTCCGCATTTTCAAAATTATTTAAAAATGAAGGCTTTAAAATTTTTTTCGAAAAAACTGTATTAAATATTAAAAAAGCCAAATATTTCGCCATGCTGATTTTTAATCGCCAAAAACATCGCCATGTCGCCAAATCAAAAATTTTGTCGCCATGACAAGTAAAAAATCGCCATGTTTGGCGGAAAATCGCCATATATGACAGCCCTGGTTTGTGTCACCATTCATCCCATATGAAATACGTACATACATATAAAAACATACATATATAAAAACGTCCCATTGTAAAATTATAAATTCACGTATGTATGTTAAAAAAACAAAAAAAAAAAAAATAAAAAAAAAATTTAAAAAAAAAAATTTTTAAAAAAATTTAAAAAAAAAATTTAAAAAAAAATTTAAAAAAAAATTTTTTTTAAATAATTAAAATATATATAATAAATATAAAACAAAAAAAAAAATAAAAAATATTTAAAAAAAAATTAAAAAAAAATAATAATAAAAATATAAATAATATATTAAATAAAAAAATAAAAAAAAAATTAAAAAAAAAAAAATATAAAAAAAAAATTTTTTTGGCTCAGCTGGGATTCAATGCCACGTTTTCTATAACCAGTATACACGTTTGTATGTATGTATGTTGTTGTTGTAATGTTGTTTTTGTGAAAAAAAAATCGAGGTGGTCGTGGGTTTTTGCTCATATCTCAGTTGCTTATGTACCGATGTTTCTGATTTTCAATACCGATCTACTCCCGAATATTTCTGATATTTTAATACCTCACCCGAGTTCAAGCGATGTCGGGGGGCTTCAAAAAGTTGATTTCAACATACACACGGACAGACGGTCAGACGGACAGACGGACAGACTGACAGGGCTTAATCGACTCCCCTATTCATAAGCTTTCAGAAAATATACACTTTATGGGGTCGGAAATCAAAATTGTAGAAATTTCACACGGAATGACAAACCTATATATACCCTTTTTCACTGTGTGAAGGGTATAATTAAAAAAAAAATTAATTTACTAAATTATTCGGGATATGCTCCCTTAATTATACCCTTCACACAGTGAAAAAGGGTATATATAGGTTTGTCATTCCGTGTGAAATTTCTACAATTTTCATTTCCTACCCCATAAAGTATATATTTTCTGAAAGCTTATGAATAGGGGAGTCGATTAAGCCCTGTCAGTCTGTCCGTCTGACCGTCTGTCCGTGTGTATGTTGAAATCAACTTTTTGAAGCCCCCCGACATAGGTTGGACCCGGGTAAGGTATTAAAATATCAGAAATATTCGGGAGTAGATCGGTATTGAAAATCAGAAACATCGGTACATAAACAACTGAGATATGAGCAAAAACCCACGACTACCTCGATATTCTTTTCACAAAAACAACATTACAACAACAACATACATACAAACGTGTATACTGGTTAGGGAAAACGTGGCATCGAATCCAAAAAAAATTTTTTTTTAATTTTTTTTAAATTTTTTTTTTTATTATACCCTTCACCTGTGGTGCACAAGGGTATATATAGCTTTGTCATTCCGTTTGTAATTTCTACAATTTTCATTTCCGACCCCATAAAGTATATATTTTCTGAAAGCTTATGAATAGAGGAGTCGATTAAGCCCTGACCGTCTGTCCGTCTGTCCGTCTGTCCGTCTATCCGTCTGTCCGTCTGTCCGTCTGCCCGTCTGTCCGTGTGTTGGTTGAAATCAACTTTTAGAAGCAACTATATGTTCCTCAGATCTGTATATGGTATCAATCTCTTGGAAATATCCAGGAATGAATCGCTATTGAAATTCAGCACAATCGCCCAATAACTTTCTGAGATATTAGCAAAAAACCACGACCACCTCGTTTTTTTCACAATTACAACAACAACATACATACATACATACATGTAAAAAACATACCAAACAAAAAAAATTACAAAAAAAAAAAATATTAAAAATAAGAAAAAAATAATAAAAAAAAACTACAAAAAAAAAATTTAAAAAAAATTTAAAAAAAAATTTAAAAAAATTTTTCAAAAATTTTTCTAAAAAAATTTTTTTAAAAAATTTAAAAAAAATATAAAAAAAAATAATAAAATATAAATAATATATTAAATAAAATAAAATTTTTTTGGCTCAGCTGGGATTCGATGCCACATTTATTCTAACGTGTACGTATGCACGTATTTTATATGAGATGAATGGTGATACAAACAATTGTTATTGCATGACTACACGTTGTGAAGGGTATATAAGATTCGGCACGGCCGAATATAGCACTGTTACTTGTTTTTTTTTTTTAATTTTTTTTTATTTTTTTTTTTTTGTTTTATATATATTATATATGTATACAATAATTTTTTTTTTAAATTTTTTTTTTAAAATTTTTTTTTTAAATTTTTTTTTTATTTTTTTTTTTTTTTTTTTGTTTTTTTAACATACATACGTGAATTTATAATTTTACAATGGGATGTTTTTATATATGTATGTTTTTATATGTATGTACGTATTTCATATGGGGTAAATGGTGACACAAACTACTGTTATTGCATGACTACACGTTGTGAAGGGTATATAAGATTCGGCACGGCCGAATATAGCGCTCTTACTTGTTTTTCAATAATATTTATTTGGTTGTTGGGTTTAAGCTGGTTTATATGCATTTCACTGGTGCTTATGCCAGATCATCAGTAAACCTTTACACAAATTCTTGAAAAAGTTTAAATTTTTATAAGTTATATTTTTAAATTCTCCCAAATAATTTAGTAAATTAACTAAAAAAAAGATTTT
The DNA here is from genome assembly GCA_941918925.1 of Phyto melanocephala. Taxonomy (NCBI): domain Eukaryota; kingdom Metazoa; phylum Arthropoda; class Insecta; order Diptera; family Rhinophoridae; genus Phyto; species Phyto melanocephala. The sequence continues at coordinate 59,891,365 of OW799236.1, forward strand.
ATTTTTCGGTTGCCCTTATAAGCATTTAGTGTTAACCAACGGTTAGCCAAATGCTAAAGGGATAAGAAAAATAAAATAAATTAAAATTAAATAATTGTTGGTTGGGTTTTTGAAAAAGTTTTTTATAGTTTTTTGTTTTATTTTTAAATTCTCATTTTGTTAATGAGAATTTGAAAATATAACTTATAACATTTTAAACTTTTTCAAGAATTTGGGTAAAGGTTTACTGATGATCTGGCATAAGCACCAGTGAAATGCATATAAACCAGCTTAAACCCAACAACCAAATAAATATTATTAAAAAAATAATTAAATTATAAATATATGTAAAACAAAAAAAATAATAAAATTAAAAACATATATAATATAAAAAATAAAAAAAAAAATAAAAAAAAAAAATTTATAAAAATGGGGATTCGATGCCACGTTTACTCTAACCAGTATACACGTTTGTATGTATGTATGTTGTTGTTGTAATGTTGTTTTTGTGAAAAAAAAATCGAGGTGGTCGTGTTTTTTGCTCATATCTCAGTTGTTTATGTACTGATGTTTCTGATTTTCAATACCATTCTACTCCCGAATATATCTGATATTTTAATACCTCATGTATGTTGATTTCAACATACACACGGACAGACGGAGAGACTGACAGACTCCCCTATTCATAAGCTTTCAGAAAATATATACTTTATGGGGTCGGAAATGAAAATTGTAGAAATTTCACACGGAATGATAAACCTATATGTACCCTTTTTATACCCTTCACCTGTGGTGCACAAGGGTATATATAGCTTTGTCATTCCGTTTGTAATTTCTACAATTTTCATTTCCATTTCATTTAATTTTGCATTAAATTTGCGCATGAAATAAATAAAAAACTTTCATAAATGGTATTCTTCGTCGAAGCGACGAAGTGAGTTTCAAAAATTTCATTAAAAAACTTACTTTTTAGCATCAAACACTAACGCATGACCACACACAACAAAAGCAGGCTGTCGACTGGAGCACTGTTGCCATTTCAGCTATTTTCTCGTCAAATCTAGCGATTTTTAAACAGTTTTTGCGGGAAAAAAAATGATTTAGCTATTAGCGGGAAATGTTGGTTTTAAACTTGTTTTAAATACGTTTGTTGTTCACATTCTTAAAGAGTAGCTACCAATTCATTCATAAGGCGAATGCTATTTTCAATACATTTTTTATGCAGATTTTGGCATCGGAAAGCCAAAAAGCACATACATTAAAATTCAAAAACCAATTTTATCATACAAAGTTTATAGCTCAAATAATTTTATTGTAAAAAGTAAATGTAATTAAACGTTGCCTTCTTTCTTTAGATGGGTTTGTGAATTATTCGAAAAAACTATTTAAAAATTTCTTGCAAGAAATTCGAAATATTGCGAAAAAACTAATATAATGAAAAAATTTTGCATGGTTAAGCCATTAAAAGTTTAAGTCCTGGCTATTGCAAGATTAAAAAGACGATACAAATGGATATTGATGCAAGTGCTCCATTTCTGCAAAATTAAAAAAACAAGTCATCTGCATCTGTCAAAGGGTTATATTGGAGAAAATTTAAGTTAAAAAAGGCTTCATTTATATCTCAACATATACCAATCAATTCAATTGATCATCTTAGTGATTTATGTAAAACGGATTTTAATATAACGAATGAAACCCGTATTCAAAGAACAAATTGCTTAGCGATAAATAGAAATGTGACCTTTATCTTAATGGAACTTAGAAACGATATATCAGGTTCTACTAGATATAGTGTATTAGGAGATAAATCAATAGACGTTGGTGTCTTCAAGTTATTAGGCATGTTTTTTAAAAACTAAAAACCTGCGTGGTACATAAATCTAAAATAAATATTCAATTTGAATATTATAAAAAATTGTGATTACATTTCTAAGCTTGGCTGAAGTGGCCGATACGACAGCTTCATTTACGATATATGTATTTAAATCAGCATTAAACAGACTAGATTACAGTATTAGCTTGAGACTTTTAGTGAATAAATCCCGAAATGTTTTTAAATATAACGTAATTAGTAATACTGGGTAAACATTTTTTTTTTTAATTTATATATAGCGAACATATGTGTACGTTTATTTCTTGAATATTTTCAAATACCTTCATACTTACATTAGTAAATTATGTATTAACATGTAATTAATAGAAGCTGCCTTCTTAATAAAAATGACTGTACTTTTAGTTTTTTTATGTCATTATACAAAAAAAACTTAGCAATAAAACGCTAATTTTTCCGCGCAATAAAAAAATCGACGAAAACTTGGCTATTTTTTAATAAATTTATGCCAGAATTTGAAAAAAAATAAATAAATAAATAGCGATTTATCGCTTAAATTTTGATAATTTTTTATTTTTAGCTATTCTCTAGCTATTTTTCTACTTATTTTAAAGATCTTTTTTGAAAAAAAATTGGCAACAGTGGACTAGAGTTACAGCGAAAATTAGAGTGTTACGTGAAAAGAGACAAAAGAAAACAAAAAAATAAAAACAGTGTTTGTCATTCCGACGAATGTATACCCATCTAGAGTTAATAGGACATACTATGATTATTTATTTTCGCCTGATATGATTTCTAATTACAGGCCAATTTGTACAAAATTTGTATAAACAAGTAAGAGTGTTATATTCGGCCGTGCCGAATCTGATAATACCCTTCACCATCATGTACATAGGTACAATCTCACACAGCGTTGTCAACTTTGAAATATTAAAAAGCACCAAAACCCAAAAAAAATGCGTAATTTTCAAAAAAAAAGCACTAAATTTTTTTTTTTTTGGAACCAATAGTTTTAGGTGTTAGTTGAAAACTTAATTTTGGTTGCATATGACGTTTGTCGCTAAAAGGGCTCATGGCGTTTATAAGTTTTTGGTATGCAGCATGTCGCATTAGGTCTGCGTACCTAGCATATATGTTACATTTGCAATAAAAGTACTTTGCTTTTTGTTCATTGCTTAGACATGGACGAATCCATTGTTTTAGTTCACTCTGTGACTCCCAAATCTTTCTATATTTTTGTTTATAGTTTGCTTTTTCTGATTCCATTTTTATCTAAAATTACAAATACAAAATTTAATTTCTATTAATTTTATTGTTAATAATTGTTTTTAATTACCTCTAAATGATTTATACTGATAGAAATGAAAACAGAAAATATTTTGGTTGTTTTAATAGGACTGCCGCATTCGATATGCCATGAAGGCAAGTCATTTTTAGAGTTGCACAAAAGAGTAATCAAAAAATGGTTGTATTTATAGTACAATATCTATCGTGTGCATATTGCTGTATTTATTTAGAAGTATGTAAGAAAACTATTTAATTTGCTGTGTAAAAATGATATGCTTGCTTTTTGAAATAACGAAAATTTATTTTGTAATGAATGATTTGGTGGCACTGAATTTGAATAAAAGCACTAAAAAAGCACTATGCACTAACACGAAAATTTTATGCGTCGAAGAGCCAAAAAAGCACTAAAAACAGTGCATTATGCACTAAGTTGACAACGCTGATCTCACATCGTAGCTTAACCTATATTTTATGTTATTACCCTTCTTTCTTTATTATTTCCGACGCCATCCCTGATTTTGAATTTTGAGGTAATTACGTGTATTCAACTAGTCAAGCCCTTTAATTTGATACCCACGTTGGTGAGGTTAAAAAATTTTTATCCGCCATATTGTTTTAGACGCCATATTGGATTCTACATTTTAGAATAATGAACTGTATTCTATGGGTCAAGCCCTTTTATTTGATACCAATATTGAGGGGGTTCAACAAGTTACATTTTGAAATATCAGATTTGGCTCTTATATAAATTTATTGTCCGCCATTGTGTAGTGGTGGCCAACATAAATTTAAAGTTTTTTATGGTGATTTTATTGTTATAGTCAAGTGCTTTCAGATGATACCAATATTGACTCTCTCGGTTGTCTAGAAGCTGAAAAAATTGATTTTTGTTTGTAAATTTGCTTCTAAAAGTTGATTTCAACCAACACACGGACAGACGGTCAGGGCTTAATCGACTCCTCTATTCATAAGCTTTCAGAAAATATATACTTTATGGGTTCGGAAATGAAAATTGTAGAAATTACAAACGGAATGACAAAGCTATAAAAATTATGTAATTTTGAAAAAGTATTAACACATTCATAACAGGGTAGGTAGGAGAAAATTTGGAAACAGTTTCGTACTTTTTAGAACATATGTATGTATATATATTTTTATGCAAACAAGAGTAGATTTATTCACTTTAAATCCTGTATATTAAAATATTATATTACATAGATATTTGAACATTTTAAACTTAGAACTCCTACATTAATATGGAAAACCCAAAAAGGTACTTTTTCTCTTGTGTATGCTATTTTTGGCGTATTCTACGTTTGTAAAGGTAAAATTTTGAAATTAGAAACTAATGATTAGAAAAGAAACTAAAAATGTTTGGTCGACTAAAAAGATACTTTTCCTTATGTCTTTGGCTCTTTATGTATTTTTTTACGTTTTAAAATCCAGATTTTTGAAAATAGGGACTATTGATCCAAGTTGAGATGGAAAATATATTGGGTAATCAAAAAGGTACTATTTCAGAATTTTTTGTATTTAGTGAAATTAATGAATATTAAGATAAGACGGAAAATGTTATGGGCAAACGAAACGACACTTTTTTGGATTTTTATTTTAAATTGGGGACTGTAGATCCAAGTTGAGGTTAAACAAGTAACAGAGCTATATTCGGCCGTGCCAAATCTTATATACCCTTCACAACGTGTAGTCATGCAATAACAATTGTTTGTATCATCTCATCTCATTCATCTCATATAAAATACGTACATAAATGTAAAATACATACCAAAAAACAAAAAATTAAAAAAAATATATATTAAAAATAAAAAAAAATAATAAAAAAATTAAAAAAAAACTTAAAAAAAAAAATTAAGAAAAAAATTTTAAAAAAATTAAAAAAACAAGTAATAGTGCTATATTCGGCCGTGCCGAATCTTATATACCCTTCACAACGTGTAGTCATGCAATAATTGTTTGTATCACCATTCATCTCATATAAAATACGTACATACATGTAAAAACATACAAAAACAAGTAACAGTGCTATATTCGGCAGTGCCGAATCTTATATACCCTTCACAACGTGTAGTCATGCAATAACAATTGTTTGTATCACCATTCATCTCATATGAAATACGTATGTACATATGTATATACTGGTTAGAATAAATGTGGCATCGAATCCCAGCTGAGCCAAAAAAATTTTATTTTATTTTATTTAATATATTATTTATATTATTATTATTATTATTTTTTTTATATTTTTAAAAAAATTTTTAAATACGTTTTTTAAAATTTTTTTAAAAATTTTTTTTTGTAATTTTTTTTTATTTAATTTTTTTTTTTTTTTTAATTTTTTTTTTTTGTATGTTTTTTACATGTATGTATGTGCGTATGTTGTTGTTGTAATTGTGTAAAAGAACGAGGTGGTCGTGGTTTTTTGCTCATATCTCAGAAAGTTATGGGGCGATTGTGCTGAATTTCAATAGCGATTCATTCCTGGATATTTCCAAGAGATTGACACCATATACAGATCTGAGGAACATATAGTTGTTTCTAAAAGTTGATTTCAACCAACAAACGGACAGACGGACAGACGGTCAGGGCTTAGTCAACTCCTCTATTCATAAGCTATCAGAAAATATATACTTTATGGGGTCGGAAATGAAAATTGTAGAAATTACAAACGGAATGACAAAGCTATATAGACCCTTGTGCACCACAGGTGAAGGGTATAAAAAAAATTACAAAAAAAAATATATTAAAAATAAAAAAAAATAATAAAAATATAACAAAAAAAATTAAAACAATAATAAACAAAATTTTAAAAAATTGTTAAAAAATTTTTTTAACAATTTTTTTTTAAAAAATTAAAAAAAAGATATAAAAAAAAAAATAATTAATTATATAAATAATATACTAAATAAAATAAAATAAAATTTTTTTGGCTCAGCTGGAATTCGATGCCACGTTTAATTTAACCAGTTTGTATGTAGGTTGTTGTTGTAATTGTGAAAAAAGCGAGGTGGTTGTGGTTTTTTGCTCATATCTCAGAAAGTTATGGGGCGATTGTGCTGAATTTCAATAGCGATTATTTCCTGGATATTTCCAAGAGATTGATACCATATAGAGATCTGAGGAACTTATAGTTGCTTCTAAAAGTTGATTTCAACCAACACACGGACAGACGGACTGTCAGGGCTTAATCGACTCCTCTATTCATAAGCTTTCAGAAAATATATACTTTATGGGGTAGGAAATGAAAAAGCTATATATACCCTTGTGCACCACAGGTGAAGGGTATAACAAGTAGGCAAACAGAAAAGTTTTCGCATTTATGGTAATTTTAGTATTTTCTACGTTTACAAAGCTAAAATTTTTAAATTAGTGACTATTGATCCAAGATGATACTAAAAATCCTTGATCAACTAAAACAGTACTTTTTGTATTTACTACGATTTAGAATCTAGATTTTTGAAATTAACGACTCCTGATCCAAGTTGAGATTAAATATGTTAAGGGGACCGAAAAGGTATTATTTCGTAATTTTATGAATCTAGATTTTTTAAATTACAGACTGTTGATTCAAGTTGCATTTTATATTTTCTACGTTTATGAATCTGGAGTCCTTACAGTTCTTTTAAATATTTCTAAATAAAATTAAACAGAGAAACAAGTTTTCATAAATGTAACGAAAAATGTCATAATTTTTTAAAAATAAGAAAAATTTACAATAAGCCATTCACTACTTTTCGTCCATTTGAAAATTTTAAGAAGTTTTGACATTATGACAATATGATACTTATTATGTCTTGTAAAAAACCAAATTTTTATAGCCGTCACCAAAAAAATGGCGGGGATATATTCATTTTGTCATTCCGTTTGTAACACATCGAAATGTCCATTTTAGACCCCATAAAGTATATATATTCTGAATCGGGGTTTGATTTGATGACGATCTAGCTATGTCGATCCGTCTGTTGAAAGTTGCTCAAATTTGGCCAGAATCTTTCTTATACACAAGGTTTGTTTGGTATTGAAAATGGGCTAAATCGGAATATTAGGAAGAGAGTTATAGCTTGTAATGCAAAAGCAGGTCGAATAAACCGTGTCCTTCCAACATCGAATAAAATGGAGTTGTGTCCAAAAGCATCAACAACGTAGAGTCATGAAACTCCAAATATATATTTCCTGAGCAAAAACAATATTTCTCCCCAAAAAATTTTAAATTATTAAATCTATGCATTAGAAAGGGAGTTATAGATCAAAATGTACGAAAATTTATACTGCGCAGTGTACTTTTTAGTATATTAAAAATTTAAAACCTAATAAAACTGACAAATATTAGAATAAAGTGCTCTTACTTGCTTTTTATTAAGTTTGACATTGACATGGGAGGTCTTATTTAGTTGAATTCACCACTTCGTATACCTTGTTAAGTATAACTAAAGGCGAATTCATACAAGTAAATTTATCAACCCAGATGATGGTGAACGCTCGTGTCAAACTTTGTTTATGTTTTTTGATCATCTACATCTATACTCAGAAAATCTCGAACAAATGTTTACTTGTATATTATATCTACCATTCGATAACATCATAATTAATTACAGTAATTCTATAGTTGCATTTGATATTTCACAATCAAGGGTTTGTGAACAACCATACTTTTGGAGAGGTGCGGCACGCCACCTCTTTTATATCTATATATAAAAGAGTTACGTAACTGACTGACTGATTCGTCATCGCAGAGCCTAAACGCAAAGAGCTAGAGACAAGAAATTCAATCAATCGGTTAAATCAATCGATTTATAGCTCAACTAAGAAGGGATTTTTGGAAATTTTTATTTAAAGGGGGTAAAAAGTGTAAAAACGGGTAAAATCGGTATTCTTATATCTGCTAAACTAAAAATAATACAAATAAAATTGAAAAAGTATTGTAAAAAATAAGCTGACAGGTAGCTGGCCTTTTTTTAAAATTCCAACCCCTAAGGAGAAAAAAAGGGTAAAAAGTGTAATTTGGTACTTTTTTGGTGCCCTATGTAACTTCCAAAAACATAAAGCTAGGAAAAAATTTAAACTGTAACTAATACAGCAAAAAAATATTAATTGTATTTCGTAATTTTTTTTAATTCTCATGAAGAAATTGTCCCTTTTTTTGGTACTTTTTTGAAAGAAACTTTTCAAATATTTTTCAATAGAATATGGACAATTATTTAGGTGGAATTTTTGGAAACTTTTTTGGGGCCAAAAAGGCACCAAAAAGGGGAAAATACTGGAAAATGTATATAATTCCTAATTCGACGGCCAATTTTCATAAAACTTTTAATTGGGATTTCACCAGACATAAAAAATTATGTAATTTAGTAAGAATTGAAACACATTCATAACAGGGTAGAAAGGGGAAAATTCGGCAAAACATTTTTTAGAACATTATTACTTATATGCAAAAAAGAAAATATTTTTAGTGATTTTAAATCATGTCTTTTAAAATATTTTGTTACACAGATAGACATTTTTAACTTGAAATTTAGAGCTTGGACCATAAATGTACTCTTTCGCATTTCTATGGTACTTTTTGTATATTCTAGGTTTATAAAGGTAGAATTGTAACATTAAGTACTATTGATTTCAGGTGAGACTAAAAATGTTATGGGAGACCAAAAAGGTACTTTTTTGAATTTTTATTGTACTTTTGGTATTTTTAACGTTTGCGAAGCTAGAATTTCAAAATTAGTGACTATTGATACAATGTAAAACTGAAAATGTTATGGGCGACCAAAAAGGTACTTTTTGAAATTTTATGGGACTTTGTGTATTTTCTATGTTTATGCAGCTTAAATTGTGAAATAAAGGATTACTGATTTAAGTTGAGATTTAAAATGATATTGGCGATACCAAAAAAACCTTTTCGCATTTTTATTGAACTCTTTGTATTTTTACGTTTGTGAACATAGATTCTTAAAATTAGTGTTTTTTGGTCCGAGGTCTAACTCTTAATATTGTGGACGACCAAAAAATTACTTTTCTAATTTTTTTTTAATAGAATTTTGAATGTAGGTAATAATAAACGAAGTTGAAGTTTTTTAAGAAGGAAATCCCGTTACTTTTATTATTTTTAGGGTAATTTTTACAAATTCTGAATTTATGAATCTTAATTTTTAAAGTCAATAGCATTGATATTGGTTTTAGATATATGCCCGATATATCTTACTCTACTTTTTATTTTTCTAAGTAAATGAATCAGAGATACAACTTTTCATAAATTGAACCAAAAATATATAATAATTAAAAATAGAACTTGAGTATTCAATAAATAGTAAGAACTGCGCTATCAAAGTAGCGGGTTATATGCTAGTTATTAAATAAATAATATAAAAAGGAAATTTTTCTTAAATTGAAGATCTAGAAAAGGTTTAAATGTCATTTTAAAATAGAGAAATTGTATTTTTAGTATGATATACACACATACATACATATATTTTATAGGATATGACGATACTAATTATTTTAAAATAAATGAAACTTTCTGCTAGATAAAAATTGAAAAGTCCGCCCTTTGAATCTCGAGTCAGAATGAAGGCCGCGAAATTTGGTATCCTATTTTAATAATTAATACCATGATATCAGGTTTTAGACAAAAAATGAAAGTATTTGTTATTTTAAATATTCATATATATATGTATGTATATTGTTTATATAAAAATTCTATAATTTTAAATAATTAGTATTTTATTTGTTTACATTTGTTAAAACTAAATCAAATTTTTGGCAGGAATTTTTGGTTTTAAAAAACTAAAAGTACTGCCCAAAAAATCTTTAGGTCGGAAAGATTTTTGCTTATATTTTTCATAAATATATGAAGCTTGGCATTTTAAACAAGTAAGTGCGCTATATTCGGCCGTGCCGAATCTTATATACCCTTCACAACGTGTAGTCATGCAATAACAGTAGTTTGTATCACCATTCACCCCATATGAAATACGTACATACATATAAAAAAAATACATATATAAAAACATCCCATTGTAAAATTATAAATTTACGTATGTATGTTAAAAAAAAAAATAAAAAAAAAATTAAAAAAATAAATAAAAATAATAATAAATAAAAATAAAAAAATAATAATAAAAATATAAATAGTATATTAAATAAAAAATAGTAAAAAACATAAAAAAAAAATTTTTTTTGGCTCAGCTGGGATTCGATGCCACGTTTTCTCTAACCAGTATACACGTTTTTGTGTATGTATGTTGTTGTTGTAATGTTGTTTTTGTGAAAAAAAATCGAGGTGGTCGTGGGTTTTTGCTCATATCTCAGTTGTTTATGTACCGATGTTTCTGATCTACTCCCGAATATTTCATATATTTTAATACCTCACCTGGGTCCAAGCGATGTCGGGGGGCTTCCAAAAGTTGGGTTCAACAAACACACGGACAGACTGACACAGCTTAATCGACTCCCCTATACATAAGCTTTCAGAAAATATATACTTTATGGGGTCGGAAATGAAAATTGTAGAAATTTCACACGTAATGACAAACCTATATAGCCCCTTTTTCACTGTGTGAAGGGTATAATAAATGATATGTTTTTATCTATGGACTTTGGCAGCTGAAGTACAAAATAAGTAAATAAAGAAATCAGGTGGCGAAACTAGACAATTTGACAACAAAAATTTTACTCATAAAACAAACTTGCCACAAAAAGAATACTATCTCAGCCTGTCAATTATAGATCAACCATTTTATCTGAATCTGCTGATAGCATTGACATATGAACATTAAACAGCGGCACTTTTGCGACAACTGTGTTTCAGTCATAAATCTCAGGATTGGCGGCTTGTTATTGATTCATCCAAGACAAGTTTGAAAGCCGTTTTACTTCACAATGACAACAAATTTCCATTGGTCCCACTCGCGTATGCAAGAAATATGAAAGAAAAATATTGTAGCATGAAGATGATACTACAAAAAATTAAATATTCCCATTACTCATGGAACGTATGTGCAGATTTGAAAGTCGTAGCAATGTTAAATGGATTGCAAAGTGGATATACTAATGGTGTTTTCTTTTTTTATAAAAAAAAGTTGCTCTTTTATAGTTAAACACTTTTCAAAGGTCGCCTACACCCTAACAAAATGCTACCTTTATAATCAGCAGAATAGAACAGAAATTTTTACCCTTTTTACATGATAGCTGTATTTTTATGTAAAACTGCATTTCTTGCTTCCATTTTAATAATTTGGGACCATAAATTATTTTTAACCACTACAAAAACTAAATTCTCCTTTTTAATATCAACTGTTAAAAAGTGGAATATTCTAACCCTTTGAATTAATTCAGGGTACAACATGTAACACTTTTTGTTATTTGTATGGCAACATTATTACAAAAGAAGGTGTCACCCGTTTATAATATTGCATATTTTTAAGAAAGAAACACAAAAGAAGACATAGGGCAGAATTAATGCAACATTAACGTCAGAAAAGAAAACACCATAAGTTTTATTGCTTATTATGTAAATGGGATAGCCGCGCAAAAGAAAAACACTGCCTTTAAATCAAAAGGAACAAACTCTTCTCTTTATATAAAGCTAGGCATAATGAAAAATTTTGTCAAAGCAATGAAAGCAATCAGTGCTGCCACAACAAAAAAAATTTTACAACCAAGATTCGCTTTAAAAGTTACCAAATAAGAAAAAAAAAACAAGTATATACCCTTCACAACGTGTAGTCATGCAATAACAATTGTTTGTATCACCATTCATCCCATATAAAATACGTGCATACGTACACGTTAGAATAAATGTGGCATCGAATCCCAGCTGAGCCAAAAAAATTTTATTTTATTTTATTTAATATATTATTTATATTTTATTATTTTTTATTAAATTTTTTTAAAAAAATTTTTAAAAAATTTTTTTTAATTTTTTTTTAATTTTTTTTTTGTAGTTTTTTTTATTATTTTTTTCTTATTTTTAATATTTTTTTTTGTATTTTTTTTTGTTTGGTATGTTTTTTACATGTATGTATGTATGTTGTTGTTGTAATTGTGAAAAAAAAACGAGGTGGTCGTGGTTTTTTGCTCATATCTCAGAAAGTTATGGGGCGATTGTGCTGAATTTCAATAGCGATTCAAGAGAGGTTTTATATTCACCCTCTTCTCTAAGGATGTCCACCACACTAACGAAGCGTACGTAATTGTAGGCCGCAGTACACTCGTATATAGCCAATGTGTCATCCTTGGGCTTAAGCCCCATTTTGAGTCAATCACTCTTCTGCAGAGGGCCCATATTCTTTGAGCTTTTTTCACTTTACATTCAATGTGGTCCTTCCAGGATAGTCTCCAATCAAGAACTATTCCTAGGTATTTGACCTTCTTATCAATCTTTATTGTCTTATTCCGAAAGATGGGATATCTATGCACCGGTATCTTCCTCTTTCTCGTAAACAAGCAGATTTCAGTCTTTTCCGGGTTGACATTGAGCCCTCGCTCCTTCGCCCAGTTATAGGATATATTCAAAGCCTCCATTGCTCTCATACATAAAGAATTTGGATTCGTCCCCCTGATCAGTATCGCAACATCATCTGCGTAACAGATAGGCTTGAATCCCTCGTTCGATAGAATCCTCAGTAGACTATGTATGGTAGTTACCCATAATAATGGAGATAAAATACCTCCCTGCGGGGTTCCTCGACATACTTTGTCCCTTCTTCTTACTCCATTTGCCTCACAATTTATCCATCTGTTCCTTAACATATTGCTAATCCATGCAATTAAGACATGGCTTAACCCTAAGTTTTCCAAGGAACCGATAAGGCTCGAAGTCATTACGTTATTGAAAGCTCCTTCTATGTCTATGAATACGCCCATGGTATACACACCCAGGTCGAAGGATCTTTCTATATGATAAACAACCTCCTGAAGAGCAGTCTCAGTAGATCTGCCCTTGATATAGGCGTGTTGTCCAAATCTCATTGAATCGCCTGGTAATCGTCTTCTGACCATTCCATCGACGATACGCTCCATGGTTTTCAATAAGAATGATGTTAAGCTTATGGGTCTATAAGCTTTAGGATTTGCGTAATTTTCCTTCCCTGGTTTAGGTATGAAAACGACTCTCGCCTCCCTCCATTCCACAGGGGTATACGCATATTTCAGGCAAGTAGTAAAAATATTCGCCAGCCTTATATCGATTAGGTCAATGCTTCTTTGTAGAAGAGCCGGAAAAATGCCATCCGGCCCTGGTGCCTTATATGGCAAGAAACTATTTACCGCCTCTCTGACCATCTCTGCGGTTACAATTATATCCGTCGTGGCACTACCGTCATGGGGGTGTGGAATTTCTCCGTCATCCGCCATTTCTGTTTGGAAGTGTGCCTCTATCAGTATTTCTAGCGTCTCCTCCATCGTCTCCGACCTTTTCCCGTTGGAGTCAACGAGGGTTTCCGGTTGGGTGTGGGTTTTCGATGGGAATTTCTCAATTCTAGAAACGTCATTCACGCTGTCCACCTGATTGCAAAAAAGCCTCCAGGATCTGCGTTTGGCGATTCTTATTGCTTTGTTGTATATTCTGAGCTTCTCACTGTAATCGTCCCAGTATACTGATTGTTTCTTTCGATAGGCTCTGTTAAATAGCCTTCTGGTTTCGGTCAGGGCTTAATCGACTCCTCTATTCATAAGCTTTCAGAAAATATATACTTTATGGGGTCGGAAATGAGAATTGTAGAAATTACAAACGGAATGACAAAGCTATATATACCCTTGTGCACCACAGGTGAAGGGTATAATAACCAAATTTCATTATGTAGTATTTTAATTAAAGAACATTTAAAATGCATACATATTTATAATGTAACGCATGTGATCTGAATACAATTAATAATAATAATAACAAAACAAATATAATTCTTTTACCTAAGTACATATGTATTTAATAAGTTAACGCTTGAATATGTATGTACATATATAAAAAATAACAGTTTTTTTTTTAATATAAAGTAAATTTTGTTGTTGTTGTAATTGTGAAAAAAAACGAGGTGGTCGTGGTTTTATGCTCATATCTCAGAAAGTTATGGGGCGATTGTGCTGAATTTCAATAGCGATTCATTCCTGGATATTTCCAAGAGATTGATACCATATACAGATCTGAGGAACATATAGTTGCTTCTAAAAGTTGATTTCAACCAACACACGGATAGAAGGACAGACGGTCAGGGCTTAATCGACTCCTCTATTCATAAGCTTTCAGAAAATATATACTTTATGGGGTCGGAAATGAAAATTGTAGAAATTACAAACGGAATGACAAAGCTATTATACCCTTGTGCACCACAGGTGAAGGGTATAAAAATATGTACATGTGTATCATTATTTTGGCAAAAAAATAACCGAAATGAGAAAAATATTCACATCTACACATAAATGAAAAAAATAACCACTTTTGGTTAGAAATAACCAAAAACGGCAGCCCTGAAAGCAATGAAGAAGGCATATTTGTAGGTCCACAAATACGACAGCTTATGAAGGACGAGGTCTTCAGAACGAAATTGAATGATGTGGACAAAAGGGCATGGACAGCTTAAGCTACTTTTTTATTTTAACAATGTTTCCTTAATAAAAATTATTAATTATTAACAAAATGTTTGTGTTATTTTAAGTAAAATAGCCTGTAAATATTTTAATTTTTATTGTAATTTGAAGTTATCTACGGGTGACGACAGGGTGGGTGCTTTAAGCGAGGCGTTGCTACAAAATTAAATCTGGCAAATTTTTTTGCTTGTATTTGTTTTTGTTGTACGAAAATAGATAGAAGAAAAAAGTTGCCATTCATTGATGCTACAAGGCGCTTTAGTGCGCCCACTCTGACATTGTTTGCTGCATTACACATATTTGGTCAATATTGAGTACCTGCGGTAAATTTACAATAAAATCCACATTTTTGAATCGATTTTTATGGTTTATGACTTTTTTTATTTCCAAGATAAGTAGCTCTCAGAAAAAAGTTTAAAATGTTGAATATTTGCCTTATAATTTTTTTAATTCCATTTTTAAATTGAAAAATATTACGAATTTTGCACGAAACAATTTTTTTCTCCATTAATTTCAAAATAACTCCAAAACTAAAATAAATAAAATGCTGTTACACATTTTTTGGGGTTTTATTTTTGAAAATCGGATGACTGGTTCTCGGGTTAGGAGGAAATAAGTCTCCGTACCTGACTAATTTAGGGGGAAAAATTTGCCACGCCCATACAAAAAAATCCCGATCTGATGGAAAAAAAAATCGACAACGGATTTGAGTTCAGCGCGTCAAAATCCATATAGTCCACATAATTTTATTAAGTGGTAAGACAAAAAATTATTTTTTGCAGAGCAGTGTAATTAGGCTAAATAGGATCAAGGCATACTGTTTAAGTTCACATAAAAAATATCTTTAATAAATATGTATACAAAAAACAAATTTGGTAGTTTTTCAATACACAAAAAAAATTAAACTTCCTTTATGTTGTTGTGGATCTACAATTGCCTTATATACTTATATATTGCCTTAATGCATGACAACGAGTTAAATCATCCCTGTTATGAAGTATTTGCATTCACATTTGTGAGAATGGATGTTTATAAGTAAACGTGTGTCTGCATTAAATTATTTACTCTAAGTTCAGACATTTGATATCGGAAAATATATGCATGCATGCATGCATATATATATATATATATATATATATATATATAAATATATGAATGAAAATTGAAAAATAAATTAAAATATAAGCAATTTTTATGTATTTTATTTTCATGGTAGGTAAGTAGGTAAGGCTGGTTACCCTTACACCCTCACCCGGAGACCATTACGGTCCATTGTGATGCCTTAATAGAGAGAAGAATAGAAATAGTTAGAATAAAAGAGAAAGAGAAGCAGACTAGTCCAGAGTCTCTGGTGGGAATTGAACCCACAACCCCCAAACTACTGACTAGTCCACCGCGGCACCCTTTAATATTCATAATCTTATTTGAAACAGTTTCGATTATTTATATAATTTATATAATAAATAAATTATTTAAATTAATCAAAATTTTTAACTAAAGGCGTTTTTAAAATTTACAGAAATTTTAATTAATTTTTCAATACTATTTTTTTTATTTAATTTTATTTAATTTATTTTATTGTCTATAGATAATAATCCTTACAGACTAAAGTATGTAAAATAACAAAACAAAATTAAGGTTATATATAAAATAATATTCAATAATAATTCAACGATTTAAATATAAAATGATATTTCTTTTAACAATTTCTTTACTTTCACTAAGGCCAATAAGGTGATAATAATTATTAAAGTTTTCACATATACGACGAAGAGGATCATTATTAGCATAGTTGGTTCTATAGTATTTTAAGTTAATAAAACGGAAATTTCGAGTTGGTCTGGTTGGAACATTAAAAGATATTTTACTTAGCAGGAATTCTGAGTCGATATCGCCTTGAATTAGGCCCAGCACAAAAGAAAAACTCAGCATTGAACGACGACTTTTTAAAGTTGGTAATTTTATAAGACAGAGTCTGCTTTCGTATGAAGGTAGTAAAAACGAATTCCATCCAAGGCCACGAAGACAAAATATTAAAAACTTCTTTTGTACAGACTCGATACTATCAATATGAATATTATAGCAAGGATCCCAAATAATCGATCCATATTCAAGAATAGGTCGAACTAACGATGAATATAATTGTTTCGTAATATAAGGATCTAGAAATTCCTTGCACCACCTCTTCATAAATCCAAGTACACCATTTGCTTTGTTAACAATTAAAGAAATATGGTCACGAAAATTTAATTGGTGATCAAGCAAAATACCAAGATCAAGAAAATTCAGAACTTTATCAAGTTTACACTCATTTATGCAATAAAATAAATCCAATTTCTTAATTCTGAAAAAGGACATATGCTTACATTTTTTTATATTCAGCTCCATTAAGTTGATTTCACACCAATTTACCAATTTGCCAATATCAGATTGAAGGAAAAGTTGATCTTCGGGATTATTAGAAGAACGAAAAATTTTGACATCATCGGCATACATCAAAACTTTAGAGTGCTGAATAACTGAAGGTAGATCGTTTATGAATAAGGTAAATAAAATAGGACCAAGGTGGCTACCTTGCGGAACACCAGAAGGAACTTTGATAGCATTAGACGTAGCACTTCCATACTTAACTTGTTGAGTTCTTAAAGACAAGTATGATCTTAACCATTTTATTGTCATATCCGTAAATCCCATTAATGACAATTTGTTAAGCAAGAGATCATGGTTTACCTTATCAAAAGCTTTACTAAAATCTGTGTAGATAGCATCAGTTTGCATATTATTTATAAAACCGTCATTTATTGTAGTAGTTAGCTCCAAAATATTAGTCGTTGTAGAGCGATGTTTACAAAAGCCATGTTGGCACGGTGACAAAATCGAAGAAATTTGATAGTATAAATTATCAGTTAAAATTTTTTCAAAAAGTTTGGGAATATCACTCAGCTTAGCAATGCCACGATAGTTTGATATCTCAATTTTGCTTCCATTTTTAAACAACGGAATTATATACGATAATTTCCAAATCAATGGTACGTATCCTAATTTAATGGATTTGTTAAAGATAGCAGTAAGCGGGTAACATAAATTTTCTGCACAATTTTTTAGAACGCAATTTGGTATTTCATCTGGACCAGCATTAAACGAATTATTTAGTGATAATAAATTTGAAAGAGTCGTTTTATAAGTAATAAAAGAGAATTGTACACCAGATGATTGAGGTATATTAAATGGGTAAGATGTTATGTTATTATATACTTTTTTAGAGTAGGTAGTTGAAAAAAAATCAGCAAACAAATTGGAAATAGAAACGTCATCATCAGCGTCATTTGATCCATATTTATAGTATTTAGGATTAACGGACGATCGCCGTTTAGAGTTCACAAATTTATAAAACGATTTAGGATTTGATCTCATTTTCGACTTCATACGGATTATATAGTTGTCGTATGCAGATTTATTTGCCAAATTGTAGTAAGAACGAGCAATACAGTATTTGGTATATTCTACAGATGATCCGGTCCTTTTATATTTCTTATATAACTTGTTTTTCCTGTTTTTAATAGTTCGGAGATATTTATTATTCCAGGGTGGCCCAATATTGTTGTTTCTAATTGTAATTTTTGGGACAGTTTCAGAAATGCAGCGGCGTAATGTTGAATAGAAGAGAGAAACAACATCATCTAAGTTTTCGATAGAGATTATACTATCCCAGTTAACGTTTGATAGCAAAGAGTTAAGCATCTGATAGTTTGCACGAGAAAAGCAAAAAACTTTATGTTAGGAAGTAAAACAGGTAAGCTTAATAAATTAAATATTTCCAATTTTAATGTAGGATGATAACGATCTTCAGGGTAAGTAACGGGAAGTGTTTTATGTAAAAATATATCCATCGGCTGGTTGACAAATGCAAGATCAAGAAGTTTTCCATTAATATTGTTTTCATAGTTAATTTGAAAAAGTCCATAGCTTGTGAGTGAGTGAATAAATTCATTTGAAACTGTAGGAATTAGATAGTTTATTTCTGAAGATTTATTCCACGATATGTTAGGTAGATTAAAATCTCCCAAAACAATTAATAAATCAGATGGAATAGATTGTTGCAAAACAAATTCAATGGCAAAGATGTGATTATTGTATATATCCAGAGAAGAGTTTGGAGGAATGTATGAGCATGTAATATATAAATTTGTATTTCTCAGTCGAATTTTTACAGCGACAAATTCGATGTCATCGTTAAGTATAACATTGATTTCTTCACAACGAAAATTGTTATGTGCGGCAATGAGCACTCCTCCACCCAACTTATGTGATCGATCATGTCTGAATATTTGGTATTTTGAAGATAATATTTCGTTGTTATTAATACATTTCTTATCGTTTAACCAGGTTTCAGTAAAGACAATGATGTGGTATGAAAAATCAAAACTATTTGCATAAAGAGTGGTTAATTTCGTATTAAGGCCACGGACATTTTGGTAAACAATATTAATAAGATTATCGGTAGAAAAATTATTTAGTTTTTTTGGGTATTATTTTGAGTAGGTAAATAAACGATATCAGAACGAGAAGCATTTCTATATTCATATTCGCGTATTATAGCATTGGGTGGCCAAAACTCAGGATTGACAATAATATTAAAATATTCCTCTGGTACGATGATTTTAAAAGAAGATTTACTCCGTTTTTCCGAATAGTTGAATTTAAAAACAGATAATTCACAATCGTATCCAAGCTTTAATTTAATGTAGTCAGCAACAGCGTTAGAAGTAGTATCAGATGAAAAACGAGCAGCAAAAATTGTTTTCTTTGGAGAAATTACTTTAAGTATTGCAGGATTATTTAACGGACTAGAAACCACAGCCGGAGGATGTGAATTAATTTGTTGAATGTCGTTTTGAAAATTTAAATTACTTGCAATCTGTTGAATACGATTAGTATTAGGTTGTAATATTTCGGTGTTATGAGGGAGAGACGATGAAAATAACGAGGGATTAGTTTTCAGATTTTGAGATGGTTTTACAGGTACATTAACTATGGAAGAAATAGTAGACGGACTCGGACGAGGTAAATTATCGGAAGTGTTTTGATCAACAGAAGAGTTGTTAGTAGACATAACAGGAGGTGAAGAGTTTAAAGTTGGAGTTGTTTTCTTTCTTTTGGGCGAGAATGACGCATTATCAAATAATGCTTTGAATTTTAAAAATCTTTGGGATAAACATTTTAGATCGTTATTTATACCGACAAATTCATCTCGCGCATTTTTAAAAAATGAATAAAATTCAACATCATAAATAATACATTTTTTACAGCACCAACGTAAGCCTTTATCTTCACGAAGATTGTCTGCAGTTCGTGCTGCCAAGTCAACACATTTTGCATGATAAACTGCGTTGCACAGCCAACAGGAAATCATTGGATCATCCGCCTTATTTCTGCACTTTGGTTTAAAACAACTCTTATTGAAAAAGAATATACGTATCAGCACAGTTAATAAATTGTACAAAAATTTATTTAATTTTTATTTAATTTTATTTGAGCGCGTAAATAGAGGTATAAGTGTAATTTATTGTATTAAAAATAAAAAAGTAGTTGTTATTGTAAACGAGAGAAATAAAAACACTTGCAATTTTATTGTTGTAAATATTGATGAACTGTTATGTTTGTTTGTATTATTTTTATTTTCGATTTTTATTTTTATTTACAAGACAAGAAACAAGTTCAAATGTACTTACCCCCATACCTAAACAAGAGCGTTGAGCGTCAAGCGTTGGAGTTTTACATGTGTTTTGTTTTTGTTACAATAACAAAATACATGCAAAATTGCAACGCTTGACGCTCAACGCTCTTGTTTAGGTATGGGCCTTATGTATGTATGTACATATATGAATGTTATAGTTAAGTTTTTTAATTTTATGAGTCTTAAAGAAAATAAAACGATTTAAGACAGAGCGTAATTAAAAACACGTTTAACTCGCACGACGATCGATCGACTTAAATTGATATTTTAAAGGCACTTATTGTCCTGAGCGCGCATAGTCTATGAACCGAGGACATTTTTCTTCTATACTCCTTTATCTTCAGAGCCTGTGCCCAAACAGGGGCTGCGTAAAGCAATGTGGAATTGGTAACCGTAGCCAAAAGCCTCCTTCTTGGACCCTTTGGTCCTCCAATATTAGGTAGTATTCTAGCAATACTCCTTTGAATCATTGCGGCCTTCGCGCACGCGTATTCAATATGAGGCCCGAATTTAAGTCTGTTATCCATCATGACCCCAAGATATTTGATTGCCGGTTTAGAACATATCTCCTGGTTTCCCACCTTCACCTTCATAAATTCCACTTTTTTCCTACTTGTAATAAGTACTGCTTCAGTCTTCTGTTCTGCCAGGTTGAGATTCGCCGAATCTAGCCATCTCTTGATCCTCACAATTGCATCGTTTATAGCCGATTCTAATTCCACAGTATGTTTCGCTACACTGACAATCACTATGTCATCCGCGAACCCGATTATCCTTGTCGAGCTCGGTAGTTGTGTTCTAAGAACTCCGTCATACATGATATTCCATAGTAGTGGACCAAGAACCGATCCCTGTGGAACACCTGAACTAACATCATACATCCGTGGCCCATCGTCCGTTGCGTAGATCAGTTTCCTATTCGAAAAGTAACTATTCACTATTCTAATCAAGTACTTCGGTGTGTTCAGTCTCTCTAGAGCTGCCATTATGAAATCCCAACTGGCAGAGTTAAACGCGTTTCTAATGTCAAGCGTGACAACACCACAGTATTCTTTTGTCCCCCATCTCCAACGTTCTCCTGCTATTGCGCCCGCAGCTGTATCTACTACCCTTTTTATGGCGTCAATCGTGGAGCGTGATTTTCTGAATCCGAATTGTGTCTCGGAGAGTCCATTCTCTCTCTCGACGATGTCCATGAGTCTGTTGTAGATCACCTTTTCCAGTGCTTTGCCCAGTGTATCAAGAAGGCAGATAGGGCGATAAGATGAAGGGTCGCCAGCTGGTTTGTTCCCTTTCGGAAGCAAAACTAGTCTCTGTCTCTTCCATTGGTCCGGGAAAATACCCTCACTAAGGCAACTTTGCATAATTCTCCTGAACAAGCATGGTCGTCGCTGTATTGCGGCTTTAATGGCTTTGTTGGGAACTCCGTCCGGGCCAGGTGCCCGGTTATCCCCAATTTCCCTACCTATCTTGAGAATCTCTTCCTCCGTGACAGGGGGAATATTGCAGTCCGTGAATCTGCTGTCGACGTATACCCAATTGTTCTCCCGCTGTGGAAACAGGTGCGATACAATGCCCAGTAGGAGTGTTGGGCATGTTATCTGGGGAGTCGCTTGGCATTTAAGCTTCTTCATTACCACCTTATATGCCGTACCCCAAGGGTTTGCATCTGCCTCCTCGCAGAGGAGCTTGAAGCTTTCTCCTTTGCTCTTCTTAATTGCAGTTTTGAGTTTCTTCCTATGTTCCCTGAATTCCTCAATCCTCTGAGTGTGGTAGCTTTTCCCTCTTGATCGCTGTGCCTTGCGCCTCGATCTAAGGCATTCCAATCTGAGGCTTCGTATCTCCTCATTCCACCAATAGCATGGAGAACCAAATCTGTTCGGCTTACGTTGTGGCATTGACGCATCGCAAGCTCTTTCTATTAACCGGCATAGTTGCACTGACGCTATCTGCACTGGACCTTCCTCGATCTCCTCGTCCATTATTGAATCATTGAATGTTTCCACGTCGAAACGTGAATCCTTCCACTTTGGACCCGTTGTAGGCTTAGTATATCGCCCACGGCCACTACATCCTGAGATTACGAACATTACCGCCTGGTGATCACTGTAAGTGAAATCTTCGCTAACCCACCACTTCGTCCTTGGAGTTAGCGAGCTGCTGACAAACGTAATGTCGATGATAGAGCTCCGACCGGCTTTCCTGAAGGTCTGGCTCCTTCCATTGTTAGCCACGTCTACATCCAGGGGTGCAAATGCCTCCAGGAGGCTCCGTCCTCTTCTGTTTGTCGATTGACTGCCCCATTCCGTCGCCCATGCATTGAAGTCACCAGCTTTTACAAGTGGGGACTTCCCAACTGCATCATTCACAAGTTCCTGCAACATAGATTCATATTCTTCATGGGACCAACTCGGTGGAGCATAACAGCTGTAGAAGAATATGCCCTTTATCCTTGCTCGAGTAAAGCCTTTTCTTTTATCTCCAATGTTCTGAAAGGCATGTTTGCCACATGCCCATATTGCAGCTTTCGAACTTTGGTCGCTTGTCCAAACATTGCTACTTCTTACTCCATATGGCTCGCTTATTATCGCAACATCTATTTGCTTTTCTCTTACTGATTGTGACAGTAGGTCGTTTGCCAATTCGCAATGGTTGAGGTTTATCTGCATGATCCTTAGCTCCATATTTATTTCCTAGTTTCGAGAGCTCTCCTGAATACCGGACATCTACTGCTTCCAGCAATGTGGGCTGAGTCGCCTGTATTACTGTTCTTGCAGAACATGCATACGGGATTTTCCTCACATGTCTTAGCCATGTGCCCTTCCTTACCGCATCTCCTGCACATCTTCGATCTATCCATAGCATTTCCGCACTTGACCGCCAAATGCCCGAATTCGAGGCATCTAAAACATTTTAGGAGGCCCTTTTCCTCCCTTATACGCCATATTGCCCAATTTGTAGCGACTTTCCCCATTTTCAGAAGCATTTCGGCTCTGTCTACTGGCAAACTTATTTTGGCGATCTGTGTTCCACCGTATGCACTTCTAAGTCTAAGCATCTCTACCGGGTCAGAGTCTCTTAGCTTTAGTTGCGCCCTAATTGTCCTAACTACCTCCTCCTTCGTCGTTACTTCATCGATATCTCTGATCTCTATAACTTTTCTCGGTTTCAGACTCCTTACAGACGCCTGGCCATTTAAACTCTGACCGATCGCCTCCTTATACTCGTCTGTCCGCTCGCCCGTATTTCGCAGTTGGAGTAATAGGTTACCATTATTGGTTCTCCTAATCCTGGATACTGCCTGACCTAGTTCGTTGAGACTCGGATCGGCCTTCACTTTACGCAGGATGTCGGCGTAGGAACTATTCCCTACAGCCTCTATTACAATCGCGTCGGGTTTCGTCCTTACCCTATTGCGATTCCCGTTTGACTTCTTTGTCTTCGCCTTAGACTTTACCACTTTCCAACCATCATTCTCCTGTATATTGGCGGTTTTCTCCGGTTTTGCTTCCTCGCATTTCTTGCCTTCGTAGACTTTCTTTGCCATAGGTTCCTTTGGTGCTCCCTCCGGTTTCCCCTCTGGTTTCCTCTTGGGCTCTTTTCTCCTTAACCATGGCGAGGTTTGAGAGGATTTTGAGCTTCTGATGACCTCTTTCGCCTTTTCGTCATGGTTTTCTATCGCCGATAGCTCGTACAAGGCCTTAATGCTCTCTATAGCATCCCGCATAGGTTGATGAATCGAACGCCTTTTCCCATCTTCCAGCATGTCCACTAAATTCCGGATGCAGACGCCGAGTCTACAGAATGCTGTGGTTTCCATATTCGGGTTTACTGCCGTCTCATTGGATCCAGTCTTCTCATGCTGAGGTGATCTGCGCATTTTCGAATTTCGGGCAAAGGGGTTGACTGTTACCAAATGGTCACCCTTGCCGCCATCTAGTCCCCTTCCACTAGAACCGCTATCATTTATGCTTGTAGCATTATCTGCCAATCCAGCCAAGCCTACCGGAATAGCATTGCAGTCGCTTGATATCGACGCCCGGCAGCCTGCTTGCCCACCCCTCGCGGCCGCCGACACTGGGGTATTAGTCCCCTGTGTAGTAACTTCATTAATTTTATTTAACCTTTCCATTTTTGTTTTATTATTCGGGGATCCTACCCCTAGCGTTTTTCGCCTCCCGCCAGGACACAAAGAACAGCCGCTCCTAACATGGAGACAGACGCTGACCAGGAAGCCGCCCAATGTGGGTCAGACGCTCCTGGATTTGAATAACCTACCATCCAGTCATAGTGCTAGATTTTGATCACCCCCAGGTATTTTATTTCCCTGGTACCCTTCACGCCCTGAAAAGGGCATGACGAGCGCTCCCAATTCGCCGAATGGGAGGGTCCCGATGGAGGATCTAGCAAACCCCACACGGGGAAACTCTGTGTGTGTGTGTGTGTGTTAGCTATAGACTCCGAAACTGTAAAACCGATCGGGCTCAAACTTGGGTAAGTTGTTGTACACATACCAGGGAGTGTTTATGGATAAAAAAAAGTGGGCGGAGCCACGCCCATAAAAAATTAGTTATCACTTTTAGCTACTTGCACTTGACCGATTATTCTGAAACTTTGCACACATATCGAGCTGTCATGACTTAATAATTTCGTGATAAGAAAAGTGGGCGGGGCCACGCCCCTAAAAAAGTTTTAATTTTGAGGTACTTGCACTGGACCGATTTTTCTGAAACTTTGCACACATACTAAGCTGTCATAACCATATAATTTCGTTATTAAAAAAGTGGGCAGGGCCACGCCCATAAAAAAACGTTCTAATTTTGAGGTACTTGCACCAGACCGATTTTTCTGAAACTTTGCACGCATATTGAGCTGTCATAACTAAATAATTTCATGATTAGAAAAATGGGCAGTGCCACGCCCATAAAAAATAGGTATTATTTAGAGGTACTTGCACTAGACCGATTATTCTGAAACTTTGCACACATATTGAGCTGTTATGACTTTACAATTTCGTGATTAGAAAAGTGGGCAGGGCCACGCCCATAAAAACAATTATAATTTTGAGGTACTTGCACTGGTCCGATTCTTCTGAAACTTTGCACACATATTGAGCTGTTATGACTTTACAATTTCGTGATTAGAGAAGTGGGCAGTGCCACGCCCATAAAAAAAAATTTTAATATTTATGTTTTTGCACTTGATATTCAATTAAAATTCAGAATGAATTTCGATTCATTAAGGGGCGTAGCAACGCGCGCCGGGTTTGGCTAGTCTATATATATAAAAATCAATGTGTGTTTGTATATTTGTTTGTGCTTTATAGACGGTTAAACGGCTGGACCGATTTCCTTGAAATTTTCACAGAATCTTTCTGTATGTCTGGAAGGATCTTTAGGCTATACTTTTGTTTGAAATTGTAAGTGGGCGGAGTGCCACGCCCTATTAAAAAATAAGTATTAAATATTATATATCAAGAAAGTTAATGCAGCCAGAGTGTTCAAATTAAGTACGGTAAACTTTGACATCCACACGAACATTTGGGTAGCAAATGGGCGGACTTTCAATAGTAGGCGTGGCCACTTGAATTAAATACTAAATTTCGTATATTTGGTAAACGATATCGATTAGACTACTAAAATTTTGCAAGAGCTACTTTGACACCCAAATAAACATTTCTAGAAAAAATGGGTACATTAGAAATAGTGGGCGTGTCAGCTCTCATAGCAATTGAATACTAAAATTCGTATATTCGGGAAGCGATAACTGTTAGAGTACCCAAATTTTGCACGAGAAGCTTTGACATCTATATGAATATTTTGATAAGGAATGGATGCTATAGTAATAGTGGGCATATGAATTAAATACAAAAATTCGCATATCTGGGAAGCGTTAATAGTTAGAGTACCCAAATCTTGCACGAGAAGCTTTGACATCTATATGACTATTTTGATAAGAAATGGATGCATTAGTAATAGTGGGCGTGGCACCTGTCATATGAATTAAATACAAAAATTCGTATATCTGGGAAGCGATAATAGTTAGAGTACCCAAATTTTGCACGAGAAGCTTTGAAATCTATATGACTATTTTGATAAGAAATGGATGCTTTAGTAATAGTGGGCGTGGCACCTGTCATATGAATTAAATACAAAAATTCGTATATTTGGGAAGCGATAATAGTTAGAGTGCTCAAATATTGCAAGAGACACTTTGACGTCTATATGATTATTTGAATAAGAAATGGTTGATTCAGTAATAGTAGGCGTGGCACTTGCAAAATAAATATATTTTTAAACTATAAAATTTTTATTTCATTACGATGGGGGTGGCGAAGCACACCGGGTATTAGCTAGTAATAATATAAATATTTTTTATAAGATATATGCCGTTCTCTGATATGCTTATATTGTGTGGATATAATGGAATTTTTGTGTTTGCAAATTGTTGCAGTAATATTTTTTTGGGCAAATTAATAATTGCTGCGTGCGGTTATGCTTATTAGGTGTCTATGTTTTCTTTTTTTTTTGTATTTTTGTTAATTTGTTTGATTTCTCAGGCAACGCACAAAACATTTACACTAAATGTGCGGTTCATTTATTTAATTTGTTGTAACAGGAGACACATTTTTGAAATTTTGCGTATTGAAAAAATAAAACATCAACATTAATTAGTTTCTTCAAATACTTGTAAGGTAAAATTAAGTAGCAAATAGGGTGATCGACTCGGTTTTACAACCGGTGGAAAATCCGGTGTTTTTCATCATTCAGTTGGCGGTTTTTTTCTAATATGTAGTTACAATAAAGAAAAACCAATAATCTCTACTTTCAGATCCTAATTTAAATTAATGGCATTGAGTGTCTGTCAACTTAAATTTCAATTAAACCATCGAACAAACTAGTTTATACCTATATTTGTATGTATGTCTATCACGGGTATAAGAAAGAATTTTTAAAATTAAATTTTTAAGATTTTTTTCCCTAGCCTTTAAAATGTATTTCAAAAAAGGAGAAATAATTTCAAACAAAATACGTTAGTGCATATTAGTTTAAAAGTAAAAAGTCGAATAATCGATTACCCTAGTAGCAATGCAGCAGAAAAAAATAGTGTTTAAGTTGTAATTAGTAAGGTTTTCAAGTTTAATACTATGTTCACACAGGCGCCTTAATTGTCAATTTATAATGTTATCGCAATTATAGGCCTTATTGAGCTCAATTACCCATACTAAAAACTATTTTTAAATTGAGCAATATATACTTAATTGTTTCACTTATTGTCTAAAACTCGAAATACGACTCTTGAGAAGTATGTTCAGTGAGAAGAAAATTCTATAGGTGGCATTTCCAATGTCAAACAAATAAATATACAAAAAATAAAAATTAAGAATATGAAAAATTTTTGTAGAAAATTTTAAAAAACATTGTCTGTGGCAATAATGACGACTATAATTTTAATTGATTTTTACAAAAGTTTTTGGTTTATTTTTATTGTACAACAACATTATTTCCTTTGCAGGCGGTCCTGGTTACGCCCGTGTGCTTGAAAACATTTAGTATGCAAATATTTAGTTGTACTTAACAATAGGTTAGGTTGAAAAGGAGGGGTATAAAAGCCCAAACCCATGACAGGTATACACGTATGCCCAGTTGGCATGTTGTGCGCTACTTAACAATATGTTTTATTATTAATATTTTATTTGATGATTTTGTGCGTTTAGTTTTTGGATGCAGCATATGTTTTCTCAGTTACCTTACATGGCTTTATAGACTGGTGTAGTATTTGTTTATTTATTTATTTTTGTTTTTAATATACCAGAGTGAATTTAAGCGAAATACATTTTTTTTTATATTCATCTCTGGGGGCAAGGGTATAAATAGCTTACACGCAAAGAAAAACCATGGATACGACATGATCACGACGGTCATATTATTTTTTCTAAAACAATATTTGGTTGTCGAAAGCAAGTAGTAGTTATTTTTGTTTCACTTCATGATATATTTTGTCACGATAATCAAGCATTTGTTTGAATTGTATCATTTAATGATTACTTTTCGTAAAAATTTCAAAATGGTTATCATTTAAAAATAGTATGATGTATAAAAATTAATTTTACAAAAATAACATTATATTCAAAATCATTTAAAATTAAAAATAATCATTAAATAATAAGTGAGACAACAGTATGTTTACAAAATAATCAAGCTATGATTTTTTTTCATAATAATTTGATTTAAACTGTTCTTCTTCTTGCTGAATAAATTTTTATTATTTTAAAAGTTTTAGATGTCAAAAAAAGGAACAAAAATTTTGAAAAATTAAAGAAAATTTACAAATAAACGAGAAAATTTAAAAACAAGTAAGAGCGCTATATTCGGCCGTGCCGAATCTTATATACCCTTCACAACGTGTAGTCATGCAATAACAGTAGTTTGTATCACCATTCATCCCATATGAAATACGTATGTATGTACAAACATATAAAAAACACACATATATAAAAACATCCCATTGTAAAATTATAAATTTACGTATGTATGTTAAAAAAAAATTAAAAAAAAATATAAAAAAAAACTTTAAAAAAAATTTAAAAAAAAAATTGTTTTTAAAAATAATTAATATAAATAATAAAAATATAAAACAAAAAAAAAAAAAATAAAAAAAAATTTTAAAAAAATAATAAAAATATAAATAATATATTAAATAAAAAATAAAAAAATATTAAAAAAAAATTTTAAAAAAATTTTAAAAAAATATAAAAAAATTTTTTTTTGGCTCAGCTGGGATTCAATGCCACGGTTACTTTAACCAGTATACACGTTTGTATGTATGTATGTTGTTGTTGTAATGTTGTTTTTGTGAAAAAAAAATCGAGGTGGTCGTGGGTTTTTGCTCATATCTCAGTTGTTTATGTACCGATGTTTCTGATTTTCAATAGCGATCTACTCCCGAATATTTCTGATATTTTAATAACTCACCCGGGTCCAAGCGATGTCGGGTGGCTTCAAAAAGTTGATTTCAACATACACACGGACAGACGGTCAGATGGACAGACTGACATAGCTTAATCGACTCCCCTATTCATAAGCTTTCAGAAAATATATACTTTATGGGGTCGGAAATGAAAATTGTAGAAATTTCACACGGAATGACAAACCTATATATACCCTTTTTCACTGTGTGAAGGGTATAAAAATATTGGTTAAAAAAAATTCAATTGAATTGGTAAGTACAATCAATATGGGTATGTTGCAGCAAAAGACAATAATTTGCCGTAAAAAAGCAAAGATTGTCGATTTCAGTTGCAGTTAAACATTATTAAACATAATAATGATAACTGGTAACCATTATTATTTTAAACATAATCATACAATTCAATCATAGTATGTTGCTCTTCGATTATGGTTACCACAACCATATTTTTTCTATACCAATTGACATCGCCACCACGTGAGATAACACGGCCATTGAATTTGGCACGCATAAGAGCCATTGTTTCGTTAGCTGTGTGGCAAGTGGTACCGTCCTGTTAAAACCACATATCGTCCACATCCATATCTTCCAATTCGGGCCAAAAAAAGTTCGTTATCATCTAACGATAGCGAACATCATTCACAGTACGGCCCGATGATCCCGCCAGCCCATAAACCGCACCAAACAGTCACTCTTTGTGGGTGCATTGGTTTTTCGACAATCAATCTTTGATTATAATCAAATTAATAATTATCAGTCGCCCAAATGCGGTAATTCTGCTTATTTACGAATCCACTGAGGTGAAAATTTGCTTTCTTCGAAAGTGCATTATATGCATTTTAATTTGAACGCCCATTTTCATAATAAGTCTGAATAACTTTAACGCGTTGCTCGATTGTGTATCTTTCCATGGTTCAAATTGAGTTATTTTGAAATTGAGAAATGTCAAATGAAATGCAGAGAAAAAACTTGACGTTCACATTCAACTCGGCCCTTCAAATTTACCCACCCTTATAACTTCGATATGCTATTAAAATATTTTTGAAAATTTAGTCTTTCAATTAAAATGGGCGTTAAAGTTGGCGTGTCTTTATAGTTTCTGCTAATAAATAAAACTGAGATATTTTACTATAGTCCTTTATTCTTCAAAAAACTTTATTTATAGAGAAATTTGAGATAAAGCTTAAGTACAAAGCCTTTGACTAAAAAGCAATGTTTGCAAAATTTCAGAATCATACATTTCATTTTGTCAGTTGTATTACATTTTAAATTTTGAATATACCGAATGTTTTTCGTACATTTTGATCCATAACTCCTTTTCCAACTCATAGATTTATCAATTATCGGGAAAAATATTTTTTTACTCAGGAAATATACATTCGAAATTTCTATGTTAATGCATTTGGACACAATTGCATTTTATTCGATGTTGAAAGGACATGGTTTTTTTACCTCCTCTTGCATTACAAGCTATAACTCTCTTCCTTATACTTCGATTTAGCCCATTTTCAAATCCAAACAAACTTTGTGTATAAGAAATATTCTAACAGAATTTGAGCCGCCTATCTTTTTTGGTTCGAGCTCCATCGTGCTTTCAACGGACATATGGATGTACAAGATAGGTCGCCGCAAAATGGGTATTTCGATGTGTTACAAGCGGAGTGACATAATAAATATACCACTACCATTTTTGGTGTAAGGTATTGAAATAAAACATAACAAATTCAATGCAATGACCAAAATTTTGATGTTAGTTCACGAATTTTTAGTATATAATATTTTAAAACTATTTCTTCTACACCATTTTTCATTGAAATTGAGAATTTCAATTTGATATTGAGAAAATTCCAAATGAACTTAAGAATTTCAATTTGAAATTGAGAAAATTCCAAATGAAAATGAGAATTTCCAGTTGTAATTGCGAAAACTACAAATGAAATTAAGAAAATTTCAAATGAAGTTGAGAAAATGAGAAAATATAATTATATATAAAAAATTAATTTAATTTTTGATAACACATTATGCATTATAATATTATTGTGTAGTAAAAAAACAAATAAAAACCAATGCAGACTAGTGAAACGTTGTAGTGTGCTGTATATTTCTACTGCAATCTCCGGTAGTAATAAATGTTTTTGAAGCATTAAAAACCTCTTTTAAAAAGGCAAGCCTCTGCTCTCCTACATTTGGGGGACTTACGTTCGGTACATTTATCTTTGCTTTAACATTACTTTTGATTTTGTACCGAATACTTTCAATTGGGTTAAGCATTGGAGAGTAGTGGTTCAATGTCTGTTCAATGTTCAGTGTCTGGAGTATTTTCAAAAATAAATTGTTGGCGATTGTGGCAGGCGGCATTGTCACAAACCAATACAAGCTCCGATAACTGAATCCCTAACTCTTCCCACCTATCAAGACCAACTCATTTGCTCTGTTAGCTCTAAACGAACCTCTATGAATAACACAATGTACATATATATTTAAAATTTATAAAAAAACTAGGTAGGATATTTAGGATATTTTCTTTCAATTTCATTTGGAAATTTCCCAATTTCAAATTGAAATTTTTTAATTTTATTTGGAATTTTCTCAATTTCAATTTGAAATTGTCATATCATTTGGAATTTTCGCAATAACAATTTAAATTCTCATTTTCATTTGGAACTTTCCCAATTTCAATTGAAATTTTCTAAATTTCAATGAAAAATGGTGTACAAATTTTGGAAATATTATTCAACAATTTGTAAACGTTGACCTGGTGTATGTCTTTGCATGGTAATTTGACAAAGTCTTCTAAAGAAAAAAGTCTGACACACCTCATCATCATTCTATACACTTTTCTTCCACAAACTCATCCATATTTAAAATGATTGTTTTTAATGTGCATATTTCAGTCTGAAGCCACGATTCAAATTTGATCTCCTCAATTCTCATTCTCGATCAAAGGAGTTAATTAAATTTTTTTCGATGAATGTGGTTCCCGGGCACTTTAAACATTCACCTAAGTGGCAAGAGGTTGCTGCTTTAAAAACACATAGTCAATTTAAGGAAATCATGGTAATCGTGCAAATCATATGGCGAATTATCAGTTAAGTACACTAAGTTGATTTCTTTCAGCATCAGTTTAACATTTTCATGGTAAATGCAAACGCTACTGTGTGAGTTCCGCTGCTTCCTGCTAAAATACAATGTTTTGGAATCAGTTGAGTAAATTTTGTGCAGCCAATTTTAACATCCTCCGGTTCAGATTGAAATGTGTAAAATAACTGATAAAACTTTATTTTTAGGATTTTTTTTATGAATGCTATACAGTAGAGTTTACATACGTTTACAGACAAAAAGGTTTTTATTCTTGTAACAAGTGACCAAATATTTAATTTAAAAAATTTCTGGAAAGCGGGTTTGCAAAATAATTATTCAATTGATTTATTTTAATAATTATAGAGGCATATCAGCTAAGGGAAAACTTAAACACTAAAATAAATTAAGTGTAAAAATATATATACAGTATTTATCGGTTATATGCATTTCTAAAAATGAACAGCTTCTTGTGCATATGTATAAGCGCGAAATGCAAATATAAAAACACGTTTATATACATATACGGTGCTTATAAAAAAACTCGTTAATATGCATAAGCAGTGCATATATAAAAACTCCGATATTTGCGTAAAGGGTGCATATAAAAAAAGTAAACAAAATATATCAAAAATTTTATACATATACATACATACATTTATATGTATCAGTTGTTATTAAAAATTAATTTTTACAAAAAAAAAAAACTAAGAATATTAAATTAAATAAAAAATATTATTGTTCATTTAGAAGTTTGTACTAAAAGTATAATTTCACTGAAATCAGTCAACAAGGTTGATAACATAAAAAACTAAAAATTCATTGCTTACTAGAATTGCCCCAGCAGTTCCAATACTTGCGAAGTGAGAAGTGATTTTGTCACGTCCTTATCATTGCTAATAAATTCATAAGCAATGGAAACTTGAATTTGGAATTGCTGAGGTAAATTAAAGTACTTAGTCTAATGCATACTAATTTTTAAAGAAATCTGTTATTTTCTTTTGTATATTTTTGCAGCAGCTCTCAAAAATAAATTGTTAAATTTTTTCCAATTCATCAATAAATCAATTTCTTACTTGAAGAAATCACCGTAAACCACTTAAATATTCCACTGCATTACTTACAGATAGAATTGGTACATACTCATAGTCATCTTCCTCGTTAGCTTGATTGAAGCTCAGAAACGATTTTCTCCTCGTTAGGTGGTGCATGACAAGGTAAATTTTCGTCCTGGGTTACAAAATTTTCAAATTCAGCTCCAAATTCTAAACCAGAGTCAGCTGTTATAATTATTTCATCTTCGCGATTTTCCATCGCTGGCAGCTCGTAAGATTCCGAAACAAACTTACACTGAAATATATAAAAAGTCATATAAATTGGAAAAAAATAAGCCTGTATCTTTAAAATCAACTTTTTAAAGCAGTTTAAAATGGTACTAGGAGCTACCATCCAATATGCTCGCTTGGCTATATATAATGCTGCTAACATATTAAGGCTTTTCTTGAAATCTGTAAAAAGCATATTTGCTTAAATAGTATATTTTGTCGATGGTATGCCTTGAAAGCATGAAAGATGCCCTGATCTAAAGGCTGTAAAATTGAGGCGATATGCTGGTAAATATCGAACGTCAACGTTCTTTAAAGTTATCTGCTTATGGGCTGCGGCATTGTCTACGAATAAGATTACTTTTCTATTTTATTGAATCATTTTTTCATCAAAAGCTAGTATTATTTTAGTCCAAATGTCCTGTGTCGTCCATTGTTTTTCGAAAAATACTTAATTTTTTTATTTCTAAAACATCGAGGATGTTTTGGTTTACCTATGGCAAACATAGTCACCAGTTGTATTGCACGAAAGAAGTAAAGTTTTACGTTCTTTTGATGACGTTATTCCAGAAATTTTAAAACCACTCCTATTGAGTGTTGATGAGGGCAATGTTTTGAAAAGTAGTCCCGTTTCATCGGCATTAAATATGTAACTTGCCTTGTATCCAGCGGTCAAATATGGGAGAATTTCGTGAATATTGTCAACTGCTTCCTTATCAGCAGATCTTGCCGCATCATGATTTTTTTAACTATTCCCCTCTCTCCGTTGCCATCGGTATAGCCAGCCAGGTGTAGGATATAAATTTTCATTCAGGGCAATGTCAAATTGTTTGGCCTTTTCCATTAGCATATTGTTTGACACTACAGCGCCAGACAACCTTATTTGATCAAACCATTATTTTTTCTTTGCGACATATCTTGCATGTTTTGCTGCTTTCAATAATATAACTTTTGTCTCTTAGAATACGATTTACGGTGTCGATTGAGCATCCATACTTTCTACAAGTATCTTGTTTAGTAGAATCTTTAAATTCATTTATAATTGAAAGCTTTTGCTTTATAGACAAGCATTTTCTTTTGTTACCACTCATTTTTCATCGCATTTATTCATGATGCATATAGAAGACAATTTCTTTTGTAATTTATTCAAATTATATTTAAATTATGGTGCATAAAAGCGATAAATGCATATAAGCGAAATGCATATAGACGAAATTTTTATGATTTTGAATTACAAGCTGAAATTTCACAGGCTTGGATGCATAAAAGCGAGAAATGCTTATAACCGACGTGCATATAAGCGATAAATACTGTATTTATATTGACGGATATAATGTGATTAAGATTAAAATCGATTAAGTTATTTTTATTATATAATAGCTTAATTATCATAACAAATAAATAAAAAAATTAAATTTTTAAAATTCGTATAGCAACAAAAAGATTTTATTCCTGAGCCTAACATATTGTTGGTAATACAATATCGAGGGTATGGAATCTTAATTAGGTCTGTTACATACCGTTGGAAAAGCTAATTCGTCTAGTTTCTTATATATCCCTTAAGTAGTGATGTTGATCTGTTGGACCACCTCAAAAAAATAAGCGGCTACATAATTTTCCCTCTCCCATTAAACTCTCTGATCTTCTCAGTAGCTTTAAGTTATTCAGTATTTATTAATTTTCTAATGCAAACAGTAAAGTTTTTTTGTTACTCAATAAGTAAAAGTTTTCTTAATTTTCGAGTGTGGTCCCCTAGACCAACATCACCAAGAACGTAACTTTTTTTAAATAATTTCGAAAATGAGTAACAATATTCCGTCAACTTCTGTACGAGCATCTGATAGGAATTTTGAAAGAATTATAAATGAATGGTTAAATAATGAAGAAGGTGATGACTTCAGCGAAGATTCTGGCTCTGAATATGTTCAGTGCAGTGATCATGAAACAGATTCGGAGCAATCAATTGGCGATAATGAAGTTGCAGTAAATTTCTCTAATAATCAGGTTAGTTTTACGGAATTTTCTGAAGAGCCTGAAACAGAAGTTCAAATAAATGAGAAAAACTACTATTATGGAAAAAACCGTTTTAAATGGGCGAAAATTGGCGCTAACCGGGCTGTTAGGACCCCTGCTCATAACATACTGCGGATTTCATGTCGTAAGGATCAGTATATTACAGTAAATTCATCACCACTTGATATATTTCAAAGCCTTATAGACGAAGATATTTTAAATATCGTTTTATAGTGTTCAAACAACAAATTGTCGGAAATAAGGAATAAGTACCGTTATTCTGAACGAGTTGAACTTCAAGATATAATCATAACTGAATTAAAAGCTTTTATTGGTCTACTACTTTATTTACACAGCTGTATTTAAATCAAATCATGAGGATGCACGATTGCTTTTTGTTACAGATGGAAGTGGTAGGGAGAAGAAGTCAGGACAACATAATTTATGCTATTAATGAAATATTTCAAAAGTTCATAGATAACTGCCAAAAGGTTTTCAATCCAGGTTCGTATGTTTGCGTTGACGAAATGCTAGTTGCTTTTCGAGGACGATGTAAATTTATTATTTATATGCCAAACAAACCCGATAAATATGGGATCAAAATTATGTGTATAACCGATTCCAAAAGTGGTTACTTATACAATGCTTACATATACTGTGGTAAGGACTCAGATGGTGTAGGGCTTAGTTCGGAACAAAGAAAACTATTGAAACCGTCACAATCAGTGATCCGACTTGCGAAACCAATATAAAACTCTAATATGTGCATTGTTGCTGACAACTGGTTTTCTTCGATAGAACTAGCGCAATATCTTAAAAAAACAACTCTAAAGAAAAATAAGCGAGAAATACCACTCCAGTTTTTGGCAAACAAAAATCGGGATGAGAAAAGCAGCCTCTATGGTTTCACAAAAGAAGAAACTCTTATTTCATATGTTCCGAAGAAAAATAAAGCTGTGTTGTTGCTTTCGACCATGCATCATTCTGCTGAAACAGATTCTACTAATGGTTTGCCAGAAATAATATCTTTTTACAACTGTCATAAAGGTGGAGTTGATACATTGGATGAAATGTGTTCAAAAATGACTTGTGGTCGAAGAACAAGACGTTGGCCGTGTGCTATATTTTTTAGGATGCTCGACATAGCTGCAGCTAATGCATACATTTTATACAACAATAAAAGCAAAATGCGGTCTAATTTTATAAAAGATATTGCAAACCAATTAGTCTTACCACATATCAGGGAACGTGTTACCAATATACATATCAATTTGAAATTAAGAATGTGCATGGAGAGAATTTTGGGAACAACTTCAAATGCAACATCTCAGCCAGCCCAAAACGCACAAAATCTAGATCGTAACAAAAGAAAATTATGTTATACCTTTGCACTGTATGCAAAATACCCATATGTCTTCAATGTAGCAATAACATATGCAAAAACTGCCAATATAATATCTTAATTCAATGAAATAACATGAATTCAATATATTTTTTTATTTTTATACTTTTAAATTTTATATAAGTATGTATTCTTATGAAAAAAGACTGAATTGTATACCTGAAAATTTTCCAAAAATGCTTTAAAAGAAGCCTTGCAATTTTTATGATTTTCAAGAATTAAAGCTAAATTTTAACTTAACCCTTTAATTTGATATTTATGTTAAAAAAAAATGAAGTTTTTATCTAATTTAAAAAAAAGTATAATTTTAGTTGAGTTTTTAAAAAATATTATAAAGTTAAATTTGTTGTTTTATTTATAAATAGAACTGATATAAGTTTTCAAATTTGTTTTCTGATAAATGAAATCATTTTTAGTTTTTTAAATTATAAAAAATAAATAAGCAATGTCCTGTGGACCAACCTTACCATTTGTGTACCTTTTTTTACCTCACTACTTAAGGGATATGCCTCTTTTTAAAGGTTTTAGAAACGTTTGCACACAAATAGGAAATAATTGAAAATAGTGCATTTAAAAACCTTTGTACTGAGTGACAAAACATCTTTTTTATAGCTATCCTAATCGCATCCCACTAACCGACCTTAAAGCTCTTAAGGCCCTAAGCTTTCTTTTGAGCAAAAAACAGAGCCTTTTAAAAAAAAAAATTAAAAAAATTTTTTGTTTTCAAAAAGAAAGATTTGAAATGATTGAGGAAATAGCTACCTTAACTATTTGGGACAAATTTTGCTGAGAGCAATAGGCTATAAGTTACAGGGATGAGAAGAAACACCTACTTTGTAAAATTTTGACCACCTATATCTCAGAGAGTTCTTGACCGATCTAGTTAAAAATTTGTCTCTGCGGTACTATTCAATAGGACTAACTTTGGTGCAAATCCTGATCGGAAGAGTAAATTTGTTAAAAATGTTCTATGAACAATAAACTTCAACTGCAGTCGAAAAATATCAATTCTTTTGATAATAATTCTCAACAAATCATAATGCCAAATAATAAAAAAATATGTATTGGTATGTGTTTTCCCTCTTCCTGCAGCAACAGAATGTAATCTTAG
The DNA here is from genome assembly GCA_941918925.1 of Phyto melanocephala. Classification (NCBI taxonomy): domain Eukaryota; kingdom Metazoa; phylum Arthropoda; class Insecta; order Diptera; family Rhinophoridae; genus Phyto; species Phyto melanocephala. The sequence goes on from OW799236.1 coordinate 59,929,690, forward strand.
TTATGACAAAGGAACGAACACCAACTGTTTAACTGGCGCCAGACAAATTACCACAACTGTCTGGCAATACAAATGGCAACAACGAAAAACTTAAGAAAAAAATTAACATATAACAATTCTACAAAAATAATCTTTATTTGGCAAAAATAATAAAATCTTTTTTTAAATGACTCTCGAACAAGTGTTTTGAGTACAAGAAGTAAGTACCAAAGGAAAAGGACAAACATTTTTATGACAGTCATTTAAGACAAAAACAATTACAAAAATTCAAGCCACATCATAAAATAGAGAAAGAGAGAGAGCGAGTATAACTCATTTATAAACGGACGTACGGACTGACCATATTAGACAGACTTTCTTTTATTTTTAGCATCACGGACGTACAAGTGATATTAAACTGTTTTAAAACAAAAAGCGTGGAGGAAAAATTAAAAAAAAAAGTAAAGTGGTTGCTAGCAAAATACATTTAATCCTTAAAATCTAATTTAATACAGGTGTATGTTTGTTGAGGACCAAAATATAAAACGTGTTTCTATTGTAAATACTTGCTGGTTTATAATCATACATTACAACTAAAAGAATTGAGTTTGAACTAGTTTTAGGCAATTTGTAGAGTTTAAAATTTAATTTAAAGAAATTTTCATTGACAGATTTTTTTTTATTTTTTAAATAATTTACATTTCATTGCAAGGCATATACATATCAGAGAAGTGCATGAATATCATTCAAATGATATATTTCTTATTTTGCAAAAGTGAAGCCGAGTTATGACTTAACATAATTTAAAATATAGCTGCCATTGCATGATTCATAAGAGCAATTGGTTTGTTACAAAATGCTTGTTATTGCTTGCTTATTCTGTAAGCTCTTTCCATTCACAAAAGCATTGAATCAGTTTGAGTGTTTTAAATATACGCAGAGCTTTTAGAGTTAATATACACTTTCCTATATGATGATGCGGTAAGTAATTTAAGACTGCATTTAAGGTGATATTTATTACATTTTATTACATTATATTATATTTATTACATATTGTATTTGTTGTTTTTATTAATTATTATAATTGGAAATGAAACTATATTTTACTCATATTTGTACACTGAATTCAAGAAAATCAAATTGTTTACAGTTTTTGGCCCAAGACGGTTACGTTTTTCAGTTATTATGTTACCTGCGGCAGAAAAAACTCGTTCTGAAGCTGCGCTGCTTGCAGGTATAGCCAAAATTTTTTGGGCAAACTTATATAACCGAGGGTATTCTGATTTATGACTTTCCCACCACTGCATAACATCAAAATTAACATCAACTCGTATTTTTAGATAGCTGTAACGGTTTATTTCATCAGATAACAAGACGAAAAACATCATTTTCAATATTTTTTATTTCAGAGTTCATCTTAAACACCTATTAAACAAATTAAGGAACTTATTTTTGCACTATGCAATCAACTTATCACTGAGCTTTTATGAACCATTTGAATTGTTCGTATAAAAAGACAGTTATAATTTTTGAGTTGTTATTGCTAACGGCATTCAAAAAGTGATTGAGAAAAAGACAAGCAATTGTGAGAGCACAAACAATGCAAACAATATTATTAGATGATTGAAAACAAAACAAAAGCAGTAAGTTCATACATACAGAAAAAAAAGTGAATCAACTCATGAACATCAATGATACATATGTACATATATCATCAGGTAGTATTGATTCGTCAGCTGATTATTTTTTTCTTCACTTATCAACATAAAATATTTACTAATTTTCTAGGATATTCTCCCGTTAATTTTCAACATTTTTTTGTTTGATGGTTGTTGGGTTTAAGCTGGTCTATATGCATTTCACTGGTGCTTATGCCAGATCATCAGTAGACCTTTAAACCACAAAATTTACGAAGAAGTTTCAAAATTATTACAAGCTTAAAATTACATTTTTAAAAAAAGGGGCGTTGCAACGCGCGCCGGGCTTTTCTAGTATATCTATATATATAAAAGTGAAACTCTGTGTGTGTGTGTTAGCTATAGACTCCGAAACTGTAAAACCGATAGGGCTCAAACTTTGGTAAGTTGTTGTACACATACCAGGGAGTGTTTATGGGTGAAAAAAGGTGGGCGGGGCCACGCCCATAAAAAATTAGTTATCAGTTTTAGCTACTTGCACTGGACCGAATTTTCTGAAACTTTGCAAGCATACTGAGCTGTCATGACTTTACACTTTCGTATTTAGAAAAGTGGGCAGTGCCACGCCCATAAAAAAAGGTATAATTTTGAGGTACTTGCACTGGACCGATTTTTCTGAAACTTTTCACACATATTGAGCTGTCATGACTTTATAATTTCGTGATTAGAAAAGTGGACAGGGCTAGGCCCATTAAAAAAGTAATAATTTTAAAGTACTTTCACTGGACGGAATTTCTGAAACTTTGCACACTTATTGAGCTGTCATTACTATACAGTTTCATAATTAGAAAAGTGGGCAGTGCCACGCTAATAAAGAAAAAGTTATAGTTTTTAGCTTTGCACTTGATATTCGATTAAAATTTAGAATGCGATTAAAATTCATGAAGGGGCGTAGCAACGCGCGCCGGTCTTTTCTAGTTTATATATATAAATGACATGTTTGTACGTGAGCGATAAACTTAAAAACTACTGAACCGTTTTTACATATATAACTTCTATGGACCATGAGTCGTGTTCGCGTGCAGTGGACATTCGAGTTTTTTAAAAAAAGTGGTTTAAGTCGTTTTTGCAGATTTCGGGCTTTTGTGAGCTCTTATTTATATGGCCAAGGTTTTTCTCAAAAATATCGTTAAAAATCAATTGATTATGTTATGGATACAGATGAAATTGTGAACTACCCAACCGAATTTTTATATTGACTATAAATATTTACATGGTACTCCACGTCACAATCCACAATTAAAAGTTGGTGTGCCAATAATTCTTTAAAAAAATTTAAATCAACCACGACTTTGTAATGGAACAAGATTGGCTGTAAAAAACCGCCAAATAAAAAGGTGAAAACGTACTTATAATTTCATGAAAAATGTTAATAATTGAACGTTAGACAAGTATATTGTTTTTTCTACTACTTACTTTATTTTATTAATACCCTGTTCAGACAGATATTTTTAATTGTTGCAATTTAGTGTTGATAGAGCAATTAAAATAAGTGTTCATACATACTCAATTTATCTTACTCCATTAGCATTTGATAGCTGTAAAAATACTATGTATTTATACCAAATCAAATAATGCCTTCTCATCAGTGTTTTTCCTGTTGATAAAATATATTTTCAATTATATTTTTTACATATACATACATATATATGTACTTATTTTTTTTTCAGTTGTATTAGTATTAGAAATACTTTTAATTTTCCAAATGTATAACATATTGAATAGAATATCACAGACTTACATATTTACATTTTTACAAATTTACATTAAATCTTACAAAATTTACACATTTTTTTCTAAAAACATTTATAATCTATTTAATTTTTCATATTGTTTGGTAAAGAATTAAACAGTTTAAGCCCCTTATAAAACAGTGTTCTTTGCAACTTCTTCTTCGGCATTTCTTATCCCATATGTTATTTGTTCACAAAGATATTCTGGCGCATCTCATTGTTTCATTTTTTTAATAAACCAAAGAGTGTTGAAGGCAAGTCTTTGTTTTATATTCATCCATTTAAGTTCATCCAGCATATTGTTTACATGGGTATATCGGTCATATTTTAAAATTATTCGCATTGCTTTGTTTTGCAGTTTTTGCATTCTTTCCATTTGACTTAAGTTGCTGCATGTATACATAATCGTTGAACCAAGTTCAAAATGAGGTTTAATTACAGTATTATAAATATTTACCGCAGTAGTTTTTGATATTTTATTTCTTATTCTTCTTAGGAAACCTATTTTTTTCCAATTTTATTACACGTAAAGTCTATGTGTTCAATAAATTTTAATTTTTTTCAATTATAAAACCAAGATATTTTATATGGTCGACTTTTTCTATGGTGTACTTTATTATTGATTTTAAATATTTCGTCAGAGTTTATGTTTATTTCCATTATTTTTTGTTTGTTTTCATTTAACTTTAATTTATTCATTTTGAACCAGTTATTGATTTTGCCTATATCGTAATTAACATTCGCTCGGCATTCATCATCATTTTCCCCAATCGTATATATAAGGGAATCATCTGCATATAATACCATTTCACATCTCTCCAATATATTCGGCATATCATTAATATACATACATATATAATAAAAAGCAGAGCACCTTAAATTGAGCCTTGTGGTATACCAAAATCGTTCGTTATTTCGTTTGATAGTGCATTATTACTTTAGTAAGTTGTTTTCTATTTTTCAAATATGACTCAAACCATTTTAATTCTCTTCCTTGTATCCCGTACATATAAAGTTTTTCCAGAATTATTTGTCGGTCAATCGTCTTAAACGATCTTCTAAAATTAAGAAATATTGCCATCACTTTCTTGTTACTTGCTATGCCTTTCCATTTACTTATAACATAGTTAACTGTCGTTTCATATGAGTGTTTTTTACGGAATCCTGATTGATATTTAGACAAAATGTTATGCGCTTCAATATAATTTTCTAACTGCTCTTTCACCACTTTTTCCAAATTTTTTTCACATGTTTTTAATGTATTTGTTGGACGATATTCTTTACCATTTTTTTTTTTTGGCACTTTCTCTATCGGTGTTACCATTGTTTCCTTCCAAGTGTCTGGAAAACTTCCCGTCTCAAAAGATTTATTAATTATTTTAAGTAAAATATCACCAATAACATTCCAATTATCAAGAATCATTTTTATGTGTGTATCATACTTATATGTATGTATTTGAATTTATCTAAACCTTTTTTTTAAATTTTCTTTAAACATTTTCCATTTTCTTAATTTTTGTTTTTTGTATATTTATTTGTTTGACATTATAAATGTCACCTATAGAATTTTCTTCTCACTGAACATACTTCTCAAGAGTTGTATATTGAGTTTTGGACAATAAGTGAAACAATTAAGTATATATTGCTCAATTTAAAAAAAAAAATTATATGGTAAATTCAGCTCAATAAGGCCTTTAATTGCGATAATATTATATGTATATTGACAATTTAGGCGCGTGTGTAAACATAGTATAAATTTGTTTAAAATAATAGAGTTTGTGTGTTTATTTGCATGTATACAGCTACTTTTATAAAATTTTAATTATTTACCTAGGGCCTGCAATGCATTGGAATTTTTAGTGTTTAATAAATAAAATTTTAGGAAATGTTTAATACATTGACGTTCGCCAGTTATTGTGTTCTATGTGACACATAAAACATATACCTGTAGAACACAATAATTTGACTATTAACATGAATATTAACATGTTAACTAAATTGTTTTTTAGTATAATTATTATATAATTAATAATTTTGCTAAATTATAAATTAATTATATAATTATGCTGAATTATAAATTATATAAAATTATGGACAAAACTTAAAGGCTTTCAAAGAGTCTAACTCAATGAAACTTTTAAGAAATATCCAACAATAAATTTAAACATTTTCATGGCGCACAGAGGAGTATTTGGCCTGAAAAGCTGGCCAAAATTATTAAACGTGTTTTTTGAATTAAAAATTCTGGTTTTTTGATAGTTTTAGTTGTAGTATGATATAAGAAATCTAGTAGCAGGTTTTGAAAAAATTACACTGCGCAACAAAAGTACACTGCGCAACAAAAGTACACTGCGCAAAAAAAAATGTTGTCTCTCCTAGAAATAAAAGTATGTGGACTATATGGATTTTGATGCCCTTAATTCAAATCTGTTTTCCGTTTTTCTCTAGTACGTAAGGATTTGATTTTAAAGGCGTGGCATATTTCACCCCCTAATTATATATGCCTAATATATTTAATCATAACTTGTAAACGGGTTCACCGATTTTATTAGGAGGAGGATCAGAAGATGCACCGGAAAATTCTGCAAACACATTTCTCTTCTATCTATTACTATTTCGAAGTTATTAAAAATTAATGGCGAAAAAAAAACCTCCTGCAAAATTCGTAAAATTTTTTTGTTTTCAAATGCCATAAAAAAAATTTAGGAACCAAAAATTAAATTTTTTAAAATTTTTTCAAAAGCCACATTCCTAAGGAATAAAAGTCTGTATAAATAGTAAAACTCAATTAACAAATGTTGATTTTAAAGGTTTAAACTGCTGCAAAACCTCTTGAAGGTATACACACGCAAAGAAAAACCATGGATACGACATGATCACGACGGTCATATTATTTTTTCCAAAACAATATTTGGTTGTCGAAAGCAAGTAATAGTTATTTTTGTTTCATTTCATGATATATTTTGTCACGATAATCAAGCATTTGTTTAAATTGTATCATTTAATGATTACTTTTCGTAAAAATTTCAAAATGGTTATCATTTAAAAATAGTATGATGTATAAAAATTAATTTTACAAAAATAACATTATATTCAAAATCATTTAAAATTAAAAATAATCATTAAATAATAAGTGAGACAACAGTATGTTTACAAAATAATTAAGCTATGATTTTTTTTTAATAATAATTTGATTTAAATTGTTCTTTTTCTTGCTGAATAAATTTTTATTATTTTAAAAGTTTTAGATGTCAAAACAAGGAACAAAAATTTTGAAAAATTAAAGAAAATTTACAAATAAACGAGAAAATGTAAAAAAAAAATATTGGTAAAAAAAATTGCAATTGAATTGGTAAGTACAATCAATATGGGTATGTTGCAGCAAAAGACAATAATTTGCCGTAAAAAAGCAAAGATTGTCGATTTCAATTGCAGTCATATATATGATTATAGATTGGTGCTTAAATTAAACATAATAATGATAACTGGTAACCATTATTATTTTAAACATAATCATACAATTCAATCATAGTATGTTGCTCTTCGATTATGGTTACCACAACCATATTTTTTCTATGCGTGCACATAAACGTGTTGCTGTGTGGTAGAGAAGAGCTTGAAGCTTCACTTCCGCTAATGTTTCAGTAACGGGTATGGCATCTTTATTGGGATAACATTTTTTCTTGCATTTTTTAGTAATGAGTAACATGGGTACTCATTTTTATTGACATTGTATAAATTGTATATATTGGCATTTACAAAGAGTGCTAAAGCTCCTTCCGCTGAAAGTTTGTTCACAGGGTTAACTTCAGAAGTTGTTAATGATCGCTTGGAAATTCTTGCTTTTCTTGGGGATCTCGTTATATCCATTATTAATTTAGCCGCATCATTATGTTCCGCTGCTCTTTGACTCATGGATGCAGCAAATGTGATCTCCTCGTTGTTAATTGGTTACGAACTTCTTCCGTTTTTCTCCGCTTTGTTATTTCACTAGCTTCATTAAATTCTTTTCGTGGTCGTCCTGAGGACGTACTGCCAAATACTGGTATTGTTACAGTTCCTTCCAGCCATTTAGCGTTTGTGCTTAAAAAGCGGTCCTCTTTACGTTGTGGCAAAAGCCAATATCTTTTGAAACAATTTTTGAAATTTTTTAAACACTGCTTCAGTGCTAATATGTCCCCATCCCCCTGACATTTTGAAATTTTGCACAATTTTCTGACCAAGAAATCCAATTTTTCGTCAATGGTTCCAGCATTAGATTTTATCACTATTTTGAATAGCTGTAATCTTGTGTAAACTTGTTCCATGTTGACTCTCGAAGTTACAATAGGTTTTGATAAAGATTGTGTGCAATAACCCTTTATAAGTATTTTCAAGCGCATGCTCTTATGCATTAATTGGATGGTAGCCTGATACCTGGGTGCCCATGTGTTTTTTTTTTTTACTTGTATTTATTTTTTGTAAACTTATTTTTGTGATAAATGCTTTTAATAATTTTCCTCTAAGGTACGTAAATTTATTTTTTTAACAAATAATGTTTTGTAAAGCAGGTATATAAAAATATCCTTTATGGGCATGTGTGGGACATTCCCTTATAACTATTATGGGTAATAAAGAAATTTTCAAATTTATAATTATAGGCAGGTATTAACATTGTTAAGTGTTAAAAGTGATGTGAATAACAGCTGAAATAAAAAAAAAAAATACATAAAATTTATGACGGTATAAATGTATAAGAAAAAGTGCCTGATGAGCAAAAATAGAAGAAATGTGAAAATTTAAAAAAAATCGTCAAAAATAATGGCGCAAACTTGCGCACACTTTTTTTTGTTTCTAAAATTAGAGATTCCAAATTTTATTGTGGTATCAAACATAATTCGTAGAGATGCTAACCTCACTTTCAAAAACCCCTTCTTTTTCTTTTTTTTGCAAAAAAAAGTGCATAATTTTTCTTTTTTAACTTTTGTACGAATTGATTCAACATGAATATTCAACATATTTCAAATTTTTTTTACTTTTTTAAATAACTTTTAATCAAACCTTTCAGCGAAAAAAAATTATTGTTAAACCTTTTTTCGTTTGGCCGCAAAAAAAAAATCAAATAAACATCCAGAAACCGAAAAAAACATTTAAATCTCATATAATTTTCTTCACTTTCCTGACTTTAGCAGGGTCTCAGAGCTACAAATCGCAACTAGGTTAGGTTAGGTTAGGTTAGATCCGGCAGCCGCCCGAAGGCATAGCTCACTTGGGTCCTCCGAGGGTCCCGTTGTGATACCGTAGGCACCATCGCCCGTTTGTCTTTGTCCTCTGGCCGTCATTCCTCAGCCATCCTGTCCTGTTTACGAAGGTATGGATCTTTCCCAGTTCAACTGCGGAAAGACAAGTTTTACTTACAAGTATTCGTTGACCCAGAATCTGGCGTCTCAGGTCCCCGAATGCAGGACAATTGCAGAGAAGATGTTCAGTCGTCTCCTCCTCTTCCTCGTTATCGCAACTTCTGCAGAAGTCGTTGTAAGGGATATTCAGCCTTTTCGCATGTGTACCTATAGGCCAGTGTCCGGTAATGACCGCTATGAGGTTCTTAAGGTGGATTCGGGGCATATTTACTGCATATTGCGTCCTATGCACATCCATGTCAGGCCAAATCTTTCTGGTTTCCAAACAAATGGGTTCTCTCACCCATCTTTCCTTGGCATCCAAATAGAAGTGATGCGAGATTAGCTGCTTACCCTTCGATAAGGGAATACCCAAAGCATAACTGGATTCAACCGAATCTAAGGTGGTACCGGCTTTTGCAAGTGCATCAGCTCTATTATTACCATCAATATCCCCATGTCCTGGAACCCACACAAGGGTAACCGTCGAATGTCTCGCTATCTCCTCAAAAAACACCCGGCATTCCTAGGCAATTTTCGATGTGCTGTACACACTCTCAAGGGACCTATTAGCCGCCTTGCTGTCAGTAAATATATAAATATCCCTGCCAGATATTTCATTATACTGAATCTGCTCCGCGGCTATCCTAATAGCCATTCGTTCGGCCTGTATCGCGCTACAGTAATCCGGTAGCCTAAGGGACAATTCCAAACCCAACTGGATCGAAAAGATACCACATCCAGCTCCAGCATGTGATTTCGATCCGTCAGTAAATATCAGGATGACATTCTCCGGAGGTCGGAAGTCGTTGTCGTATTCAGATCTATCCGGTATATTCGTCACGAAACCCGTATCGAATGCTGGTTCAGGTACCTTGTAATCAATAGGAGAAGCAATATTGATCATACCCAAAATTCTTGCATGTCCATAATTCACATACTTCCATGCCCTTGTGGCATTCAGCCTCAGTGCGGTGTCCGCAGCCATCTGCCTAGCCATGATGTCTGGTGGTAACCAGTTTAAAATAGTGAACAGTGCCTTAGATGGTGTGGTCCTAAAAGCACCTGTTATCATAATCGCAGCCATTCTCATAATACGTCCAAAACTGTCCTGGTGGATTCTCTTCTCCAGCGCCACCCACCAGACTGCCGCTCCGTAATAAAGAATTGGTCTGACGACAGAATCGTATAGCCAATATAAGTTCCTGGGGTTAATACCCCAACTAAGGCCAATTGCCCTCTTGCAGCAGTATAATACAGTTGCCGCCTTAGTGGTCCTGGACTTTGTATTCAGGTTCCAGTTTAGTTTGCCGTCTAATACGAGACCCAAATATTTGGCCTTATCGGATAGCGCTAGTGCCACTCCGTCTATCCTAGGCGTAGCAAAGGTCGGTATATTGTACCTCCTTGTGAACAGTACCAGTTCCGTTTTGGCAGGATTGACTCTCTAAGTACTAACGTTAGCGCAGATTCCAAGAGCTCCGAGAGCAGTCCAGGATCTTTGCCCGTAGCTGCTATAGCCACATCATCCGCATAAGCAACAGTCATGCAGGATGTATTCTCCATGGCCCTAAGCAGGATATTAATGTTGATGTTCCATAGTAGTGGAGAAAGTACGCCACCTTGCGGTGTGCCATTTACAGCCACCTTGGAGATGCTAGAGGCGCCCAAAGTTGATTCTATGCGCCTATATTTCAGTAGTTTTCCCAAAAAACCGGTGACCGCAGGATCTATGTCCAGTTGTCTCAAGGCGTTCAGAACCGAATCCGGTTTGACATTGTTGAAGGCGCCCTCAATATCAAGGAAGGCGACCAAGGTGTAGTCCCTGTAGTTCAGAGATTTTTCAATATGGCCAACCAGCGCGTGTAGCGCCGTTTCCGTAGATTTGCCCTTCGTATAGGCATGCTGTGCCCCTGACAGAGCCTCTGGTCCTAGAGACGATCTGATATAAACATCAATAATCCTCTCCAGAGTCTTAAGCAGGAAGGAGGAGAGACTTATTGGCCTGAAGTCTCCGGCCCTTGTATGCGAGGCCTTACTTCTCTTGGGTATGAAAATAATCTTATAGGATGTCCACCTTGATGGGACATGGGATATATGCAAGCATGCCTTAAATATCACCAGAAGCCATGGCATTAAAATATCGATGTTCTCCTGTAGATCCGCTGGAGTTACGCCATCAGGACCTGGAGACTTGAAGGAATGTAAACTTCCAACTGCCCATCTTATGCGATGCTCAGTGATCGGTAGATTCGATATGTCATATGCATCCGTGTGGTCAACAGCAGGAGGAGAGTCCTGCTCTAGACAGCCTGGGAAATGTGTCTCCATGAGAACCTCCAGCGTTTGTTTGCTGCTGGTGGTCCACGAACCATCCGCCCTCTGTATGTATGATGGTATTGTTGGATTCGATGATAGAATCCTACGTAGCCGAGTTGTCTCCGAAGAATTTTCTACCTCACTGCAGAATTTTCTCCAGGATTGCCTCTTGGCTCTTCTGATAATGTTTTTAAACCCATTTAGGGAGGATTTATATGTGGCCCAATATCCACTCCTTTTAGCCCCATTGAATAGTTTCCTGCATTCTTTGCACCTTTCCGCAATTTCGGCATTCCACCAAGTGGGCTTGGCCTTACCTTTCCTAGTAGTTTTCCTACAGGAGTTATCGATTGCCTCAGCCATTACATTATTCAAGAACTCAGTTACGGAGTACAGAGTGGACTTATCGTCAATGGAGTCTGGACATGAAGAGAGCTTTCTATTCAGCACCTCAGCTTAAACAGACCAGTTTGTCCTTCTCCTATTTAAGAAATGACTCTCAGAATCCACTTCGATAAACAAATCGAAATCAATATATAGGTGATCGCAAAAAGAGCAGTCCTTCGACACCCTCCAATTTCCTATCAAATTCACATACCTATCGTTAATAAGAGTAACATCCAAAACCTCCCTTCTGTTAGAAACTACAAAGGTGGGTTCATTACCCCTATTAACTACTGTTAGTTTATTTTCAATTATAAATTCGAGGAGTGACTCACCTTTTGGTTGGTATCCGAGCTACCCCAGACGGTATGGTGCGCGTTGGCATCCGCGCAGATTATGAGAGGGATGTTCCTTTTGTTCGCGACAGACATCGCCTTCCTAGTGATGGAGTTAGGTGGGTCCCCTCCATGATCGTGCGCCATATAACAGCACATTAGCCAGACTATTCGCCTCTTGTTCTCGATGGCTATAGTACAGGTGTCCTTATCACTGAAGTCGGATAGAACAAAAGCTTTAAGATTGTTTTTGGCCATAATGCAAGATCTGGTCCTACCTGGTCCGGCTGCATACAGAATGTAGAAGCCATCCTTGTTTAGTCCGCAAACCGTGTCTTTGTACAACAATGGTTCTTGGACACATATAAGATCCTCCGTGCCTGAAGACAGTCGGAGGAGTAGGGCAGCTGACGCCGCTTTTGAGTGATGAAGGTTAATTTGAGTAACCTTCAATGTAGCTGATCGCTGTGGATGACTGTGACATCGGCGTCCTCTGAACCGTCGTCAGATTCTAGAAGGGCGTCTACATCTTCTGCCACCTCCATCTTATCAAAGAATTCCCCCACTAGTCCTGAGACCGATTGGGTGTCATCAATGTCCGATGAAAGAGCAGATTCATCGTCAAAGCTCATGGAGAGATCCTTAGAAGAGTCCTTACTCTCCGGAGCTTGAGGCTTCTCCTTGTCGTCACCCTTATAGACCCGGAGAAAGATAGTACCAAAACCATAGTATATCTTTCCCTGAGTCTTTCGAAGTGGAGACAGGGAGTCACTGTTTATAATAACAGTGGCCTTCCTGGAGGCTTCTACAGCTTCAGTAACCTTGGCTATTTTCCAGTCTTTCGTGGGTAGCTGAGGATTACTGACCTGCATAATCTCCAGAATCTCCTTTGGGTCGGATGGTATTGCGGGAATCTTGACAATAGATCTCGGCCTTTGTGGAACATCGGCGAGAGATACTGCCTCGAGCTTCGCGCCAGACCATACTTCCCCGAGGGACTCTATGGCGGTCTTGTACAGCTGCGCTGAACGCTCGTCTGTACCTGGCGCTTCCACTCCACTAGTCGAGGTTTCAGTAGCCAACAACTTACTGCAGCCTGATACCGACACTGCAGTAGTTGGGTCTCCGGAGATGATGAAGCCCTTTACCGGATACGCAGGGCATGATTTTTTCGACATTACGGACGATTGATTTTTTGCATTTTATGCCTACTGCCAGGATTGTTATAAACTGCCGCCCCACTGGAGACAGACGCAGACCAACAGCCGCTCACTCTGAGAACAGACGCTGGTGGATTTATGGTTGCGGACCGACGATTTAAAAAGGCGGACGCATTCTCAACAGCCTATGTGAAGAGGGGGTTGAGAAGATGCCTGCCAGCCGCCCCAACTAGGAGAAACAGACGCTGGTAGGTAGGGGGTGGGTAGTTCTTAGTTAGTGTAATTTACACTTAAGCTCTCGCATCGCGACAAGATGACTACCCCTTCGCGAGGGACAAATCGCAACTAAAAGTCTTGAAAATTTACAATATAATGTAAAATATTGTTGTCTGTCGAGCTGCGTACTTAGTTTTTAAGATTTCTTAAAATTCAGTTTTGCCTTTTTGGCCAGCTTTTCAGGTCAAATACTCCTCTGTGTGGTGAGCCTAGTGAACCTGGTAGAGCTATGTCAGGCTAGGCATTCCACTGGCATGTCTCTTGCTAAGTGTTGTTGTTATTTGTCAGAAAATAAACCGAAGCTTTCGCAAGTAAAATTGCTTTGGTGACAAGGGTGTAGATAGCTTTACATTCCGTATGTAATTTATACAGGATTAATTTCCGACCACATAAAGTATATTTTTCTAAAAGCTTAATCAAAACATGTTGGAGCGATATATTCTGCCGTGCCGACTCTTTTAATACCCTTCAATATCGTGTAGATAGGTAAAATGACCTTATCGTAGCGTAGCCTAGATTTCAGATTTTTTGGATTGTAAATGAATTATATTATGAATGTATTATACTTTTGTGGCCAAGTCCTTCTATTTGATATCAATATTGTTGATTTCGTTTGTTTAGAAGCCGAAAAATATTTTGTATTACGATTGTAAACTTTACAAAAAACATGGAAGCGATTGTTATTTCCTTTTTATATCTTTGGTTTGTTTCAAGCCTATTTGTTAGTTTTTCTTAGAAATAATATCAAGACTTGTAATTTGGTGTCAGCAGTATGGCTGAAAAATATTTGGGAGTTTTCATATATGTTAGGGATGGGAAAATTGGAAAAATATATCGATATTTATTAAATCGATATTTTATTTTACCATCGATATTTATTAATTTATCGATATTTCGATATATCGACTAAAACATATTTACCTAGTTGAAATGACTTACATTTGAAAATTAAATACACCCACTTAAGTACATACAAACAAAAATAGATGTATATTAGGCTTCGTAGTAACTTTTTATTCCAATTTTTATAATAAATAAACTAGATATTATAATATATATTAATAGTATAAATGCTTGCTCTTAAATATGCGTGAGCTTATAAAAACGAAAAGTGGAAAAAATATTTACGATTAAGGATGAGATCAGTTATATGACTAGATCAAACATAAAAACACAAACTAAACCAAAAATTCATTAGACAGTCTTAAGTTTTAAAGCCAAAAATTGATGTATTGTTTACACCAAATTTATAAAATAAATTCTGAAAAAATATTTACTATTAAGGAGGAGATCAATTATATGACTAGATCAAACAAAAAAACAGAAAATAAACCAGAAAATCAGAAAATCTTAAGTTTAAAGTTAACAATTGAGGTATTGTTTACATCAAATCTATAAAACGAATTCTGAAAGAAATAAAATGTTATCACATGAAAAACAATAACCTCAATTTAAAATATTTACATGTATATATCGTCGTTCACAAGTTATTGTGTTCTATGTTACCCATAAAACGTATACCTATAGAACACAATAATTTGAGAACGACGATATGTTTACTCGAATTAGTAATCATCAGATAGGGACATCAGAAGCAATCTTTGTCTTATATGCTCTCCTGTCAATCTGCTTCTATTATCTGGTACTGATAAATTAACAGCTAAAGCAACCTTTTCGGATGATACTGAAGAAGCCTGGCAGATCAAATATTTAAGAGCATTTTTTGAAAGAACAGGAGTAAAATGGCTGCAATTCACCCAAAACTGTATGGGATCTAATGTTCTTTCTAAAAGTGGTTGATCCAAGTATTGTTTTAGTTCATTGGGAACCAGAACTTGAGACCGGTCCTATACTTGTGTTGGAGGTTAAGAGCTTTTCATGCCCAAACCGTAATTTTCTTTTGGCGCTCCTTGAGTTGACCTTGCACCAGGAGAGATTTGTCCCATACGGCTATGTTCTGCGCGTATATCATTTCTTATTTTTTGTATGGCATTTGAGACTGCAGTTAGTGAAGTGAAGTGAATACGCTTAAATCGAGGGTCCAATATAGTACAACTTTAACAATATGGTTTGCAGGTAATTATGCCAATTGTTAAATAGCAATAGTGAGTAGTTGTAAAACTGTTTAGTCAAACGATAAACTAAAAAGCGTGACATCATTTTTGATAGAAGCAGCCCTACAAGAACACTGAGTGATTTGATGCATTAATGCATAAGTATAAGTATATAATTTTTATACTAGTATAATTAAAACTAAATTCGCCTTTGCTGCTGTACCTTCTTTTGGAAAACTTTTAAAAATATCGGCTCCGATATTAGTAAATAAATATCGATGTATCGATATTGAGGTATTTAAAATATCGGCGATTAATATCGACATTTTTTTAACTAAATATCGATATTTTGATATATCGATATATTTTGCCCAACCCTAATATATGTTTCTAAATATTTTTCGCCTATAAAGTTACCCATTGAGGCACTATAAATCGTTAAAACTAAATCCCTATCGCGAAAACTTTAACAATTTTAGATTTAAAGAATATGTATTAGCGAAAAATCTATAAATATATTTTTTATAGTTTTAATGCTAGATAAATATTTAGCTTTAGCGAGTTACAAAAAAAGGCTGGAGGTTTGTGCAATATGTGTAGGCTTCTAAATGTTGTTTTAAATAACATACAGACAGACAGTCAGATATGCGGACATTGTTCAATCGGCTCCCCTATTAGAAACGAGATGACAAGGCTATATGTATATGTATACTATTGGCATCACAAGTGAAGGCTATAATAAAGTTTTAAGATCGTTGGTTTATCAATGATTTGTTTAAGTTTTCCTATCGTGCATGCTTTTATAACTACAAGTGCAATAACTGCGACCTCCTAAAACTAACACTCTGAAATGTGCCTAGACATATAATTTTGTTACCGATATTGTAGGTTACACAAACAATACTTAGGACATTGATCAAAACGATATATTGAGTTTAAGCATTTTTTAATCTTGGGTGGTATAAACTGGCGTTAATCTTTTTTTGCAACAAGTGATATTTCATAACAGAACTACCGGAGATAAAAGGTCAGGTTTTCATTGTATTTTTTTCGTAAGCGATTAGAATAGGTAATGGGACATTAGAAGTAGTATATAATTAAATAAGCATTTTTCTAGGAATACAACTTGTAATAAGTATAGATTGTATGAGATTGCATTTTTTGCCGAATTTTAACAATTTAAATTATATTTGTGTTTTATTTTTTTTTTTTCATTATATTAATTTCTTTTTTGCATTTGCTGTACGCTAGTACGAGTACATTACATACATATTTAAGTAAGAATCAGCTTTTCTGTCCACTATACTGAAACGGTAAATTTTTTGAAAAAAAAAGATTTTCTTACAGCACACGTCTATTAAATAACCCTCCAACCGCTTTCATATTTACATTAAATGATATTAAAATCGTGAGTGTATTTGACACATTAATAAAGAATACCTACAATTAAAAAAAAATAATAATTACAATTTCGAATGCACAGTGCTTCCTAACTTCAAAGTTTTTATACCCTTCCCTGTGGTGCCAAGGGTATATATACCTTTATCATTTTGTTTGTAATTTCTACAATAGTCATTTCTTACATGCAAATGTATACATATATTTTCTGAAAGCTCATGACTAGGGAAGAGGATTGAATAATATTCATCTGTTCGTTCGTTGGCTGAAATCAACTATTAGAAGCCTCCAGAAATTGCACAGGCATGCATGAAGTATTAATTGTCCTAAGCTTTCTGAGATATTAGCAAATAAAGACTGACAAATCCTCTAGAAGCAAACGAAAATCGCTTTTTTTCCGCTGCACAATAACAAAAAGAATCTTTATGAGCATTAGATAAAAAAGCTTGACTAGCAGAATATAATGCATTATAGGGTGAGTTCTCCAGTAGTCGGCACTTTTACTTTTTTTCATTTTTAAACTGATGCTCTTATGAGTGAGGACATGATATTGTGTTGTCAATGGATTTTTGTTGCTAAGTGATTGGTATAGTTTTAGACTCAATTAACTATTTTTAAAAATCTTTTTATTTAATTTGAGTAATTTACGTTTTTTCTAAAATGTACCATTTTTGCCAATAGTCGGCACCCGTTTGCCTAGTTTCTGCACTTTTTGAACCAATTGTCGGCATTGCATTTTTACTAAGGAAAAATAGGATCTTACAAGGATTAAAGTTGTTTTTTTATTCAAAAAGTAAGTTATTTGAAGTTTTATATGTATAATATTTAAATAAACATATAAAGAAGCAATTTAGAGCGCTATATTTGGCTGTGAGGAATTTTATATACCCTTCACACAGTTTGTACCATCATATATTCATATGTACATAATAATCTGAACTTTTAATTTACATTTTTCCAAAAATGTCTTTGTCGTTAATTGACTCATTTAACCAAGATTTTCAACTTACGTTGCCAAAGGTACATATTTTATATATACGTAACAAACGCTTTAAGAAGTTCCCTAGGAGCTGCAAAATTTTGGTAAAATTGTTTGAAAATTGTGTTATTTCAGCTCTTATAGTGCTCACATAACTGATTTTCAATAGCAAATTTCTCGAAAGCATATATGATAACTTTGTACCATATAAGTAGCTTCAAAAAATTTGATGTCAACTTACATACAGACAAACGGACTTAGCTAAATCAATTCCTGTATCTATAAGGGTTCAGAATATATATACTTTATAGTGCCGAAAATTTATATTAAAGAAATTACAAAAGGAATGACAAACTGTGTAAACCGTTATATGGTTGAGGTCATTATAATCTATGAGCAACATACTACGATAAAACATACAATGATTGCAAGTAATCATTATAAGTTTAATGAAAGGATCATGTACTAATCATGTTGGGATCGCAAATGATAATTAAATAATCCCATATAATCATAAATTTATAATTTAATTTTATATGATCATAATATGATACAACAAAACAACAAAATATTTGAAATTTATTATAATGTGATGTTACACAATCATTAAGTAAGCCTTCGTGATCATTAAATATTCACATACAATAATATCATAATTCTACATAGTCATCATATGACTAAAAATTAAGTAAGAACTTAAACATGATTAGAAATAAAACAAAAATTTTCTAAATTGGGATGAAATTCTTAATTCTTAAACTACCAATACCACAATTTTAAGGTAAAGGTGTTCATAAAAAACCTCGTATCAACTTAGAAGATATAAAAAATTTAAATTAATCATTAAGATGTGTATTAAACAAAAGACCCTCAAGTTGTTCAGCAAATTTCTTATTAACTCAAAATTTGATATTCTGCAGTTTTGATTTAAGGACAGAGTCAGTTTCCTTGTCAATGGGTTAAACATTTTTAAGTCTTCAGTTTCTATGTAGAAGAGAAGTGGAATATCTAAAGGGTAGATGTTTATTATTTGTTAATATATATATATATGTTCCCGTCGTTCCTGTAAGGAGCATAGGGCCTCAACAAAATCTTTCCATTTAGATCTGTCCATTGCCATATTTTTAACTTTATTCCAGCTAGTTTGCATGTTTTTAGCTTCGATTTCAATTTGTCGTCGCCATGTATGCGCTGGTCGACCTCTTCTGCGGCTGCCTTGAGGGTTCCACTCGATAGCGGTTTTGGCAATATCTGTGACGGGCTTTCGTATGGTGTGACCTATCCAGTTCCATTTTCTTCTTTGGATTTCTGTAGTTATGGAGAACTGATTCGTTTGATGCCATAGTCTGTTGTTTGATATAGTCCGTGGCCAAAAGACTCGAAGAATTTTTCTGAGGCATTTGTTTATAAAAACTTGCAGGGCATTCATATCACGAGAGGCTGCATTCCATATCTCGCAGCCGTATAGTAAAACAGATCGGACGTTGGAGTTAAAGATATTTACTTTCACACGGCTAGAGAGATTTGAAGAGTTCCATATCTTATTAAGTTGGCCATAAGCTTGGGTCGCCTTTTTTATTCGATTGGCAATATCTGCACTCGAGCCGCCGGATGTTGTGATGATAGCTCCAAGGTAGCCAAATGAGTTGACCTCCTCAAGGGTCACATTATCGATTATAAAGGCGTTTGTGTTTTCTGTGTTTATTCGCATCACTTTAGTTTTGCTTATATTAATTTTAAGACCAGCGTTCTTCGCAATTTCTGTAAGACGTTGTAATTGCATGTTCATGTCGGAGTATCGGTGAGAAAGAAGACAGATATCATCAGCATACTCAAGATCGTTTAGACGGCTGAGAAGTCCCCAACCAATGCCTCTATTACCCGACATAGCATGGGCCATAACAATGTCCAACACCATATTAAATAACAGTGGTGACATCACGCAACCTTGTCTTACTCCCGTACTAACATTAATTTTTCTGCTCAGTTTGCCTTCGTGCTGAATACGACAACTAGCATTATCATACATGCTCCTTATGAGCTGAATTAGTTTGTGAGGGACACCTTTACATTGAAGGGCTTTCCAAATGACGCTGTGGTTGAGAGTATCGAATGCTTTTTCGAAGTCGATGAATATAAGATATAGAGGAGACCGCCATTCGACCGACTGTTCCACTATTATCCTGAGTGTATTGACATGGTCAATACATGATTTGTCTGGGCAAAAACCAGCTGGGTGATTATTTTGTTTACCATGCTGAGTAGCGTGATACCTCGCCAGTTGTTTCGGCTAGTTAAATCACCTTTTTTTGGTAATTTTGCTATAATGCCTTCTTTGAGCTCTTCAGGTACGCTTTCATTTATCCAGATATCTTCTATTAAAGGGTAAAAGATTTGTGCACTGGTTCCAGGATCTATTTTGAGAAGTTCTGAAGATATGTTATCGTTTCCTTGGCTTTTGTTGTTCCTGAGCGTCTTAATGGCAGATATAACATCAGATAACGTGGGGGTGGTGGTGGGAATATTTTGTATATGTTCATAACTGATGCAGTTACATATTTGTAGACTCATTATAGTTTGGCCTCGGGGAGAGCATTGAGGAATAATAGTCGGCCAAAAGATCACGTTGCTTGTGTTTAGACGTTATGAGTATGCCTTCATCATTTTTGAGTGGCTTTCCAGTTACGTTAGATTTGTTTGTTAGCTTTTTAACGAGTTTGTAGAGATCTCCACTTCGGTTAGTTTCGGCTGCTGCCTGAGCTTCTTTGGCTATGTTGTTTACCCACGTGCGTATATCTTTGCGTGCACTGCGTTTTACCAGCCGATCTACTGTTGTATGTTGTGATCCAATATTCGCTTTTACATTTCGTGTTTCGGCAGAGTTGAGGGCAGCTTTCAGCTCTTTTCTCTCTGCTATTAATGCCCACGTATCGTCCGATATCCACTGTTTACGTTTTTGATTTTTGGAGCCAATATGTGCCTTAGCAGCATCAGTAATTATACGTTTAGTGGTCTGCCAATCTTTTCGTTGTTCATATGACGTTGACGATAGGGATTGTTGTATAGCATTAGTGTGGCAACCCTGCTCAACCAAACAAACACACGCAGGCGATCAGCTGTAGTTCATGGAAAAAAAGGTACTGTTTTGAGGATTGTAAAAGAGAATTGGATAAGTAAAGAAGGTTATTGTAAAAGACTAATAAGAGTAATTCATTAAAGTTTAATTAAAATTCTAAATTAAATAAGGTGTTTTATTACAAGAACTGGTAATATTTGCGGGTTGTTACAGTGGCGACGAGATCGGGATCCTTTTTTTTTTAACACAATTCGGAAGAGAAACATTATTTTTGAAAATTTTGCTAAGAGGTGTGTAAAATTAATAATGGAGACAACACGGAGTGTGGCAGATTTGACTGGAACTTTAAGTTAGGAGCAAATGAGGGATTATAATATTGGAAAAGTTTTAAAAAAAAATAAGTTTATACATCGACCTGGGAAAGTGTGTGTCTATAAAAATATGGATACATTTAGGTATGAGTTTATACATAAGTAGTTGCAAATCCTTTCCAATAGTTGATCAATGAGGAAGACGAACATGATTATCTGACAAAAGGTCAGAGGCTACGGGCCGAAAAATAGGAAAAAATGCTATAAAGATAATGTAAAAGGGGAAACGTTTATGATCTGACAAATGTCAGGGGCTGGGCGTTAAACGCAAGCCAATATTGAATAATCTGACAAATGTCGGAGGCGTTATGCCGATAGATATGTTTAATCTGACAAATGTCAGGGGCCGTGCGTAGAACGCAAGCCAACATTAAAGAATCTGACAAATGTCTGATTATACGACAATAATACATGTTTTTTTTTTAAAACTACATTTCAGGTCGTGTTAAGTCAAAGGGAACATTATGGCTGATACAATAAAGCCGTTTTTGTGCGACTCAATTGAGAAATTGAGATTTATGTGGACGCAGAAGAAATCACATCTGTTGTTCGGAAACGAAATAAGCTACTCCACCTTGGAGGGCAGCAACTGCATACTGTAGCCGATTCTTTGCCTGGGGCGGTGGTTCTGTATGACGAAGTAAAGAAAAATGATGTGTATACAATCTTAGTCGAAAAACTAAATGAATATTTTACGCCAAAAAGAAATTCTGCGTTTGAGAGACACCTTTTTCGAAACATTAATCCTCTAGAGGGGGAAAGTTTTAACAAATTTGTTTTACGGTTGCGTCAACAAATAGCGAAGTGCTCATTTGGTAACACAAAAGCTGAAATCGAGGAGATTTGTTTGAAAGACAAGATTATGGATGTATGGGCACCGGTAGAGCTTAAACGCAAATTGTTGGAAAAAGAACACAGCCTTGATGAGATTTTGGACGCATGTCGCGTAGATGAACAAATTGGTAAGCAGACGCACTCGATGATATCTAAACCAGATCCAGACATCATCAGTAAAATCGATACACAGAAATGGCGGTCAAGATCCAATAACAGCGAGTGCAGCAGATGTGGCCGTAGTGGCCATGCAGACAATTCAGTGAGATGTCCTGCACGAAACATGAAATGTAACAAATGTTCCCGTGTTGGCCATTTCGCTCGCAAGTGCAGAACAGATATGAAGCGACAAGTTGCACAAGGTTATAATACAGACTCGAAGCGTCGGCGCACTACGGTGCGGGCTGTTGATGATGAAATACCCGAAGTTGAATGTAAGAAAGTCAGCAGTAACTGTTTTAAGATATCAAGTGATGATGAAACCGAAGAAAATGTAGTGTGTCAGATTGCGGGTAAGGCAATTTCAATGGTTATAGACTCAGGATCACGTTTTAACCTATTAAGCTACACAGATTGGAAATACCTACAGGGAGAGAACGCGAAACTGTTTAACATTCGTACGAAATCCATGAATCAGTTTCGAGCATACGCTTCTGAGAAATTGCTTAGTGTAATTTGCGTCTTTAAAGCTCCAATTTGCATTAAGGGAAATCCTGAAATAATTGCTACATTTTATGTCATTGAACAATCACTATTAGGGCGAGAAACAGCTATAAAACTCAACGTTCTAAGACTTGGCTTAGACGTGAATCGAGTTGAAAGTATCAAGCCATTTCCTAAATGGAAGGATGTAATCGTAAAGTTGTCAATCGACCCGAAAGTTGTGCCAGTTCAGCAGCCTATGCGACGCGTGCCTGTTGCTGTCGAAGAAAAAGTTATACAACAATTAGATGATGCACTTAGTCGGGATATTATTGAACCGGTGTTTGGTCCAAGTCCCTGGATCTCACCAATAGTAGTAGCATTTAAAGAAAATGGCGATATCAGGTTGTGTGTAGATATGCGTAGGGCAAATAAGGCTATACTAAGAGAAAATTACCCACTGCCGACGTTCGAGACTTTTATGACTAAGCTGAAGGGAGCCAAGTACTTTTCAAGAATGGACTTGAAAAATGCATATCACCAATTAGAACTTCACAAAGAAAGCAGAGAAATCACAACCTTCATAACCATTCGGGGTTTGTACAGATTCAAACGACTCCTGTTCGGAGTGAACTCCGCTCCTGAAATTTTCCAGCGAATGCTGGAAGAAATGTTAGCACCATGTCCAAACGCCATGAATTACATCGACGACATTATTATATTCGGAAGTAATGAGGAAGAACATGATCAGGCAGTCGCGATAGTACGTGAAATATTTCGTGATAATAATGTTTATCTGAATGAGGAAAAATGCATTTGGAAGACTCAAAAACTAAAATTTTTGGGTCATGTGTTGTCTGATAAGGGTATTGAAGTCGACCCAGAAAAAGTACAAGTTATAGCATCGTTTAGAGACCCTAAAAATAAAGAAGAAGTTCGCAGTTTTCTGGGGTTGGTCACCTACGTTGGGAAATTTATCCCAGACCTGGCAAATCGTACAGAGCCATTAAGACATCTTCTTAAGAAAGACAGCAAGTTTAATTGGGGTGCTGTGGAATCTCAAGCTTTTGAGAGTTTGAAACTGTTGCTGGCCGAAATACCAAACTTATCCTATTTTGATCCGAGACGCAAGACACGTTTGATTGCGGATGCCAGCCCAGTCGCTTTGGGAGCGGTACTAGTCCAATTCAACCAAAACAACGAGGCACTCATCATTTCATTTGCCAGCAAAAGTCTATCGGATGTGGAAAAACGATACTCACAAACAGAGAATGAGAGTCTTTCGTTGGTGTGGGCAGTTGAAAAGTTTTACTATTACTTAGCTGGTTTGGAATTTGAACTTGTAACGGACCATAAACCGCTAGAGGCGATTTTCAAGCCTACATCCAAACCCCCGGCCCGAATAAAAAGGTGGCTCTTATGTCTTCAGGGTTTTAAATTTAAGGTAATCTACAGAGCAGGTAAAGAAAACATCGCTGATTCTTTGTCTAGACTTTGCCAAATAACTAACACCGATTGCTTTGATTGGAATGGTGAACAAAGTATTTGTCACGTTATTACAAGTTGTGTGCCCACGGCACTTTCCATTTCGGAAATTGCTCAGAATAGTGTTCAGGATGAGGAGATAGTTGACGTTATGTCATGTCTTGGCGCTGACTCTTGGAATTCCGCCCAATCTAACAGTTTTTATCCTTTCCGTTACGAGTTGTCGACAGTTGGCAGTATACTCTTGCGTGGAATACGGTTAGTGATCCCGAGATCTCTACGATCAAAAGTCTTAGAACTGGCTCATGAGGGTCATCCCGGAGAGTCAGCCATGAAACGGAGATTACGGTCAAAAGTTTGGTGGCCCCATATGGATCGTGAAGCAGAAAATTATGTTAAGGCTTGCAGAGATTGACTTGTGGTATCACAGCCATCAAACCCTTCTCCTATGGACCGACATCCATTCCCAACTGGCCCCTGGATTACATTGGCTTCGGACCTTTTGGGCCCATTACCAAATGGCCAGTATGTACTCGTTTTTATTGATTATTATTCCAGATACATGGAGTTTAAACTTCTTCGCTCCATATCTTCTCAGGCAACTATTGACTCAATGAAGGAGATATTTTGTCGATTGGGACTCCCTAAATATCTGAAAACCGACAACGGTAGACAATATGTAAGTGCTGAGTTTTAACTATATTGTCAAATAAATGGCATAAAACAAATATTGTCGCCGCCATATTGGCCCCAAGCTAATGGTGAAGTTGAGAACATGAACAAGTCACTGGTGAAACGTCTGAAAATAGCGTCTGTAAATAAGAAAAATTTTCTAGAGGAGATTCAGAAATTCGTTCACATGTATAACGTTACCCCACATTCCACCACCGGGGTTCCCCCAACAGAGCTTATGTTTAACAGGGTCATAAGAGACAAATTACCTGGAATACAGGATTTGACAGGAGAATACGCTGACTCTGCTGAAAAAGATCGGGATTGTATTAACAAACAAAAGGGGAAAGAAGTATCGGATAAGAAAAGAGGTGCAAAGGAAACGGATATATCAGTAGGTGACAAGGTTCTATTGAAAAATGTTGTATTTCCCCATAAGTTGACACCAAACTTTGACACAACCGAATACGTGGTAACGGCAAGAACTGGTAATATGGTAGAAGTGTCGGGCGGAGGTAAGGTTTTTTGTAGAAATGTAGGCCACCTGAAGAAAATTCCAACAGCTACACTGCCCCTGCCATCATCAGAGGTTTCTTCAACCGACGGCGCAGTTCTTGATTCTGTAGATCCAAAGTCTTCATCGTCGAGCATCCAGCAGCCGAGTGTTACATCCGGGGGAGAGGTTTTTGCCGGTGGAGATGACTTGAAGATCCGTCTTAGAAACATCGAAGGGATGTGGCAACCCTGCTCAACCAAACAAACACACGCAGGCGATCAGCTGTAGTTCATGGAAAAAAAGGTATTGTTTTGAGGATTGTGAAAGAGAATTGGATAAGTAAAGAAGGTTATTGTAAAAGACTAATAAGAGTAATTCATTAAAGTTTAATTAAAATTCTAAATTAAATAAGGTGTTTTATTACAAGAACTGGTAATATTTGCGGGTTGTTACAATTAGTATAGTTTGAGGCTACTGTAGGATTTCTAAGTCTGCTTACGTCGAAGTTTTTTTGCGTTGCTTGGAAATTCTTGTTGACTGCTGCTAATTTGATACGAATACTTGCCACAAGTAGATGGTGGTCACTTGCGATGTCAGCACCTCTTTTGCATCTTACGTCCAAAAGGGACCCACGCCATTTCCGACTGATTGTGATATGGTCAATCTGGTTCTCAGTTACATGTTCTGGTGATACCCATGTCACCTTATGGGCGGGTTTGTGTGGGAACAAGGATCCGCCAATAACTAGGTTATTTTCTGCGCACATATTTACAAAAAGCTCGCCGTTCTCTGTTCTTCTTCCCAATGCGTGAGTTCCCATTATGTGCTCCAAGCTACCGTTGTCAGGGCCTATTTGAGCATTGAAATCACCCATAACTACTAGTATATCGCCATTGTTTGAGGACGATATTGCATGGTCAAGAAGGCTGTAGAAATCTTCTTTGGCAGCATAATCTGAGACGTCAGTAGGTGCATAGCATTGTATACATGTCATATTACGTGCACGGGTTCGAAGCCTTACTGCGATTATTCTATCAGAATATGGTTTCCAACTTAACATAGCGTTATAAAGTTCCCTTGACAACAGCAGGCCAACACCAGATGATCTTGTTTCATTTGCTGATTTACCGGAGTAGAGGAGGTGGAGTCCATCAGAAGTCGTTGTTTCACCAAAATCTGGCCAGCGAAGTTCACTTATTCCCAGCAATAAGAGGTTGTAATTTTTAAATTCTTTGCACACTTGTGCTAATCGTGATGGTTCTAAAAGCGTTCTTACGTTCCAGGTTCCAAATCGAGTCCGTTTTTTCAGGATGAAGGTCGTCATCATTAAATCAGATCGTTTTTGTTTTAATTTTGCTTCGGTTTCTGTAATCATTTCAGTTTAGGATGTAGTAGCTGATTAGACTTCTCCACCCGATCCTGGTACTGGGGCTGCCAGCATGTCGCCAGGCCGACGGTCGACAGAGCCTCGTTTGCTTTAGCATTAACAGGGGTCACCAATTCCATTCTGGACAGTGGGTGAGGTTGTCAGTTGGAAAAGATTGGCTATGTGTACATATTTGTATTCGCTTCACTTTCCCATTAGACCCCCATTTTTTAATATATATTTTGAATAATTCGCAATTTTCAGTCTATTGGGACCAGACTTGATAATCATAAGTGATAATCGTTATATTAAGTTTAGATCTTCGGTTAATTAAGGGATATAAGGCACGGCTACACTTAATTGCCTTTTCACAAATGTAATTAACATAATAAAAGTTTTTTCAAGGATAACTCTTAAATATTTAATTTAATTTTAAATAGGATAATTATTCTCCTAGCCGATAAACATCTAGTAGGAAAGCGTTTTCGTGATTTGTTGATGGGAATATAACAGCTTGAGTTTTATTTTTAACTGACTTATTTACGGGTTAATCTAAGATAATTTTCAATTCTTCTAATTATCGCAATTGAGACAACTAAAGGCGCTATCATTCGCGTAAAAAGTTGCTTGTTTTCAGTCTGCTAAAACTTTAAGTAGACTTAAGACTTAATTTTTCTCGTGGATTTTAAAAATTGAATGATCTCCTTTAGTCTTTGTATCGTATGCGTTAAACCTTCTCTAAATTTAAGATTCATGGCGTGTTTTTCAATGATGTTTTCTGTTTCTGCAGAAACATTAAGAGGACTTGCGACTGTTTTTTTTAAGAATTAAACTATCTATAATTTCTGTTGTCACCTTCTTTTCTAATGAATCTTAAAAAATAACTTTATTTTGCTATATCGAGACAAATAAAAATGCTGCCGACTTCAGAATTCTATATAATACTCTAATAATACTCGGCAGTCTGTAAGATACTCAATATAAATTGTGCCGACTGTTAGGTAAACTTATTTTAAACTCATTTTCTTTATAACTATTGTTAAGAGAGGTAAGTATTAAACAATTTTCTATAATTTGAGCTTAATATGCGAAAACATCAATTTTCCTGATATATGCTGACTATTAAAAATCTTAAAAATTATTGTTCCCAATGTCGGCCGCCATCAAAATAAGCCAGAAAATTATTTTTTATACAAATTTTCATATCTGAAGCAATATTTAAATAAACATTTAAAACCCACTTTAGTAAAAAAAATTAATTAAAATTACATGCTTAAATACTTGTTTAAGTTGGCGCTATCACTAACAAATTTAAAAAAAAAACAGGCTCTACCGCACGTGTTGAGAGATAGTCACAGAACGAGGTAAAAAATAGATTGAAATACTCATCTCAATCAAATGTAAAAATTACATAAAAAAGTGAGTGTATTTTAAACTAAATCTTTGAAGTCAAAAATGCCGACTATTGGTGCATGCCGAACTTAAATAGGAGAACTCACCCTATGAAAAATATTTAAATCTATTATGGGTAAAATCTAGCACTTAAGGAGCTAATACACGGCATGTTTTTTACATCTGACTTGTCAAATTCTGTACTGCTAATACAAACATGTCGTGTGTTACCTTTAAAACATTACTTCTGTAAAAAAAATGTGTTGAGACATCTGACAAAATTTTAATTAGCCCTTATGTGAGTGACAGGGTACCCGAGTACCCATTTCATTTTCAAATAAAAATATTTTATGGTGGCAAATGATTTACATTGCTCAAACTTTTTGAGAACTCTTAACTTTTTATTGTTTTTATATTTTCTTTGATATAAGTCCAGTATATCCCTTTGGATGGGCGAGGTATATAGATATTTATTTTACACCCTTAAGCGAGTGGCAGGGGTACCCAGGTACCCAAAGTTATATATATAAAAGTGGATGGAAGAATTGTTATTATTTTTTTAAAAAACATTTTCTAAAGCATATTTCTTCGAAAAAATGAGGAAATTTATTTTAGAAAATAAAAAATATAATATCTGCGCTTATAGTTAATAGATTTATATATATATTTATATTTTTTGCCAGGCTTATAATATTTACGTAAATTATAATTCAACATGTTCTAAATATCTCGGAGTGCAGAAGCTTTGTCATTTTCGACACGTGACTCACGAGTAGCTGCGTTATCAAATCGTATGAAACGTAAAAGCATTTTAAACCTATCATATGATATTGCAGCCCGAGTAAGAGATAGGTGATTAGATTTCCACAACTCAGTAAAATTTTCCTTATTAGATTATTATTAGATGCGTCGAGCTCATTTTCAGTAAATGGTGTGAAGATTTTATTTTGTGACTTTTTATTAGAATTCGGATACCTGCTGTGTAAATTTCCATTGCATTCATCAGTTAATCGTATTCCCTTTCGATTTTTTCACGTAAAATTATATCGCACATTTCGCTGGAAAAAAAACTTTTGAATATATATTTTGGTGTAGAAATGTGCAAACCAGGTACTGCGCCAAAGCGTTGCCTTAAGATATTCCGGTTTATTGACTGAAATTCTGGAAATGGGTCAAGAAACCAAAAAGTTCCATATTTTACACTAAGTTCACTATTCGATTCCACTTCTTCGCTGTCATTTGAATCGTATGAGTTTTCATCAGTTTCTACACATGGGTACTAACTCAGCATCTAATGCTTCTGATCTCATATCATCAGAAACGATAAATTCTTCCTCATCACTTTCACATTCACTTAATATATTTTAAATTTCCAATAAATTTAATCCTTTAGGACGGACTCTGTCTGTCATTTTATAAAACTTAATTCACTTATTTCCTGCTAAAAAATAATTAAGAATGAAATTGTGATGTCATTGTATTGTTGAATATGCTACTGTTGATAAAATGGCAAACCACCAATATAATGGCTATGTGTTGTTGCTAAGGCTCATAAAAAGGGGAATTACAAATATTAAGTTTTGTTTAAAACCTGTGATGACAATATAGCGAGTAATAATTTAAAATTCATAAAATGGGAAGTACCAAATTCAAGCTGTAGAGAATCCTGCTAAAATATTTTTTTTTTATATATTAGTGCTAGTGGTTAAGTAAATTTTTGTACTAAAAACTTAAAAAACGGAAAGACCAAAATGCATGTTATATTATAAGATGAATCCTTAGAACAAAAAATCATTTTATGTCAATTTAACGTACAGCACTATGGAAAAAATATGCAATTTTCATACAATATGTGTGTGGGTACCCGGGTACCCCTGTCACTCTAGAGAAGGTGTTTTTTTTTTGTCACTCACATAAGGGTTAGAGTGCGCTCTATTTTCTTCTGTAAAAACATGTGACATCAGTCGTTGGCAGAAATCTCTGCTGCTGCAAAGCAGTCAGCGTAAAAGTACAATTTTGACAGACATGTATATTTACACATGTCTCTCAAATTTTAAATTCAGATGTAAAAAACATGCCGTGTATTATAGCCTTTAAAAATGTACCGCTTTAAACTCCATCAAAATTGGTATTGAATGAAAGGGTCAAGTCAAATTCAGTAAACTATCAAAATGTTGGTGGCCATATTAGTTTGGCAGCGTTAAATTTTTTCTATTATTTTTATGCAGTCATTGATGCCTAATAACCAGAGGTCCAAGCCGTTGGCAAATAGTCGGCGGCGGCGGCTGAGTGCAAAAATAACCGACGGCGGTTTCAAGCCGGCTGAAGTCGATTTAAAAAAAAACGTTATTAAATCTATGTATATAAATAAATTTCGAAATCGCATTGAAGACTAGGGCAAAAAAAAAGCAGCGAAAAATTTATTTTAATTTTTTTATTATAACATTAATATGAGAAACCGAATCATTGTTTAATATGTCGTAACAAATAAAATGATGCAGTACATGGACATATCCATAACGTATAATAGTTTGCAATTTCAATGCAGCAACAATGTTGGAGCCCCTCCATTAATAGCAGATATGTAAATTCAAATCAAATTCACTGTAAATTCAAATCTTTTATACTTTCCTTTATTTTTTCTGCAACGGCAATAGCTGTATGTGGCAGAGAAAAAATTTCGTTTTTAAAGTTTTTACTTCCAATTTTAATTGTTTACAGTAACGCACTTTTATGTTTATATAAGGTAAAAGTTTATGTTTATTAGGCCACCAAACAAATATTTTTTTGTGATTGGCATATTACCTGTTTAACGTGTTTTAAATACAAAGTGTATACATCTTCTAATGCAGCTGATGGAAGAGTCGTTTAAACATTCACTGCCTTATTCATAAAAGTTATAAAGGGTTTATTAAACTGATTTTCTATGGAAATTTGACTTATAAACCTTTTATAAAGCTCTTTTAATTTTTATGAATTAGACCGTTAATGTTTAGATATATTTTTGAAACCCACTAAGCTCTACAATTGTAAATGGCTGAAGGTCCATACAGCACATTTCAGCCAATCGGCGAGCCGTTAAAATTTATAACTTTTTGTAGAATTTGTGTCCAATGCACTTTGATTCATTTCAATGTTCTTCTTGTAATTAATAGACTTATCATCAATACCATGCACGTAAATGGTTAAGATAATTACTTGTAGACACAGACTTTCCAAATCTTAACAAAATGAAAAGTTTTATTTAAAAATATACTACATATGTACACATAAAAAATAACTTACCCTTTCAGAATCATACTTTCATATTCAAAACAAAGCAAAATTTTTATTTTTCAAGTATTTGCTTTCCGGTAATAAAAATTTCACTAAAATACTTCCAACACTCAAAAATTCCATTTGTACTAACAACTTTAGCCACCTTCCTTTTTTTGATTTTCTTATGAAAAGCTCATTGTAGTGTTCCACACTATCAGTAGAAGATATACAATCACTGAAATTTTCTGAATTCAATGAGCTTTTTGAAATAGCATTGTTTCTTTATTTTTCTTTTAAAAAATAACTATTTAGATTTTTTGCATTAGTTTTATAGACAATTTTAATAAAGTTACTTTTAATATGTATTCTTAAATAATTATGCATACAAGCGCGTTGAAAAAATAAGTGGATATGTTTTCTTGCACTTTTTAAGAGTAACCGTATTGTATATTTTATTCTTTTCGATTTTAAAGATGCTAAAATTACTTTACTTTTTTTAAAATCTAGTGTTGAGGTAAGTATTAAACGGCTAAGTCGCTATCAGCCGAGCCCAGTCGGCGGCGGCTAGTTCTAAACCAAATCACACGGCGGCGGCTGCAAGCCGGCTGAAAGCTGATCGACTTGGACCTCTGCTAATAACCATGTTAATTTCAACTTTACTTAAATAAATATTCCTTTCTAGTTTTAGTCTAGCTATTAACAACATTTTCAGAGTGTACTAATTGAAAGAGATCTGAAATTACAGCTGGCATAATTGGTGCATGTAGCATGAAATATATTTGTCATTATGCCGTAAAATAAATACAGATATTGACAGTATTTATTAAATAACTATTAAACGACCTTACATTTATAGGAACTTTTAACAAATAAAAAACCAAATACATTTGTACATTGTACATAAATATGTATGTACATATGTACATACATATTTATATTCACATTTAAAAATTTTTGAATTTCCACTCAAAATGATATCGTAAGTACAAAAAAAAAAAAGTTCAAAAGGTTTTCCTTTACAAAATATCTAAAGGTAAAAGACTAAAACTACTAAAAACCACATATTGGTTGCTTGTTTTCAAAAACAACTGCAGCGAAAAAAAATAAATAAACGAACAAATCTTTTTAAACGCTCCCACACTTGTTAGAAAACTTAATGGAGTTAAAAAGAGTTTGTATGTGTGAAATGTATACAGTAGCTAAATGGGGGGATATAGTCGTTTTTAAATACCTATACCAAAAACAACACAAATTGAAATGAACAATTGAATTGCAACATAAACACCAAAAATATATAGAAGAACCATGGAATGATTGGTAGAGACCATGTCAGCTGGAGGCCATCTCGTTTTAAGAATTATTTGGTAGTAACGTACCATAATGATGTGTAGTATAAAGCAATGAAAACTTTTTTGGTTTTTGTAATTTGTACTGTTGTTGTATAGATGGCTTTTATTACTAGGGGGCGCGAAATACAGTAGCTTATAATGGAAAAAAGTATTTTTTTCAACATTTTGATATTAGGTTTTTTTAATGTGTTATGTCTGTGATGTGAAATTGTACTGCTAAATTGTTGCAATTTAAATTGTTTGTAGGCAGTTTGCAGTTCAACTTTGTATGTGAACATCATGAGTCAACACCGAAAGCTTGAGGGTGTTTTATTTGTTGTTTATCGTTTGCTACCGACCTTCTTGAAGAAGCGTGGGAAATTGAGTATCGGTTTAGTTTAGTTAGTGCTTAAAGTTTACATTGCGTGTTATATAATCGATAAATTTTGGTAATATGATCGTTAGAATCAGTTATATATATATCATATATAGAGGTATGTTTTTGTTTCTTCACTCTGCTCAATGTTTATCACAGACTGTATAAATTCATTTCCAATTGGCTACTTTTTAAATACTACAGGGTGGGGCAAAAGTCGCGACGGGGTTTAAACAGTCAATTATTTTATTTTTTTTTTTTACAAAATAATAAAATATGATTTTGGTAGATTTTTTAAATTTAGGTGTGAAAGATTACGTCACGTAAGTGAGCACCATTTTCAGCATCGCAAAGTTGAGCTCTTTTAATAGCATTTTCCATGACACGAGTCAGAGTATCTGGCTGCAACGCTCTTATTTCCAATTGAATGCTGAATTTTTGGAAATTAAACGTTCTCCAAAAAACTGCCTTAGGAGCTGCATAGTGGCTCGAGCAGTGTGTGCAGTGGCCCCATCTTGTTGGAACCACATCTCTCGATTGTCAGAAAGAACTGGCCTTAAAAAATTTTGGACCATATCTCGATATCGCTCGCCATTTACCGTTACATCATTTCCATCGTTATCTTCGAAAAAGAATGGTCCAATTCACTTCACTAATTACAGAATGTGGTCTTCCGCATCGTGGAAGATCCCTCACTGAGCCTTGTTCCTGAAAACGTGTTACTAAGCGTCGAATAATTGATTCGGATAATGAATTCCGCACATTAAAATGACGACGATAGGCTCGTTGAGTTTAAATTATTGATCGATGATGTTCAAAATAAAGTTCTATGATTTTGGTTTGCTGGATAACGTTGTAACCTTCCATAATTAATTTCCCAGATTTATTTTACAAGTCCTAAAAAGAAAAATAAAAAAAAAAATTGAATTAGAAAAGTTATTAATTTTTCAAATCCCTTCGCGACT
Organism: Phyto melanocephala; assembly: GCA_941918925.1. NCBI lineage: Eukaryota > Metazoa > Arthropoda > Insecta > Diptera > Rhinophoridae > Phyto > Phyto melanocephala. The sequence continues at coordinate 59,963,643 of OW799236.1, forward strand.
TTTGCCCAACCCTGTAGTAGTCATGTAGACCCTATATTTCTGACTGAAATTTTTTGTGAATGGCTGTTTTGGATCACGTAACACAAAAATTTTCAAGCTTTTTGTATTTCAAACTTGCTGTGCTCTTGTACTGTATTTAAACAATAATTACTTTTGTTAATTAAACCCCTTTTCTGTGATTATGTTACCCTTGTACACCTTTTAGAAATATTTTGTTATCGAAAAATTTTCGGTAGAAAAATTTTTACTACCGAAAAAAATTTTACATACAAATTTTGTTACCTTAAAAAATTCTATAAAAAATTTTTCTATAGAAAAATTTAGTTATCGAAAAATTTTATTCTTAATATATTTTCTACATAAAATGATGTCCATATATTTTCTATGAAAATTTTTGTTATCGATAAATTTTCCTTAAAAACTTTTTAATATTGTTTTATTTTCTAAGGAAAAAAATTTTTATCGTTTAATTTTCTCTTTAGAGAAATTATGTTTTAGATTTACTTTATATAAGAATATTTTCTATAGAAAACTTTATTTTTTTTACAGAACAATTTTGTTTTCGATTAATTTTTATTATACAATTTTTGTGGTAGATTTATATTCAATGAGTATATTAATTTTTGGTTGTCGATTCATTTTCTGGAAAAAAAGTTTTTTCTTATCGATTAATGTTAAACAAAAATCTTGTTATCGCTTAACTTTTTACGCAAAAGTTATCGATATAATGTGTGTTAAATAAAAAAAATAATTTATTTTTCTTAGTAGGGTACGCATTAATTCTCCTAATACCTACGTTAACAAGTTCTCTTCCTTGTTTATCTGAATTCCTTCTCCTTGAGGCTGTCACGTTTCTATAATTTTTACCTTTGCAATTCGTATTTTAATTTAATTCTGTTCTACCGAAATAACAAATTTTCGTTGAAGGATCATGAATACTTTCTGTTTCTTAATTTAAATTTAAGGCGTGTAGTTTTCAAAATCAACTTTTGTTTGTGTATTCGTTTTGATCGATACTCGTTTATTTTAGTTTAATAGCCGGCCATATCAATAATGTTACTTAATGATTTAATTGAAGTTTTTATCTGACTAGTTAAAGTAGACACAATTCCCAGCAGTTGCATGTTTAGCCCTAAGCTTCAATATTAATAAAGGTCTCATTTTTGAAAAATATATTATTAAGAATTGAATAAAAATTTTATGTAAGCAATCATTTCACTCTTTTAATATATGCTTATCAACGTCAGCTTGGCTGTAGTTATTTCCTGCTAACTGTAATTTTTAAACACGACAAATTTTCAAAAAGTGTTAGGAGGTTTAAGGGCAATTTTATTATATTTTTTTATATAAATATAGAATAAAGTTTGTAATAGAATCATATTGAATTTGTATGTAAAAATTAAAAACAAATAAGTCTTAAATATATTTAGTAGAAATCTAATTGAATGTCTTTAATAAAAGGTAGTTTACACATACATATAGTAAGTAACTCTATAATTTATCAACAATACAATTGCCTTCTAATTTAAATTAGGCATATTAGATATATTTTCCTTTACTTTATGCCTCAATTAATCTGTGGTATTTATGAATATGCAGTTAAAAAATTTTATAACTTTTAAATGCACTATTATTTTGAAATATATTTTTTACAGAAAATTTTACCAAAGCCATTCAAACAACAAAATGTATATAATTCGGATATAATCACGATTAATATATTGAAAAACAGATGACAGACTATTTATAACCAAGTGATAATTATTTAAAAGGGGGAAAATAAAACTATTAAAAATTAAATGTAAACATTGTTGTAACACTTAACATGTGCTGGAAGAATAAACACCAGAGGGCAGCAAAATGGCATCACTGTAAAATATCTGTATGTGTAACGAAAAAAAAATTATCAATAAATACAAACAAAAATTTAACATACATTTTCTATATAAATCTATAGCAAGTGATTTCCTCATAAAAATAATCGATAAGATCAATTTCCTGTGTTACAAAAATCTAATATTTTTACAGAACACCTATCAATAACATAAATTTTGATTACATATTTCTCGATAAAATAAATTTGTTTTAAACAATTGTTATACAAAATATATTGAAAACATTACTTTTTGTTTAAAATTTATCGATAAAAAAAATTTTATAGGAAACTAACTGATAAAAAAAATTTTATTTAAAATTAATCAATTCACATTATTCATTAAAAATGTTAGAAAAGAAAAATTTGTTAGAAAAAAAAATTATAGAAAATTTATCGATAAAGTAATTTTTGTTGAACATTTATCAAAAAATACAATTTTTGAAAGCTTATCGGAAAAATTATTTTTTTTTTGTTGAATTTGTATACAATAAAATTAATTTTATGTATATAGAAATTATATCAATAAGTTATAGAAAATTTATTGTTAATTTTAATTTCCTGTAGAAAATTTTTCAATAACAAAAAAATTCTATAGGAAATGTTTTATATAAATTTAATTTATTGTCGATAAATTATTGATTATTTACGTCAACTAAAACTTTATATTTAAAATTATCGATAACATGAATAATGTCTAGAGTTTTTATCAATATATTCACTTTTCATAAAAAATTATGTGTTTATCATAAAATTTCAACATAATAAAAAATTTGTAGATACCATGAATTTTTCTGGAAAATTTACCGATAACATTTAATTAAAGAATTATCAAACAAAACAGGAACAAATATTCCTAAGAATTATCAATGATATGAATTTTCTTAAAAAAAATTTTCAATAACATGAATGCTATACATTACATATACATTTGCAATAATATTAATATTTTATAGAAAATTTAACGATGATATTGATTTAGTATGGAAAATGTATCGATAACAAAAAGGTGATATCGAAAGCTTATCTATCACATTTTGTTTTATCTTTTTCTAAGAAATTAATTCATGTAGCGCTAAGATATATATTCTGTAGGAATTATATGGACAAAATTTTCATGAAAACTTATTTTTTGTAGAAAATTAACCTACCATATGAATTTTCCACACAAAATTTATTAAAAACACAAAGATTCTGATTATGAAAATGGGTATTAATGTGGAAAAATAATAATAATAATAATATTTTTCTTATAGAAAATGATCTTTTATAGAGGTATTAAGATTTTGTAAAGTATTTTCATTTTTTTTTCAATTGACGTCACTGCAATTCTATTTGATTGATCTCTGCTGTCTTTTCAAAGTGTGTATTGATGAATAATTTCCATTTCCGTAACCAAAACATTAATTTAAAAACTATTTTTTTTTTAAATATGTTAAACAACTAGTAAAACAGAAATGAAATATGTAATAGAACTTAATGTATATCAGAAGTCAATAAGAACGAAAAAAATGTAAATAATTGAAAGACAATTTACCGACAATCTGGGTAACATCTTTTCAATGTTTATACAAAACAGAAGTAAGAAACCAACTGTCTTTAAGTGTTAAAGAAAACAAATTAATAAAAACATGCCTATCAACCCTTTGCCCGTCATCCGTACATGACGATACAATATACAACAAAATGTATTTAGTAACAAATAAGAGTGCTATATTCGGCCGTGCCGAATCTGATAATACCCTTTACCATTATGTACATATGTAGGTATAATTCCACATTCTAGTTTAACCTATATTTCATGTTATCTGCCATTTTTCCTTATTATTTCCGACGCCTTCCTTGATTTTGAATTTTTACATAGTTAGCTGTGTTCTTGTAGTCAAGCCCTTTAATTTATTACCCACATTGATGGAGTTGAAAAAATTTGATCCGCCATTTGGATTTTACATTTTTTAATAATTTACTGTATTCTACTGATCAAGACTATTCATTTGATATCAATATTGAGGGTGTTCAAGTTTACATTTAAAAATACCAGATTTGACCCATATATAAATTTATTGTCCGCCATTTTGAAGTGGAAGTCAAAATAAATTTTAATTTTCTTATGGTGTTTATATTGTTTAATTAATAAGCGCCATTATGCATAATTAATTTGTCAATAATTCACAAATTAAAAATAATATTAATATTATAGGGATTTATAATTTTATAAACAATCTGGTTTTGGGATACAACAATTACTTCAATCAAACTATATGATATATAATTTAATTAATAATAGATTCTCTATAAAAGAAATCTATCATAGAGAAATAATTGTAGAATTTCTTGGAAATTGTAATCGTAAATATTTCAAATCTGAAAACAGGAGGTGTTATTTGGTTATTTTTTGAGGGTTGAATAAAAAGTTGATAAATTTCATGTGTATAACAACTTGCATTACGTTTTTTAAATAATGGTATATGGGTTAAAAGCGGGAACGTTAAATAATAATAGTGTGCACAAGGGTATATAAAGCTTTGTCATTCCGTTTGTAATTTCTACAATTTTTTTTTTCCGATCCAATAAAGTATATAAGAATTTTCTGAAAGCTTATGAATAGAGGAGTCGATAATGCCCTGACCGTCTGACCGTCTGTCCGCCGTTGATTGAAATAAACTTTTAGAAGCAACCACAGGTTCCTCGGACCTGTGTATGGTATCAATCTTTTAGAAATATCCGGGAATGAATCGCTATTGAAATTCAGCAAAATCGCGCCATAACTTTCTGAGACTGCCTCTGTTATTGTTCCCTATTTTTACCACCAAAATTAAAATTTTTCAGCCATAGAATAATAAAAAGGTACCTTTGCTACTATTTGTAGATATAATATGGCTCTAGAGATATTAGTGTAAGATTTTTTATAAATCGGGCTCTAATCGCTAAAGTTATAGGCAACAATTTTTTTTTTTTAAATATATATTCCAAAAAATTTCAAACGAAAATTAATGTTTTTTCAACTTCTAGTCAACCGAGAAGGTCAACATTGGTTTCATCTGAAAGAATTTGACTAGCGCAATACAAGCACTATAAAAAATTAAAATTCATGTTGACCGCCACTACAAAACGCCTGACAATAAAATTATATATGGGTCAAATCTGGTATTTTAAAATGTAACTTCTTGAACACCCTCAATATTGGTATCAAATGAAAGTTATTAAAAAATGTAAAATCCAAGACGGTATCTAAAACAAAATGGCGGATACAATTTTTTTTACCCCATCAATATGGGTATAAAATTTAAATGGTTGACTAGTAGAATACAGTTAACTACATATACATTCAAAATTAAGGATGGCATCGGAAATAATAAAGAAAAAAGGGGTGTAACATGAAATATAGGTTAAGCTACAATGTGGGATTATACCCAGGGACTGAAAATAACAGTTATTTTGGAATTTTAAAGCAAAAAAAGCATTTAGAAGTAAAAGTCGTAAAACGGATTCAAGTATACCATATTGATCCTTATGCATTAGTCTATCATAAAATATGTTGCTTTTTGAAATTTTGATTTTTATTTTTTCGAGCAAAAATAAAAGTTATTTTTTGATTTTTATTTTTTCGAGCAAAAATAAAAGTTATTTTTTGATTTTTATTTTTTTGAGCAAAAATAAAAGTTATTTTTTGATTTTTATTTTTTCGAGCAAAAATAAAAGTTATTTTTTGATTTTTATTTATTCGAGCAAAAATAAAAGTTATTTTTTGATTTTTATTTTTTTGGGCAAAAATAAAAGTTATTATTTGATTATTATTTTTTCGAGCAAAAATAAAAGTTATTTTTTGATTTTTATTTTTTTGTGCAAAAATAAAAGTTATTTTTTGATTTTTATTTTTTCGAGCAGAAATAAAAGTTATTTTTTAGATTTTTTTTGCTAGAAAAAATAGAAATCAAAAAATAACTTTTATTTTTGCTCAAAAAAATAAAAATCAAAAAATAACTTTTATTTTTGCTCGAAAAAATAAAAATCCAAAAATAACTTTTATTTTTGCTCAAAAAAAATAAAAATCAAAAAATAACTGTTATCATCTGACTTTTATGAAAAAAGGAATAATAATTACGGTCCCTGATTATACCTATGTATGTACATGATGGTGAAGTGTATTATCAGATTCAACACGGCCGAATATATCACTCTTACTTGTTTTAAATGTTTTTGATTGTATCAATAAATAGAAAATATATAGAAAAATCTTTAGCAATATACAGTTTCTGTAAAAAAATTTTCAGCAACATAATTTTATAAAAAAAATATTCTATTGAAAATACTTAAACAATGTAATTTTCTATAGACTATTTTTCAACAACATAGATTTTCTATAGATAATTCTTTAAGGACATCAATTTTTTATAGAAAATTCTTCAACAACATAAATTTTCTGTAGAAAATTCTGCAGCAAGATAAAGTTTCAACAAACATTTTTTAATAGCGCAATTTTTTTTTTAAATTATCGGTAACATTTTTTGTGCGCTCTCTTGTTTTTAAAAGCTTTCACTTTACGTAAATTTGTTTAAGTTATATTGTAGTAGTAAACGAGAACTGGCAACACTGTAGCTACTACAATAAGTAATTGCTGGTTGTTTGTCAGATGTTGCATAGTCTTATCTGATCTCAAAACGAAATGAATCGAATCACACGTTTTAACTCATCTGGCGTCAGTATGACTATGAATGGGATTTTTGTTTAAATCATTTTTCATTTTCCTTGCAAAACATACTAACAACAATTTCTTTCTCATTGTTGCTTATTTTTCATATTTCATTGATTTGTGTGTGCTTATTTCCACATATGGTCACCAGAAGAAATTTTGGCAAAGGGAATTTCAAAAGTATTTTCTTTGTAACCAATACAGTGCAGGAGGTTGCAAGAAAATGTGTTAAAGTGGTAACCTTGAATAATTTTTTTTACCATAATTACTGTATGTACTATAAAATGTGTGAACATTTTGTAATGGAAAATATGTATGTTATTCCATGCATGCAGTTTAGTTTGCTGATATGAGTTCTAAATTTGTTTATATCCTTCGAAGACGTCGTTATGTCTGTTTGTGTACACATGTAGTTGTGGCGAATAATGCTTTCATGCTGGTGGGAAAACTTCAAAACTTTAAATTTCAACAAATATTTCCGATGCAAATGTTTTGATGACAATTGTTTAAAAGATGTAAATTGAAGTTTTTGACTTACAAGATAAAAAAGTTAATCTCATTAAATCAATTTCACAAATTCTTTATTAATATGATATTTTTTATAATTAAATAATAAGTCCATACATCAAACCTTATTCATTTAAATATGCTCCAATATTTGATACAAAAACTTAATATTTTTTTTAAGAATTATAAATACATAAAATTACTTAATTTGTTTGCCAAAAGAGCGTTATGTCTATCGGTTTCGATTTCGTATGCACACCCTATAAACAGCACACATAAGCGTACATAATTAGACAACATTCATCTGGTCAACGATGTCACATGTACTCGTCACATGACTCCTTCAAAATAAAACAAAAAATATAATTTCACAAGAATATTAACTAAAAATAAAACTGCAGTTCTCATATGGAAAAAATCGAACATTTACGATACATTCAAAACAAAAACAAAAAACCAACAACGAAAAGATCTCATATGTAGGATATGCATGTTTATATGTTGTTTTACAAACGTCAATGACGGCAGGAGGTTGCAAATGTTCATCACTATGTATAAGTATTATATGCCTTAAAGACTAAACTATTACCATTCAGCCATTTCAAGTCAATAAAAAACAAAGCACGAGCTACCACCCCATTTGGCTAAAGATGAAATAAGTATAACAAACAACAAGAATACAAACAAGTAAGAGCACTATATTCGGCTGTGCCGAATCTTTTATACCCACCACCAATTTTCCGTTATTTTATAGCTAGGGTTTTTTTCCCGAAAATTTTTGTTTCCCTGGAATGCGAGATTTATTTTTTAATATCCCGGGATCCCGCCGCAAAACAAATAAAAAGTCAATTTGTTTTTAATTAATAAAAAACTTTTTATTAAAAACGATAAAATAGTTTATAATGTAAAAGAAATACTTCAAAACTATAAAAATTAATAAAGAAACTTGAATTTAAAATATAAATTGAGTAAAAATATTTTCTATTGAAAAAATATTATTCTCTAGATACGAGATCAAATATGAGCACCAAAAACAAAAATACAGGTAATTCAGCTATGAGATCAAAAATAAAATCATTAGAATTCAATTTCAATATAAACACCTTTTTTATTTCCCGGGATCCCGAATAATAATCCCGGGAAATCGGGAAGATTAAATAACTCAAATTCCCGGGAAATAACCCAATTTATAGCACAAAATGTATTTGTTTGTTTTTAAGAGTAATCGCTATGCAATAATCTCTTAAAACTGAAACATGTATCACTTTCTTTGTATAATTTCGATATGCTAGTAAAATGGGCGTTAAAGTATTCGTGTTGGAGTTGTTTCTACTAATGAATAAAAATTAGATGTTTCAAAATAGTCCTTTGTTATTCCAAAATCTTTATTCATAAAGAAATTATATAAGTTTGAGATAAAACGTTATATGGGAGGTTGGCGTAAAAGTGTGCGTGTCACATAAATTTTCCGGCATAACAATACCATTGACTAGAAGGATATCTGTAGCAAATTTCATCATCATACCTCTAATTTTGTCGGTTTTATAAGCTTTTAAATTTCATTAACAGTGGATAACGTGAAAAGTGACCGTTATAGTAGGCGTGTCGAAATTATTTTAACTAACATGCGACAAAATCTTTATTCATAGAGAGCTTATATGAATTTAAGGTAAAACGTTATATGGGAGGTGGGCGTGTCACATTTATTTTCCGTTAGAATAAAGCATTTGACCAAAATTCATATATGCAAAATTTCAGAATCGTGCATCCAATTTTGTTGGTTTTATGACGATTTTGTTTTTAATTATACCGAAAAATACACTGTGCGATATAAATTTTTGTACATTTTAATCTATAACTCCTTTCCTAATGCATAGATTTAATAAACTTTTGGGGGAGAAGATGTTTTTTACTCAAAACGGAGTCATATAGACTTTAATTGACTGTTTGCATGCAGCGAACTACCACGATAACCTCAGGAAATATATATTTGAAGTTTCATAGCTCTACTTTAATGCGTTTGGACACAATTCCATTTTATTCGATGTTGGAACGACACGCTTTTTTCGACCAACTCTTGCTTTACGAGATATTACTATCTTCCTAATATTCCGATTTAGCCCGTTTTTAATACCGAACAAACCTTGTGTATAAGAAAGATTCTGGCAAAATTTGAGCCCCTAACGTTTTCGGTGCGACCTATATCGTGCCTTCAACTGACGGACAGACGGACGGACATAGCTAGATCGTCATAAAATCAAACCCCGATTCAGAATATATATACTTTATGGGGTCTTAAATGGATATTTCGATGTGTTACAAACGGAATGACAAAATTAATATACCCCAACAATTTTTTTGGTGGCGGGTATAAAAACAAGTAAGATTGCTATATTCGGCCGAGCCGAATGTGATAATACCATTCAGCATCATGTACATATGTACATAAGTATAATCCAACGTCGTAGATTATCCTATATTTCATGTTATACCCCATTTTTCCTTATTATTTTCGACGCCATCCTTGATTTTGAATTTATACGTAGTTAACTGTATTCTACTGTTCAAGCCGTTTATTTGATACCCATATTGATGGGGTTAAAAAAATTTTATCCGTCATTTTGTTCTAGACGCCATCTTGGATTTTAAATTTTTTTATAATATACTGTATTCTAATGGTCAAGCCCTTTCATTTGATACCAATATTGAGGAGGTTCAAGAAGTTACATTTAAAAATTCCAGATTTGCTTATAGCTTTACCGATTAGAGCCCGATTTATCTAAAATTGTTCATAAATATCTCTAGAGGCATATTGAATTTATAAACAGTAGCAAAGGTACCTATAAATTTTTCTATGGCTGAAAAATTTTAATTTTGGTGGTAAAAGTATGTGAAAAAACAGAGGCAGTCGCTTTTATTTGCTCATATCTCAGAAAGTTATGGCGCGATCTTGCTGAATTTCAATAGCGATTAATTCTCGGATATTTCCAAAAGATTGATAACACACACAGAATTGAGGAACATATAGTTGTTTCTAAAAGTTGATTTCAACCAACACACGGACAGACGGGCAGAGGGCTTAATCAACTCCATTCATAAGCTTTCAGGAAATATATACTTTATGGGGTCGGAAATGAAAATTGTAGAAATTACGAACAGAATGACAGAGCTATATATACCCTTGTGCACCACTGGTGAAGGGTATAAAAACATAAAACATTCAGAACATCATCTGGTTCAATATAGTCGTCATCATCAGCTATTCATCTTCATCATCATCGTCATTAGCTACTTCAATATCATAATCGTTGTCATTGTTAACCGTCAAAAGACCCACACGCGGCAGCCGTATAAAAAGAAAGCAACAATACATACAAATCATTGGTGGAGGTGGTAGAGTGCGAAATGTGAGTTTTTGTTTTGTTTATAGAAATACAAAAATACTTCGTTCTATTAGATCGACAAATGTTGTATTTCCACTCAAAAAATACAAAAATAATCTGCCACCCCAGACTAACTGTACCGTGTCATGTTGTTCGTATGTTAGACGCACATAATAAACAATATAACAACGATAACATTATATATAATTAATATTTTTTTATTTAATAAAAAACAAATTTAGATAAATTTTTTGGCCACCACACCGACTCAGGGACTGTCGGTGTTTAACTATGACTGATAACGGTGATAAAGGTCTTCAAAAGTGTGCTATTCTTGTACGAAATTAGGAAATACTTTAAAGTTTTTAGAATGATGGATGGCATTTGATAACCGAACACATAGAAAGTTTTTAAGATTTTCTGGGTTTTCATTTAGAAACAGCAGTTGTCTAACAAAATCAATTTATGCTTGTAAGTTCACAGTGGTTTTTACAGTGGTAAGCAGATCAGGTTTTGGATGAAAGAAACGGAAATGTATTTTGAAGATAAAAAAGTTTTGTTAGAGAGTTGAGTTAATAAGTTTTCCTTGCACAAAAATATTAATAAGAGTAGAAAAATAATATGGGTGGAAAATTCCCCCTTTCCTCCACAAAATTGTTGTCGCTTACACTAAGTAATTATTTAGTCAGATAACGTTAAAATCTTCAAATAAAGCAGAGAACAGGAAAAAGGATTTGAACGTTAGTTTATTTCTCTGTTAGCAAAAATTGTTTGGTAGCAATAATCTTTTGCTGTTGTCAAATTTCATGTTATCGATAACAACACTAAGCAAATCGGGGCTAATTTTTGGTTACCCTGAAACTGAAAGAGATTTCTTAAGTAATAAGGACGCTGAACTCGAAACAGCTCTGTTTTTTAGAGATAGTTTTTGAGATACACCATTATATAAACAAATTATTGCACTTTTAGGACATATGTAAGTGTATCTTACGAACAGTAAAAAAAATGCTAAACTTTATTTAGACTATACTGACATTATTTTTTAAGTCTCTCCAGAAGTTTCCCAAATTACGTTTTGTATAACCGTTCTCAAGTTATAAAAAATAAAAATAAAATTTTTTTGGACTCAGCTGGGGTTCGATGCCACATTTACTCTAACCAGTATACCACGTCTGTATGTATGTATGTTGTTGTTGTATGTTGTTTTTGTGTTAAAAAAAACGAGGTGGCCGTGGGTTTTTGCTCATATCTCAGTTCTTTATGTACCGATATTTCTGATTTTCAATGCCGATCTAATCCCGATATTTCTGATATTTTAATACCACACCCCGGTCCAGGCAATGTCGGCGGGCCTATGAAAGTTGATTTCAACATTCACATGGACAGACTGACAGAGCTTAATCGACTCCCCTTTTCATAAGCTTTCAGAAAATATATACTTTATGGGGTCGGAAATGAAAATTATAGAAATTTCACACGGAATGACAACCTATATATGTGACAGCGCATAGAGAAAGGGACCTAAGGTAAAAAAGGTTTTGTTCAGGAGAGCCATTTTAAAGATTAAATGATTTTTCTATTTTTTAAATTGTTCATAGGGAAAAAAGTAAATTTTTTGTAGTTTCGTAAAATCAAGTTATTTTGTTAATTTAGTACGGGAAAAAATTAAAATATATAAATTTTACCATTAGGTCCCTTTCTATTTGCGCTTAGAATCGTCGACTTTACTTTTATAAAACGCGCATATCTCTGAGAGGGAACACTTTTGGGGCACGGAATCGGTCTCATTCGATGCTCAGATGTTGTCCACATAAAAAAAAAAGTGAAAATTGTTTTTTTATCCTTAGGTCCCTTTCTCTATGCGCTGTCACATATGTATGTTTTTTTTGTGTATGTACGTATTTCATATGAGATGAATGGTGATACAAACTATTGTTGTTGCGTGAATACATGTTGTGAAGGGTATATAAAATTCGGCATAGCACTCTTACTTGTTTATTGTTGCTTTAAACCATCAATCTGATGGTAATGAAAGCTTTGTTGGTTGTGATACTCACAACGTTTCTCAATTATAGGTTTAGAAAAAAAACAAAGGTCGAAAAATTCACAGAAGGTAGTCCTGCGTCAAATTATTAGAAAATTTTATATTTATAAACCCAATATTATAAAATTTACAATTTAGGTTGCTTGCTATCAAAAAAGACAGCTTAACATTTTGGACCTCCTGTGATTGTTTAATATATGAAAATCTTTTTTCGAATAATCTATAAAATAACTCTTTATCAATTGTAAGCATTCTTTCTTCAATCGAAAATTTTATAATGGCTTTATTTTTTACAATCAAAAACTTAAGGGACAAAAATCAATGCAAACTTCATATTCATACATAAAAAGCGACCAAGTATAATTATTATATGAAACTTAAAAATAAAGAAATAAAGTAAGTGAGATATACATATATATATAATTTTTAAAGATAAAGAACCGTTATTAAATTAATACAAATGTATTTCAAAAAACATAGTGCAATGATATAAACAAAAATAAGATCGAGGCGATACATTAATATAAGAGTAAAATAGATGTAGCTTATTACCTAGGACTCAAGAAAACGTGTGCAGGCAAAACTTACAACATTACCCTGTAAGCATTATTATTATCGCACCGCTACAACTCGACTATCCTGACCATGAGATCACCTGATCTCATGCTATCAACGAGAACCTGTCCGCCCCCCAAACCACGGGCGCATATTGGAAACCGCCAAACGCCTCTATAAGGTGTACGCGACTGTTGAAACCCTTCGGCGTCCTCAAGCAGATATCGATCGTTTTTCAAAACCTTTGAAACCTTGTAAGGACCCTTATATTTCGGAATTAATTTACGTGATACCCCAGCCGTTGAGTCGAAATTCTTCACCATTACATAATCAATATCAATATACACTGTTGGAGTCTTTGTCTGTCCATTAATATATTCCTCATTATAGGTCTGTAACTTCTTCTGCTTCCGCCTCCGATCTTATCGTACCAAGATTCAGTCGCTTTTCTTCACTAATATCTATACGACATTCCCTTAACAAATTTGTAACCTTCCCCCGTTGTCCCACGCCAAATAACAAAACACTTGGGTGTTGCCTAACCGACCTATGTAGGGTATTGTTAAGAGTATGTTCAACCTGCTCAAGTACTGTACCCCAGAAAATACTATTTTCTGGATTTACCAACTTTGCCAACATAGGCCCAATTGATCTGTTGACCCTCTCCACTTGCCCATTTGCCTGAGGGGAACCAGTAGCTATTAAGATGTGTTCAACATTATTCTCCTTCAAAAAATCTCCGAAATCCCTATAAGTAAAGCATGCCCCTCGATCACTTATAATACATTTAGGTCGACTAACGAACTTTGTACACGCATCTATTATAACTAGAATGTGTTTCATTGTCCTACCATTATCCACTGGGCCAAAGTGATCAATATGTATGATGCTAAAAGGGGTCTCTGGCTTAGGAATGTTTTGTAGAAATACCTCTCCTTTTCCGTGGTTAGAAGAATACGCAATACAGGTCATGCAGTTATCTATATGCTCAGTGGCTTTTGCTCTTACTTTCGGAAACCAATAGCTCCTTAAAACAAGCTCTGTCATCTTATCTATTCCAACATGACCCATTTCATCGTGATACTTATACAATATATGATTCTCCATTTCCGCAGGAACATAGAAAAGTAAACTCCCATCGTTGCATTTCCTATATATTACTCCGTTACGCATCTCAAAATACCTATGCTCAGACTCCTGAAGTTTATGTCTCAAATGCTTTAATTTCTGATCCCTATTCTGACAAATAATCAAATTCTTCTCAAATGTATTTGACTCAACCACCAGTATGTTCGTACACCTGCTAAGCGCATCAACATGTTGCATTCTCTTTCCCGACCGATGTTCCAGTTCGTATTTGAAATTTTGAAGTTCCAATGCCCATCGCGCAATTCTCGGATTCAATTCCCTTTTGTTCAGAGTTAAAGTAAGAGAGTTACAATCTGTAACAATTTTAAATTTCTTCCCTTGAAGATATATTTGAAAGCGCTTTAGTGCGTAAACTATGGCCAACGTTTCAAGCTCAAAACTATGATACTTTGATTCAGTATCTGTAGTTCTTTTAGAAAAAAAAAATTTAGAAAAATCCTTAACAAATCTCCTAAAATAAGAGCACAGCCCCAAAAAACTTTGAACAGAGTGACACTTATTCGGCACAGGAAAGTCTCTTATCGCCTTTAACCCTCTATCATCAGCCCTTATGCCATCCCCATCGATAGTGTAACCCAAGTATTTAACCGAAGTCTGAAAAAATTCACATTTATCGTTTCTCAACTCTAAATTGTCATCAGCTAACCGAATAAAAACCTCTCTTAAAAAAATCAATTTTGCTTCCATTTTTAAACAACGGAATTATATACGATAATTTCCAAATCAATGGTACGTATCCTAATTTAATGGATTCGTTAAAGATAGCAGTAAGCGGGTAACATAAATTTTCTGCACAATTTTTTAGAACGCAATTTGGTATTTCATCTGGACCAGCATTAAACGAATTATTTAGTAATAATAAATTTGAAAGAGTCGTTTTATCTATCTTCTTCTATATATATAAAAGTGAAACTCTGTGTGTGTGTGTGTGTGTGTGTTAGCTATAGACTCCGAAACTGTAAAACCGATCGGGCTCAAACTTTGGTAAGTTGTTGTACACATACCAGGGAGTGTTTATGGGTGGAAAAAAGTGAGCGGGCCATGCCCATAAAAAATTAGTTATTAGTTTTAGCCACTTGCACTTGACCGATTTTTCTGAAACTTTGCACACATATCGAGCTGTCATGACTAAATAATTTCGTAATAAGAAAATGGGCGGGGCCACGCCCCTAAAAAGGTTTTAATTTTGAGGTACTTGCACTGGACCGATTTTTCTGAAACTTTGCACACATATTGAGCTGTCATGACTTTATGATTTCGTGATTAAAAAGTGGGCGGGGCCACGCCCCTAAAAAACTTTTAATATTGAGGTACTTGCACTTTACTGATTATTCTGAAACTTTGCACACATATTGAGCTGTAATGATTTTATAATTTCGTGATAAGAAAAGTGTGGGGGGGCGGGCCACGCCCATAAAAAATTAGTTATTAGTTTTAGCCACTTGCACTTGACCGATTTTTCTGAAACTTTGCACACATATCGAGCTGTCATGACTAAATAATTTCGTAATAAGAAAATGGGCGGGGCCACGCCCCTAAAAAGGTTTTAATTTTGAGGTACTTGCACTGGACCGATTTTTCTGAAACTTTGCACACATATTGAGCTGTCATGACTTTATGATTTCGTGATTAAAAAGTGGGCGGGGCCACGCCCCTAAAAAACTTTTAATATTGAGGTACTTGCACTTTACTGATTATTCTGAAACTTTGCACACATATTGAGCTGTAATGATTTTATAATTTCGTGATAAGAAAAGTGTGGGGGGGCGGGCCACGCCCATAAAAAATTAGTTATTAGTTTTAGCCACTTGCACTTGACCGATTTTTCTGAAACTTTGCACACATATTGAGCTGTAATGACTTTATAATTTCGTGATAAGAAAAGTGTGGGGGGGGCCACGCCCATAACAAATTAGTTATCATTTTTAGCTACTTGTACTTAACCGATTTTTCTGAAACTTTGCACACATATTGAGCTGTCATGACTAAATAATTTCGTGATTAGAAAAGTGGGTAGTGCATGGCCCATAAGGCCCATAAGTTATAATATTTAGCTTTTTGCACTTGATATTCAATTAAAACTCAGAATGCATTTTTATTCTTTAGTTGGCGTAGCAACGCGCGCCGGGCTTTTCTAGTAAGTAATAAAAGAGAATTGTACACCAGATGATTGAGTTATATTAAATGGGTAAGATTTTATGTTGTTATATACTTTTTTAGAGTAGGTAGTGGAAAAAAAATTAGCAAACAAATTGGAAATAGAATCGTCATCATCAGCGTCATTTGGTCCATATTTATAGTATTTAGGATTAACGCACGATCGCCGTTTAGAGTTCACAAATTTATAAAACGATTTAGGATTTGATCTCATTTTCGACTTCAAACGGATTATATAGTTGTCGTATGCAGATTTATTTGCCAAATGGTAGTAAGAACGAGCAATACAGTAAATATTTGGTATGTTCTACAGATGATCCGGTCCTTTTATATTTCTTATATTACAAATTAATCAAGCTATGATTTTTTTTAATAATAATTTGATTTCAACTGTTCTTCTTCTTGCTGAATAAATTTTTACTATTTTTAAAGTTTGAGATGTCAAAAAAAGGAACAAACATTTTGAAAAATTAAAGAAAATTTAAAAATAAACGTGAAAATGTAAAAAAATATTAGTAAAAAATTTGCAATTAAATTTGTAAGTACAATCAATATGTGTATGTTACAGCAAAAGACAATAATTTGCCGTAAAAAAGCAAAGTTTGTCGATTTCAATTGTAGTCATATATATGATTATTGAACGATACTTAAATTAAACATAATAATGATAACTGGTAACCACAATTATTTTTAACCATAATCATACAATTCAATCATAATATGTTGCTCTTCGATTATGGTTCCCACAACCATATTTTTTATTTGCGTGCATTATTGGGCTTTTCCCTTCAATTTGCACATTAAAATTGTTTTTATTGTGGTTTCATCAACGTCATATGCACTACTAACATTTTGAAATCGACATATCCATATTTCAGGAAACTTTTCACCTTCGTACTCTGGTATCATATCTTTTAAAATGTTAAATGGCACTTTCATATTTTTAAAGTTTTGCGACAATCTGTTCTGTTTATCTTGAATAAAGTTCTCTTCATTTGCTGCTAATTCTCGTCTTTTTTCAGTATCAGCTATCATTTTCAATAAATCATTCTCCTTTCGTAGTAACTCTTTCTCTCTTTTTATTAATTCTAATTCTTTTCAAAGCACATTTACAAAATCATGTCCAATATATTTTTCCGTTATATTTTCTTGTGTTTGTGCACAAATATTTTGTAATTCTTATCTAACATTTGCTCGACTACACTCATTTTCCTTTTGCAACGTACTATCATTTTCGACACACTCATTATTATCCTCCATAGTGCAATCATTACTTCTTGACAACCTCCATTTTATTTTCCTGCACGATCATTAGTAAGACTTTCTTCAACATTTTCCAAGACCAGAATGTCGGACTGATCATCTTCTGCCACCGGACATTTGCCTCTTTTATCAGCCGGCACATCGTTTAAGCGAATCAGTAATGTACTTTTTATACCACACGCAAAGAAAAACCATGGATACGACATGATCACGACGGTCATATTATTTCTTCTAAAACAATATTTGGTTGTCGAAAGCAAGTAATAGTTATTTTTGTTTCATTTCATGATATATTTTGTCACGATAATCAAGCATTTGTTTGAATTGTATCATTTAATGATTACTTTTCGTAAAAATTTCAAAATGGTTATCATTTAAAAAAAGTATGATGTATAAAAATTAATGTTACAAAAATAACATTATATTCAAAATCATTTAAAATTAAAAATAATCATTAAATAATAAGTGAGACAACAGTATGTTTACAAAATAATCAAGCTATGATTTTTTTTAATAATAATTTGATTTAAATTGTTCTTCTTCTTGCTGAATAAGTTTTTATTATTTTAAAAGTTTTAGATGTCAAAAAAAGGAACAAAAATTTTGAAAAATTAAAGAAAATTTACAAATAAACGAGAAAATGTAAAAAAAATATTGGTTAAAAAAATTTCAATTGAATTGGTAAGTACAATCAATATGGGTATGTTGCAGCAAAAGACAATAATTTGCCGTAAAAAAGCAAAGATTGTCGATTTCAGTTGCAGTCATATATATGATTATTGATTGGTGCTTAAATTAAACATAATAATGATAACTGGTAACCATTATTATTTTAAACATAATCATACAATTCAATCATAGTATGTTGCTCTTCGATTATGGTTACCACAACCATATTTGTTCTATGCGTGCAGACGATGGTAGCCCAAGCTGTCGAAACCAAGAGCGCAACTGCGCATATGTATAATCTGTACCGCATACGCTGTTCATTTCTATTGTAATTTTAAATATAACTTTAAACAAAATATCAGAAATTTTTCTTTTGTTTTCGATCCCACTTCTGAAATTGTAAGCATTCTTTCTTCAATCGAAAATTTTATACATAATGCCTTTATATTTTACAATCAAAAACTTAAGGGACTAAAATCAATGCAAACTTCATATTCATACATAAAAAGCGACCAAGTATAATTATTATATGAAACTTAAAAATAAAGAAATAAAGTAAGTGAGATATATGTATACATATATACTTTTTAAAGATAAAGAACCGTTATTAAATTAATACAAATGTATTTCAAAATAGGGATGGGCAAATTGGAAAAATCTATCGATATTTATTATATCGATATTTTATTTTACCATCGATATTTATTATATTTAAAATATCGATATTTCGATATATCGACTGAAACATATTTGCCTAGTTATTGTTGAAATGATTTACATTTGAAAATTAAATACATCCACTTATGTACATACAAATAAAAATAGATGTATATTAGGCCTCGTAGGAACTTTTTATTACAATTTTAATAATAAATAAACTAGATATTATAATATATTTTAATAGTATAAATGTTTTCTCTTATGCGTGAGCTAATAAAAACGAAAATTAGAAAAACTATTTACGATTAAGGATAAGATCAGTTATATGACTAGATCAAACATAAAAACAAAAAAAACAAGTAACAGTGCTATATTCGGCCGTGCCGAATCTTATATACCCTTCACAACGTGTAGTCATGCAATAACAATTGAACCCGTCATTTCGAAAAGGGCATGAGTCCATACATTAAAGCTTTTCAGAATTAACAAAAAACGTATTTGTTCGGAAAAAATCTATGATGGTTAAGAAACTGAATATAGAAGTTAATAAATAAAAACATATATAATTTTTGTGCCATTTATTTATTTTTAAAAAAAGCATGTAACATACAGATTTTGGTGGTTGAAATTTTTGGACTTATGCCCTTTTCGAAATGACTTGTTAGAAATAATCACAAATCCAAAGATTTTCGGAAGAACTGGCATTTAATCATCATTATTTTCTTTATATTGTTCATTAGCTGAAGTTGTTGGCCATGCAAAAATCTCTGCATAGAAATTTTGGTACTTTTCTGGAATGTATTTTTCTAGTTTTTTCAAATCTGGTATTTTCTTTATGTGAGTATGCGTAAAAGTTACATTTCGCTTGTTTGCTTAAAAACATTTCATATTATTAAATATTAAATGCAGATATTTCAAAAAATAGTTATACCAGAAACTAAAATTTAATAAAACTGAAAATTAATATAAAAAAATTGGTTTCGTTTTTCGCTATCAAATAATTTTTTGTCCCACTGTCTAGCTAGCTTGGCTTGTCTAGCCACTTGACTAGCGCGGCTGAGGAAAATAATTCAGAATAAAAATACACAGTACGCTGCATCAGAGACGAGGTGCCAATAATAGAATTCTATACAAATATTATACATTAGCATTTTGTTTCCCTTGAAAAGGGCATAAGTCCAGGACTCGTGCCCTTTTCATACAGACTTTAGATTTCGAGGGCCATATAAGGTGGTTTGTTGCACTTAAAGATCTACCATATTCACAGAGAATACGTAAAACCCTTAAATGAATTTAATGGCGTCAAAAGGTGATATTTGAAAAAAGTGTGACTCGTGCCCTTTTCGAAATGACAGGTTCAATTGTTTGTATCACCATTCATCCCATATAAAATACGTGCATACGTACACGTTAGAATAAATGTGGCATCGAATCCCAGCTGAGCCAAAAAAATTTTATTTTATTTTATTTAATATATTATTTATATTTTATTATTTTTTTTTATATTTTTTTTTTAAATTTTTTTAAAATTTTTTTTTGTAGTTTTTTTTCTTATTTTTTTTCTTAATTTTAATATTTTTTTTTTGTAATTTTTTTTGTTTGGTATGTTTTTTTACATGTATGTATGTATGCATGTTGTTGTTGTAATTGTGAAAAAAACCAGCTGGTCGTGGTTTTTTGCTCATATCTCAGAAAGTTATGGGGCGATTGTGCTGAATTTCAATAGCGATTCATTCCTGGATATTTCCAAGAGATTGATACCATATATAGATCTGAGGAACATATAGTTGCTTCTAAAAGTTGATTTCAACCAACACACGGACAGACGGACAGACGGTCAGGGCTTAATCGACTCCTCTATTCATAAGCTTTCAGAAAATATATACTTTATGGGGTCGGAAATGAAAATTGTAGAAATTACAAACGGAATGACAAAGCTATATATACCCTTGTACACCACAGGTGAAGGGTATAAAAACAAAAAATTCATTAGACAATCTTAAGTTTTAAAGTCAACAATTGATGTATTGTTTACACCAAATCTAAAAAATAAATTCTGAAAAAATATTTACGATTAAGGATGCTATCAATTATATTACTTGATCAAACAAAAAACAGAAAATAAACCAAAACTTCAACAGAAAATCTTAAGTTTAAAGTTAACAATTGAGGTATTGTTATTGTATAAGTATATAATAAGTATACTAGTATAATTAAAATTAAATTCGCCTTTGCTGCTGTACCTTCTTTGGAAAACTTTTAAAAATATCGGCTCCGATATTAGTAAATAAATAGTATCGATATAGAGGTATTTAAAATATCGGCGATTAATATCGATATTTTTAAACTAAATATTGATATTTTGATATATCGATATATTTTGCCCAACCCTATTTCAAAAAACGTAATGCAATGATATAAACAAAAATAAGGTCGAGGCGATACATTAATATAAGAGTAAAATAGATGTAGCTTATTACCTACGACTCAAGAAAACGTGTGCAGGCAAAACTTACAACATTACCCTGTAAGCATTATTATTATCGCACCGCTACACAATTTAAATCGAATTTTTTGTATTCAATTAAAATTTCGTTTCATTATTATAAGTAACTAGACAGCCTTGTTTTAAGTTTTAATGCGTTTTTTATATAAACAAATTTTATGTTTCACTTAAGACATGTTTAGCATTGCTTGCAACTTGCGTATAGGAAATTGATTTAGTAACTGGTGTTATTCCAGTAAAGAAAGTGCAAGTTAGTTGTTTTAAATGTAGGGTTCTTTTTAAATTAAACAAAACTTAAAAATATCAAAAAAAAGTTTTGTGTGTCATAAAGGTAAGATGATGATAAAATTTTAATATTTCATAAACGCAGAATTGTTGACCATGCCAAAAAGCAATCATAATGCTAGTGTTAAGTTGACATATTTTTTATTTAAATGAAGAGTTCTCCTTTTTATTCTACATTCATGATCTATTTTAATATAAACAAACAAATTTTTAAGATACACAAGATATAGTTTGGAAGTCAAAAAGTGTTTCACCGAAATTATCACATAGCAGAACCTATGCTAGAAAATAAAATGTTCTCAAAATCTAAATAAGTATATACAGGGTGGCCCAATAAAAATTCACTATGTTAATTGTAAATAGTTTGTAAATAGAACAAAAAGAGAATTATTTACATATTTTTTATTATTTTAATTTTTACTATGACAATTATATGTGAAACAAAATATCGGCCAAATGGTCGACACGTCTTCGGTGGCCTACTTCTATCCTATGATCCATATTTTCCATGACACTGAGATTCAATGTAGTTAGTGTGCCGATTTTTTCTTTCATTTAGCTCTTGAATTATTCTCGGCTAATGGATCTAGAATTCTTATTTCAAACATCCCCAAAGAAAGAAGTTCAACGATGTCAAATCACGTGATAGTGGCGGCCAAAAAAATTATGTTAGATAACACGCCTATAGAATTTAATGCCATAAGAAGACCATTATCATCTCGCGATAGTAAACACCATTCACGATAACTGCTTGGCCAACATTATTTTCGAAGAAGTAAGGCATGGTAATACCGCCAGCGATAACCCGCACCAAACACTCACTCTTTGTAGATGCATCAGCTTTTCATCAATCACTCTTGGATTCTCATTTGCTTACATTCTGCAATTCTGATTGTTAACAAATTCACTGATGTGATAATGATCCTCGTCGCTGAAGATGAATTTCTGTTTTAATATCACCAATCACTCCTATTTGTTTAACCCACCATTCAGCGTATTGACGACACTGGCAATAGTCAGTAGGCTTCAGCTCCTGAGTCAATTGAAAACTTGCATCAGTGTTGCTCGTGATATGTTTGATTGCTGGGTACGACGACTATTCAAGGTTTACGGCTTTATTGCCACACAATCGCGAACAAAAAGATATTAAATTGTGTACCTCTCTATAGTTGACGCACAATTAACATCGTGCATTACGGTTAGAAGAAACAAAAAAGGATATTCATTTTAGCTTTCTAGGATATGTCTTTACTGGACGCTGTTTTTATAAATTTTACATTTCTTCTTTCGGAAGTCCCAGTATGCCACACTAAACATTTCACTAGCGTATTTCATAAATTTACCCTGAAATATTATCTAAAACAATACTTGAACAATACTTACATATAATTTTTTTTTTTATTTGAAGTGAACTACTTCGAAAAAATACATATTCTCTTTTACCTTTACTTTCCATGTTGGGTGTTCTTAAATTAAGTCACTTGGAAACCCAATAAATCTGTGCATTACATTGACAGTTGTGGCAAAGAGAAAATGTGATCAACATGTGACGTCACGTGGTAAGTCCGCAGGGGATAAGTTTATTATAAAAGCATGCAAATCCCACAAGCACATGTAATAAATCTGTTTAATTGTAACCATTTTGTGTCTGCTGTTATTACTGTTTTAATGAAAGCATAACGCCAAAAATGAACATCACCTACAGCTTTATATATGATATGTTTGACTGAACAAATGATAAAAATATAAGAAGCATGCCACCAACACCAGTTTCCATAAATATTCAACATATATGTGAGTAAGTGTTAGGAATAATATTTTTACGGCCATTTCAAATATGTATTTTACATTCATTTGGTTCACGGATTCACCACTCTGTTAGTTGTAATTTAAATTAAATAGAATGCCACGTGTCACATGTCATTTATTAGTTGTTGCCGAACAAATACATAATACATAATATCGAGTCCTTTTATTTGCACAGCATATTTGTCTACTTTTGGCAAAAGTACGACAATTTCAATTCTATCGTTTGTGTATAGTATATTGATGAGGATATTTAAATCTCTGTGTGTGTTGTGTTGTTGCAAATTAAACATTAAATATATACACAGACATACATATATATATATATGTATAAGTATTACAAAAACATGAACAATGAGAATACATTCAATATATGTAAAAATAAAAACTCTTGAAAGATTTTCAATATTAGTTTATTGATAAAAAACACTCAAATTTTACTATGCGCAGGTATTAAGAGCTTATTAAATTATTTTAAGAGCAATAATAAGAGTTAAATCTGATTATTTTAAAGAATTGCAATCAACTATTTTTTTTAGCGATTAAAGTGTAAAAATAAATTATAGTTGTAAATATTCCTTAGAAATTAGGTAACAACAACAATTAACAAGATCCATAAGAAAAAAGAAAATATAGAGTCCAATTAGCGGTATTTTTTTGATTTCCCTTGGATGTTATTTTAATGTCACGTATGTAGCGCAAAAACATTATTTGTCTTCGTCATTCGCATTTGAACAGTCGCAAGAGCACCTATTTTAGAATTTAACTTTTTTCTTAACATAATATAAATGTTATTACCTAAGATTACTATTAGAGAAAAATCTTTCACGTACGATGTGTCACGAACGATATTAAGTTTAAATTTTAAATATAAATTTAAATTTATATAAGTAATGCAGTTCCTTAATAACAATTTTGCGCACGATTTTAAGGCCAATTTATGTCATCTTCGCGAGAAGAAACTATGCGTTTAACTCATTCTTGCAAAATATCCCATGTGGATGTCAATCGCCTGTGTTCTGCATTCCGAGTGCAATTATATCACTCGGTTAAATTTATCCAAAAATATTGTGACTTTTTATATTAATTTCTTTTAGATTTTTTTTTAATCTTTTTACATATACGTACATGTTTTCTATTGTTGTTTAGAAAATCCAAAACCAAATAAAACAACATATTTAAATAAATTAAATGTAGTATTTAAATTTATCAATAAATGTAGTATTTTAATTATCAAATTAATTTATAATAATTATACAATTCATAAAACATTTTTGAAATTGTGTAAAATTTAAAGTTTTATTAAAATTACATACCTAAGGACTTTTTCTCTACATTTGAAACACGAAAATGTAGTAAATATCTTTAAATATCATAGATAAAATAGCTATAAATTACTATACTTAGAAACGTTCTTTAAAAATAAGGGATTAATTTTATGAACAATATAATAATTTTATTAGTATTCGGACTACAAAAGTTGTGCGGTTCTTTTAAGGACAAAAATTCGGTTTGATTAATCTGCAATACGTTAATTTGAAATTTAAAAATCAGTGAAAATATTTAAAAACATTAGTACTTATACTCAAAGTGACTTCAACTAAATGAGAATTAAAAAAAATAATGTATTTGAATGGCTGTAAACAAATTTTTCAATATTATGTGTGTATCTAAGCAAATGTCTGGAAAATAAGTATTTATCAAGTGATTAAAAATCACTTTTTAGTAAGATAAACGATATGGGATAGTCATTGAAAAGTATGTTGTTTAGTAAAATCAACATTACAATTCAACAAAATGAGCACTGGGCAAGCGATTTTTTTTTCTTTGCTCCGCTTCTAATTGACTGAATAAAATTTGAGCAAATATATTCATTAGAAAACAATATTGTGTTTATTTTTCTCTTTCCTCATTCTTCCCCTCTCATATGAAAATATAAAATGCAAGTGTTTGTTATGTCTTTAGCATATCATCGAATAGAGTAAAATATAATGCCAAAAACGTTTCACTAAATTAAGTTAATAAGCCAATACGCTCACTGGAACAATGTCAATGTCAATTGTAGCGCGTCAAAATCCATATAGTCCACATAGTTTTATTAAATGGAGGACTTTGCTGCAGAGCAGTGTTATCAATTTACTTTCAGTCCATTTACCGAACGCAATTAGTCTGCTGCTGTTAATTTTTCCTTGTCAGAAACTGAGTTGCGGATCAATAAATCCGAGTCCACAATCTCGTCTCGTCAACGTCGATAACTTCTTTCGTAAGCATGGTACGGTCTAAATTTTATTGGGTATTACCAAAAAGAGTAAATGAACTTTTGAATCACTCCGCAAAATAGCGCATTACCTACTGAGATGAACGTTTATACGATTATATATTTTACGACGCGAATATAAGTTTTACAAACCGGGCGCGAATTTTGGAAATAAATTTTTACTATTTGTAAACGTTGCTTTGGTGTAAATCCTTGCATTGTGATTTGCTAAAATATACTGAAAAGAAGTAATTTCACTAACACGACAGCTAATGTACAGTTATTCATATTAGACGTCCCATACGTGCAAAACAAACACTTTATAGTTACATCATGGTATAGACAATAAATCATTTCTTGACAACTTTTAAACTTGAATTATTTGAAGTTAAACAAATCTAGCTCTTGCAGAGGTACAAAAAATATTTTTTTAACAATATATTAAAGTTAAGAAATTAATATTTATTACTTTGGGAGCATAAAAAAATATTATAAAAATTTTAATTTCTCATTTCTATATTAATTTAATTAAACACAAAAAAATAATATATGAAATAAAATTGTATTGTTATAAAAAATGGAAATTACTAACAGCAAGCGAACAATACTGTAAAAACATACAAAAATAAAACCTATAGCACATTACAACAGGGTTTGTGAATTAAATTAATATAAATATTTAACATATGTATATTAATAACGACATTAACGTTTTTTAATATTTTTTCTTAAAATGAAAAAAAGGTCTGCAATAGAAAATTTATAGCTCACACACATTACACTGCGAATAGAACTTTTCTTTTTGGTTTTTTGCTCATATCTCAGAAAGTTATTGGGCGATTGTGCTGAATTTCAATAGCGATTCATTCCTGGATATTTCCAAGAGATTAATACTATATACAGATCTGAGGAACATATAGTTGCTTCTAAAAGTTGATTTCAACCAACACACGGGCAGACGGATAGACGGACAGACGGTCAGGGCTTAATCGACTCCTCTATTCATAAGCTTTCAGAAAATATATACTTTATGGGGTCGGAAATGAAAATTGAAGAAATTACAAACGGAATGACAAAGCTATATATACCCTTGTGCACCACAGGTGAAGGGTATAAAAAGGGTATATATAGGTTTGTCATTCCGTGTGAAATTTCTACAATTTTGATTTCCGACCCCATAAAGTATATATTTTCTGAAAGCTTATGAATAGGGGAGTCGATTAAGCCCTGTCAGTCAGTCTGTCCGTCTGTCCGTGTGTATGTTGAAATCAACTTTTTGAAGCCCCCCGACATCGCGTGGACTCGGGTGAGATATTAAAATATCAGAAATATTCGGGAGTAGATCGGTATTGAAAATCAGAAACATCGGTACATAAACAACTGAGATATGAGCAATAACCCACGACCACCTCGATTTTTTTTTCACAAAAACAACATTACAACAACAACATACATACATACAAACGTGTATACTGGTTAGAGAAAACGTGGCATCGAATCCCAGCTGAGGCAAAAAAAATTTTTTTTTATTTTTTTATATTTTTTTTTTAATTTTTTTTAATTTTTTTTTATTTATTTTTTATTTAATATATTATTTATATTTTTATTATTTTTTTAAAATTTTTTTTTTTAAATATTTTTTTTTAAATATTTTTTTTTTGTTTTATATTTATTATATATTTTTTAATTATTTTTTAAAATTTTTTTTTTTAATTTTTTTTTTAAATTTTTTTTTAAATTTTTTTTTTTAAATTTTTTTTTTAATTTTTTTTTTAACATACATACGTAAATTTATAATTTCACAATGGGATGTTTTTATATTTGTATGTGTTTTATATGTATGTACGTATTTCATATGGGATGGTGATACAAACTACTGTTATTGCATGACTACACGTTGTGAAGGGTATATAAGATTCGGCACGGCCGAATATAACGCTTTTACTTGTTTTTTATCAAATTAATTTGTAAAGTCAAAAACGTTTTTTGCAATTTTAATATTGGCTTGTGTCATTTAAGCTTTAATACTTTAAGTTCAGTTTTTTTGGTTCTGTTGGCTGTCATCCATGAAAAGTAGACAAAACAGTAGCATTTTTTAAAACTTTAGCATCTGGTTTGAAATTAGTGCAATTGTTCTTAAATAAAGTATTTTTTCTTAACCGTGGGTACTAGTACTATTGGCTTAATGACGCGCCAATATTGACAGCAGTTTATGGCTTGCTTTTGTTTTGAAAAAAAAAACCTTTAAATGTAAAAAAAACAAATGTTAAGAATTTTTGTCCATAGCTTATAAGTAGGGGCGAATTTATAAAAATGCTACAATGAAAGTGAATTGAGTTTGAACTACAGGTGGTTTTCTTAAATAAAACATGCAGGTAGGTTAGTGTGAAATAAATGAAATTAAGTAAGCAATATGAATTCAAAGATAGAATATTTATGTACATAGTATTCAGTTTAATTTAAACGGACATATGCAATTGGGTTATTAAATAAATATTGCATTTTCAAATTACCAAGTTACCAGTTGTTTCTAAATAATTTTCAAATTTTGCATTTATTCCAATCATTTAGCTGTTTATTATTTAGTATAGCTTGCGAATTCAGCATGACACTAACCCTGCGTTTACACATGAAAGTAATTTCATGAAATTTCTGTATACGTATTAGGGTTGCCATTCGTACTATTTTAAACAGTACATGTATTGTTTTTTGAAATATGTACTGTTATATTCACAATACATAAACCAGTACGAAAAAGTACTGTTTTTTTATGTATGTACTGTTTTTGGATATACATGTATTGAATTTTATAATTTTTTGAAGAATGAAACAGGAAAAAATTGTATTGTTAAATGTGTACAAAAAAGGGATTAATATTTATAAAATATTTTTGAATTAACTTTTTTGTAAGCATAAGTTATTTTCTTTTATATAACTACACCACCTCTATTTGTGTTGTATAATTATTTATTAAATTTTAACAATTATCAAATGTATTCATTTTAAAAATTCAATTGATTTTTTAGATTTTTTTTAAACAATATTTAATTAATACTTTTGGATTACTATATATAACTTAAACAAGTGACAGTGCTATATTCGGCCGTGCCGAATCCTATATACCCTTCACAACGTGTAGTCGTGCAATAACAATTGCAAAATTTATTTTATTTTATTTAATATATTATTTATATTTTATAATTTTTATACCCTTCACACAGTGAAAAAGGGTATATATAGGTTTGCCATTCCGTGTGAAATTTCTACAATTTTCATTTCCGACCCCATAAAGTATATATTTTCTGAAAGCTTATGAATAGGGGAGTCGATTAAGCCCTGTCAGTCTGTCCGTCTGTCCGTGTGTATGTTGAAATCAACCTTTTGAAGCCCCCCGACATAGGTTGGACCCAGGTAAGGTATTAAAATATCAGAAATATTCGGGAGTAGATCGGTATTGAAAATCAGAAACATCGGTACATAAACAACTGAGATATAAGCAAAAACCCACGACCACCTCGATTTTTTTTCACAAAAACAACATTACAACAACAACATACATATTTTTTTTAATTTTTTATTTAATATATTATTTATATTATTATTATTTTTTTTTTTAATTTTTTTATTATTTTTTTTTCGTTTTATATTTATTATATATTTTTTAATAATTTTTTTTTTATTTTTTTTTTAATTTTTTTTTAAACTTTTTTTTTAATTTTTTTAAAATTTTTTTTTTGTTTTTTTTCCATACATACGTAAATTTATTATTTTACAATGGGATGTTTTTATATACATATGTATGTTTTTTATATGTATGTACGTATTTCGTATGGGATGAACGGTGATACAAACTACTGTTATTGCATGACTACACGTTGTGAAGGGTATATAAGATTCGGCACGGCCGAATATAACGCTTTTACTTGTTTTTTATCAAATTAATTTGTAAAGTCAAAAACGTTTTTTGCAATTTTAATATTGGCTTGTGTCATTTAAGCTTTAATACTTTAAGTTCAGTTTTTTTGGTTCTGTTGGCTGTCATCCATGAAAAGTAGACAAAACAGTAGCATTTTTTAAAACTTTAGCATCTGGTTTGAAATTAGTGCAATTGTTCTTAAATAAAGTATTTTTTCTTAACCGTGGGTACTAGTACTTTTGGCTTAATGACGCGCCAATATTGACAGCAGTTTATGGCTTGCTTTTGTTTTGAAAAAAAAACCTTTAAATGTAAAAAAAACAAATGTTAAGAATTTTTGTCCATAGCTTATAAGTAGGGGCGAATTTATAAAAATGCTACAATGAAAGTGAATTGAGTTTGAACTACAGGTGGTTTTCTTAAATAAAACATGCAGGTAGGTTAGTGTGAAATAAATGAAATTAAGTAAGCAATATGAATTCAAAGATAGAATATTTATGTACATAGTATTCAGTTTAATTTAAACGGACATATGCAATTGGGTTATTAAATAAATATTGCATTTTCAAATTACCAAGTTACCAGTTGTTTCTAAATAATTTTCAAATTTTGCATTTATTCCAATCATTTAGCTGTTTATTATTTAGTATAGCTTGCGAATTCAGCATGACACTAACCCTGCGTTTACACATGAAAGTAATTTCATGAAATTTCTGTATACGTATTAGGGTTGCCATTCGTACTATTTTAAACAGTACATGTATTGTTTTTTGAAATATGTACTGTTATATTCACAATACATAAACCAGTACGAAAAAGTACTGTTTTTATACCCTTCACACAGTGAAAAAGGGTATATATAGGTTTGTCATTCCGTGTGAAATTTCTACAATTTTCATTTCCGACCCCATAAAGTATATATTTTCTGAAAGCTAATGAATAGAGGAGTCGATTAAGCCCTGACCGTCTGTCCGTCTGACCGTCTGTCCGTGTGTATGTTGAAATCAACTTTTTGAAGCCCCCCGACATAGGTTGGACCCGGGTAAGGTATTAAAATATCAGAAATATTCGGGAGTAGATCGGTATTGAAAATCAGAAACATCGGTACATAAACAACTGAGATATGAGCAAAAACCCACGACCACCTCGATTTTCTTTTCATAAAAACAACATTACAACAACAACATACATACATACAAACGTGTATACTGGTTAGAGAAAACGTGGCATCGAATCCCAGCTGAGGCAAAAACATTTTTTTTTAAATTTTTTTAAAATTTTTTTTTTTAATTTTTTTTTATTTTTTTTTTATTTTTTATTTAATATATTATATATATTTTTATTATTATTTTTTTTTTATTTTTTTTTTTTATTTTTTTTTTGTTTTATATATATTATATATGTATATAATAATTTTTTTTTTTTAAATTTTTTTTTTTTAAATTTTTTTTTTATTTTTTATTTTTTTTTTGTTTTTTTTAACATACATACGTGATTTTACTGTTATTGCATGACTACACGTTGTGAAGGGTATATAAGATTCGGCACGGCCGAATATAGCGCTCTTACTTGTTTTATGTATGTACTGTTTTTGGATATACATGTATTGAATTTTATAATTTTTTGAAGAATGAAACAGGAAAAAATTGTATTGTTAAATGTGTACAAAAAAGGGATTAATATTTATAAAATATTTTTGAATTAACTTTTTTGTAAGCATAAGTTATTTTCTTTTATATAACTACACCACCTCTATTTGTGTTGTATAATTATTTATTAAATTTTAACAATTATCAAATGTATTCATTTTAAAAATTCAATTGATTTTTTAGATTTTTTTTAAACAATATTTAATTAATACTTTTGGATTACTATATATAACTTAAACAAGTGACAGTGCTATATTCGGCCGTGCCGAATCCTATATACCCTTCACAACGTGTAGTCGTGCAATAACAATTGCAAAATTTATTTTATTTTATTTAATATATTATTTATATTTTATAATTTTTATACCCTTCACACAGTGAAAAAGGGTATATATAGGTTTGCCATTCCGTGTGAAATTTCTACAATTTTCATTTCCGACCCCATAAAGTATATATTTTCTGAAAGCTTATGAATAGGGGAGTCGATTAAGCCCTGTCAGTCTGTCCGTCTGTCCGTGTGTATGTTGAAATCAACCTTTTGAAGCCCCCCGACATAGGTTGGACCCAGGTAAGGTATTAAAATATCAGAAATATTCGGGAGTAGATCGGTATTGAAAATCAGAAACATCGGTACATAAACAACTGAGATATAAGCAAAAACCCACGACCACCTCGATTTTTTTCACAAAAACAACATTACAACAACAACATACATATTTTTTTTAATTTTTTATTTAATATATTATTTATATTATTATTATTTTTTTTTTTAATTTTTTTATTATTTTTTTTTTCGTTTTATATTTATTATATATTTTTTAATAATTTTTTTTTATTTTTTTTTTAATTTTTTTTTAAACTTTTTTTTTAATTTTTTTAAAATTTTTTTTTTGTTTTTTTTCCATACATACGTAAATTTATTATTTTACAATGGGATGTTTTTATATACATATGTATGTTTTTTATATAGATGTACGTATTTCGTATGGGATGAACGGTGATACAAACTACTGTTATTGCATGACTACACGTTGTGAAGGGTATATAAGATTCGGCACGGCCGAATATAGCGCTCTTACTTGTTTATTTTTATTTTTAATATATTTTTTTTTTGAATTTTTATACCCTTCACCTGTGGTGCACAAGGGTATATATAGCTTTGTCATTCCGTTTGTAATTTCTACAATTTTCATTTCCGACCCCATAAAGTATATATTTTCTGAAAGCTTATGAATAGAGGAGTCGATTAAGCCCTGACCGTCTGTCCGTCTATCCGTCTGCCCGTCTGTCCGAGTGTTGGTTGAAATCAACTTTTAGAAGCAACTATATGTTCCTCAGATCAATCTCTGTGAAATATTCAGGAATGAATCGCTATTGAAATTCAGCACAATCGCCCAATAACTTTCTGAGATATGAGCAAAAAACCACGACCACCTCGTTTTTTTACACAATTACAACAACAACATACATACATAAATATATGTAAAAACCATACAAAAAAAGAAAAAATTACAAAAAGAAAAAATATTAAAAATAAAAAAAAATAATAAAAAAAATTACAAAAAAAAAATTTTTTAAATAATTTAAAAAAAATTTTAAAAAATTTTTTAAAAATTTTTTCAAAAAAATTTTTTAAAAAAATTAAAAAAAAAAATTTAAAAAAAAAATAATTACAAAATATAAATAATATATTAAATAAAATAAAATTTTTTTGGCTCAGCTGGGATTCGATGCCACATTTATTCTAACCATTATATACATATGTACGTATTTGATATGAGATGAATGGTGATACAAACAATTGTTATTGCATGACTACACGTTGTGAAGGGTATATAAGATTCGGCACGGCCGAATATAACACTGTTACTTGTTTAAGTTATAAATAGTATTCCAAAAGTATTAATGGAATATTATTGTAGTTTGAAGAAAGAATTTAAAAATTCAACTCGTAGGATTTGAAATTCAATTACCAATTTCGAAATTCTATTTACTATTTTTGAAATTAAATTAATAACTTTTGAAAT
Source organism: Phyto melanocephala (assembly GCA_941918925.1). Taxonomy (NCBI): domain Eukaryota; kingdom Metazoa; phylum Arthropoda; class Insecta; order Diptera; family Rhinophoridae; genus Phyto; species Phyto melanocephala. The sequence continues at coordinate 59,997,042 of OW799236.1, forward strand.
ATATTAGATCATTTTCAAAATTAAGTTTGAAAATATAGTGCATAGTTCTGAAATACAGTCAAAAATTTTAAAGCATTGGTTATTCGTTTATTCAAACTAATATCAATATTAATATCGAAAAACGACGTTTAATTTGTGTTTTTGACCACGTTAGTAGTTATGTTCTCATAGTTTTAACATGTTTTTATGTTTCTTATTAACTTTTTTCAAATAAAAATGTGATGTATTGAAGTAAAAGTTATGTTGTCAATAAATAAAAAAATTTACTGTTTTTCCCCCTCAATGTACTTTTTTTCACTTTTCAAATATGGCAACCCTAATACGTATTACAATACAAATTTCTATGAAATAGACCACTTTCCTGTAAATTTCTTGTGCGTTTACACAGAAAAGTGAAATTTCATTTTAAAAATGTCGTCGAAGCGTAGAGTCGCAATAATTGCAATACATTGTACATTAATGAGCGTAATTTGCCTCACGGATGGAAACCATGGTACAATTGTATTTTTAAGGTACATTTTTGATCTTGTTGGTACCGTGGTACTACCGCGAGCTACTTGGTACAATTTAAAAAAATTGTACATGTTCTCTTGATTTTGTTTGTGTGTGTTTTATTTTATTCTGTCAGCTTCTTTGTTTTTGTTGCAATGCTGTTGTCAAAGCGAATTCATGTACCAGGTGGTGTCAAGTCTGCAACAACAAAATCTGTCTAGTACTTTATATCAAACTTCTAACAAAAATAACCAGTTTATTTGGCACCACCTGATACATGAATTCGACTTGGCTGTTGTTATATGTATTTTATTCTACTTATGATTTGTAAGCATGTAAGGTGGACTTTAATAATGAAGTACTAAAATGGTTTGATAAGCTTACTCCAGAAAAAGTTATTTTGGGAGAAACAAATTCAATAGTACCTCTTCTGGTGAAAATGTTTCCACACTTACAAACAAACTTTGAAGCAATAAATAGTCAGTACAGAGCACTAGCCGATGTCATTGAACTTAGATTACACAAAGATTTAAATATTTCCTATTTTTGGTCTTACGTATCACAGATGAAAAATGAATTAAATGAGTTCATGTTCCCAGAAATTTCAAGAATGGTAAGATGAATTCTGTCTATTCCACATTCCTCGGCTAACGTCGAACGAGTTTTTTTTTCCAAAACCTAATCAAAACAGAGGAAGGAAATAGACTACACGTTTCTACTGTTTCAAATTTGATGCAAACATAAGATTTATTAAATACAATTCTTGTTGCTTTAATTTTAAAATAACAGAAAGTTTATTATCTAAAAGTTTTTAATAAATAAAATTTGTTTAATAACCGATCTCTACGTATGTACCTATGAATGTAATATTTAATATTTTTTATACACATTTTTGTTAAGTTTCTGTTTTTTTATTGTATACTTTTGAAATTTTATAAACATTTTTGTTAAGTTTATGTTTTTATTAATAAATATTAAAAAAATGGCATAAAAAGTACATTTTGTTTTCATACTTGGTACAAAATCATAAAAGCCATTTTTCTTCCCTGATTTGCCTCCATTTTTTTACTACCTTTAGAGTTACCAAGAATATTTCATACATAAGATTAAACATAAAAGGCAATAATTGAAAAAAAAGTTTTTGTTAATTTTTGATAAAATTATTGTTTTACGATTAAATCAGTATTATTCTTTATGTATATTTGAAGAATAAATATCATAAATCTTTTCATATATACAAAAATAAGTTATATGTATTTACAATTATTATTTTACCACAATCCTGTAAATTTGTATAAGTTTTATTAGTAGGCAACAGTGTTTACCTATTTGTCACTAAACTTTTTAGAAAACGTCAAAATTTATTTTCCTGAAAAAATCGTTCAAATCTGAGTGGAAAGTAAAATAAATGTGAGTGTGTTAGTAAAGAAGTGTGAGTGTATTGCTGGGTTAAATACTTTAATTTAAAAAGTTCAGCAAATTATAAAAATAAAAAAAAGCTGTGATAGCCTTAAACAATATGAACTATTTATTTGGAATAGCGTTTCAAATTGATAATTAATTTGCATGTACATCAGCTGTCATTTTGAAGTTGAGGCTACTGGATTTTAATGTGTGGCCGGTTCTGGAAACTTACATTGTTTAAGAGAGCAAAAATCCATATTAAATAAATCCACTTACAGTAGGTTTACATGATGAATTGTATGACGCACAGAGGAGTATTTGGCCTGAAAAGCTGGCCAAAATTATTAAACGTGTTTTTTGAATTAAAAGTTCTGGTTTTTTGATAGTTTTAGTTGTAGTATGAAATAAGGAATCTAGTGGCAGATTTTGAAAAAATTACACTGCGCAACAAAAGTACACTGCACAAAAAAAAATTTTTTTCTCTCCTAGAAATAAAAGTATGTGGACTTTATGGATTTTGATGCCCTTAATTCAAATCTGTTTTCCGTTTTTCTCTAGTACGTAAGGATTTGGCATATTTCACCCCCTTAATCATTGGGTTGCCTAATATATTTAATCATAACTTGTAAACGGGTTCTCCGATTTTATTAGGAGGAGAATCAGAAGATGCACCGGAAAATTCTGCTTAAATTAACTTAACACATTTCTTTTGTATCTATTACTATTTCGAAGTTATTAAAAATTAAGTGGCGAAAAAAAATTTTCCTGCAAAATTCGTCAAATTTTTTGTTTTCAAAATGCCATAAAAAAAATTTAAGAACCAAAAATTTCAATTTTTAAAATTTTTCCAAAAGCCACATTCCTAAGGAATAAAAGTCGGTATAAGTAGTATAACTCAATCAACAAATGTTAATTTTGAAGGTTTAAACTGATTCTTAACAGACTGTATGTACATGGTCTAATTAACAAAAATTTTTTTTTTAATTGTAAGCCTCTTATAAAACAGTATTTTTTTTAATGAAAAAAGGCTTTATTATATTTATTTTATATTATTTAATACATAATATATGAAAAAGTTAAACAAATAAAAATTCCTTAATAATTATTATGTCGTATGTATATCCTTATTAGCTGCATCATCGGTGTCAGGAAGAAGTGTGATGGTTTCTGATAAAAAAGCTTTCTTATTATTCCGTTCTCTTTGCGTACTGCAGCTTATAAAAGGGTCACTGCTCAGAAATAACCCATTCAAGACATCTCGATTTGTATGGCTTCTGCTGAATTTCCTCGATAATTCGTACGATATAATCGCAAGGACTTATTTCTGGCCTCGGCAGCTTCTGCTGACAATTGGATGGTAGCCTGATACCTGGGTGCCCATGTACTTTTTATGTACCTATATTTATTTTTTGTAAACTTATTTTTGTGATAAATTCTTTTAATAATTATTCTTATTAGGTACGGTATATATTTTTTAACATATAATGTTTTGTAGAGCAGGTATATAAAAATATCCTTTATGGGGATGCGTGGGACATTGCCTTATAACTATTATGGGTAATAAAGAATTTTTCAAATTTATAATTATAGGCAGGTATTAACATTTTTAAGTGTTAAAAGTGATGTGAATAACAGTTGAAATCAATAATTCGAAATACATAAAAGTTTATGACGATATAAATGTATAAGAAAAAGTGCCTGATGAGCAAAAATAGAAGAAATGTAAAAATTTAAAAAAATCGTCAAAAATAATGGCGCAAACTTGCGCACACTTTTTTTTTTGTTTCCAAAATAAGAAATTCCAAATTTTATTGTGGTATCAAACATAATTCGTAGAGATGCTAACCTCACTTTAAAAAACCTCGTCTTTTTCTTTTTTTTGCAAAACAAGTGCATATTTTTTTTTTTTTTTAGCTTTTGTACTAATTGTTTCAACTAATTGTTTGAACATGAAACAAATTTTTTTTACACTTTTAAATAACTTTTGATCGAACCTTTCAGCGAAAAAAAAATTATTGTTAAACCTTTATTCGTTTGGCCGCAAAAAAATATCAAATAAACATCCAGAAACCGAAAAAAACATTTAAATCTCATATAGTTTGCTTCACTTTCCTGACTTTAGCAGGGTCTCAGAGCTACAAATCGCAACTAAGTCTTGAAAATTTACAATATAATGTAAAATATTGTTGTCTGTCGAGCTGCGTACTTAGTTTTTAAGATTTCTTAAAATTCAGTTTTGCCTTTTTGGCCAGCTTTTCAGGTCAAATACTCCTCTGTGTGACGTCCAATTTTGGAAGTCATTTTTTGTTTGGAGCAAGCGCTGTAGGGAAGAAAGGGGGGTATAAAAATAGACTTGGTTTCTGTTTTCATGGTTTTTTTTGACACTTCGCTTTGCACTTTTTATACCCTTCACCTGTGGTGCACAAGGGTATATATAGCTTTGTCATTCCGTTTGTAATTTCTACAATTTTCATTTCCGACCCCATAAAGTATATATTTTCTGAAAGCTTATGAATAGAGGAGTCGATTAAGCCCTGACCGTCTGTCCGTCTGTCCGTCTGTCCGTCTGCCCGTCTGTCCGTGTGTTGGTTGAAATCAACTTTTAGAAGCAACTATATGTTCCTCAGATCTGTATATGGTATCAATCTCTTGGAAATATCCAGGAATGAATCGCTATTGAAATTCAGCACAATCGCCCCATAACTTTCTGAGATATGAGCAAAAAACCACGACCACCTCGTTTTTTTTCACAATTACAACAACAACATACATACATACATACATGTAAAAAACATACCAAACAAAAAAAAATTACAAAAAAAAAAAATATTAAAAATAAGAAAAAAATAATAAAAAAAACTACAAAAAAAAAATTTTAAAAAAATTTTAAAAAAAATTTTAAAAAATTTTTTAAAAATTTTTCTAAAAAAATTTTTTAAAAAAATTTAAAGAAAATTTAAAAAAAATATAAAAAAAATAATAAAATATAAATAATATATTAAATAAAATAAAATAAAATTTTTTTGGCTCAGCTGGGATTCGATGCCACATTTATTCTAACGTGTACGTATGCACGTATTTTATATGGGATGAATGGTGATACAAACAATTGTTATTGCATGACTACACGTTGTGAAGGGTATATAAGATTCGGCACGGCCGAATATAGCACTGTTACTTGTTTCTGTTCTTTCTGTTACGTTTTATTTTTATATTCTCATCAACTGGATTGTGCTTTTTGACTGATAAAAAAAATATTAAACAGTTATTAGTTTTTTCGACATTCAAAATAGAGAAAAAAAATTACAAATATAAATTTAATAGTCTACAATACAAATTAGAAATTAGACGTCCAAAAAAAACCATCGTATAAATTTGAGTAGTTTTTGGTAACAACTTCAAAAGGGAATTACGAAAATTGGACGTCATAAAATTCATCATGTAAATTGGGTGTTAGACTTTTCATTTTTTAAACCATTAAATTGTTTAAGTATTAGCTATTTCAATATTGTACAGGATTGGCCAAAAGATACCATGGGGTTTATAAATTCAATAACTCTTTTTATTTATTACTATATGAATTATCAAATAAGCAAAATTGAAATTTTTTAACGATAATGACCATTAATCTAACTTACCGATTACTAAAAATAGGATGTTATCGGACAGATAGTAGTTATTACAACTTCACTTTAACCTAAAAGTATCCGATATGTTAAAGGGAATGTTATTCTACCTTTCACTTTTAACGTGAGGCATATAAATTAAAAGTTACCATATTTTCTCCACCAATTGTACCAACAAAAGCTCTTCTTCCGCCGTGAAATTACTTGAGCATTTTCTTATTGTTTAATTAACTCTTTATTGGTAGTGCTACACATTTTAAATGTTTAAAAAGTAATTTTAATTATTACTTAGTTGTAACACACAACAAAATAAAATTGTTACTATTCGTTTGTCGTTGCCACTTTGTTTTGAAAGAACAAATTAATTTGTTAAAAAAAGTCGGTATTTGCTTTGGTGTTACCATGTTTTAAAAAAATACAACTTATTTAACAGGGAGGTTATAATAACGAAAAATACTTAATGGTCAATTTTTAATACTCACATTAATAAACGTTACATTTTATTAACATTATCTTCGTCGGAAAGTTGTAATAATGGCTCTAAGTATGACGAATAATACTTTCAGCTTCGCGATTATGACCATTTTTCATAACATCTTTTAAAATGTTTGGCTATACTCTGCAGATAATATTGGACTACATCGTCCACGCAGCAGAAATAGCCTAGTTACAACATGGTCCTATGTAATGTAGGAAAGGACCTTTGTAATTCAGTCATTACAAAGTGCAGCACTAAAATCTTGAACCAATTGACACCCCTAAAATATGAAAGCTTTTGATGGTAAAATAAAAACCCTAGCTGGGTTTTGAATTATTAGCTAAGGTTTTTATACCCTTCACACAGTGAAAAAGGGTATATATAGGTTTGTCATTCCGTGTGAAATTTCTACAATTTTTATTTCCGACCCCATAAAGTATATATTTTCTGAAAGCTTATGAATAGGGGAGTCGATTAAGCTCTGTCAGTCTGACCGTGTGTATGTTGAAATCAACTTTTTGAAGCCCCCCCGACATCGCTTGTACTTGGGTTAGGTATTAAAATATCAGAAATATTCGGGAGTAGAACGGTATTGAAAATCAGAAGCATCGGTACATAATCAACTGAGATATGAGCAAAAACCCACGACCACCTCGATTTTTTTTCACAAAAACAACATTACAACAACAACATACATACATATAAACGTGTATACTGGTTAAAAAAAAAACGTGGCATCGAATCCCAGCTGAGCCAAAAAATTTTTTTTTTACTGTTTTTTTTTTATTTTTTTTTTTAATTTTTTTTTAATTTTTTTATTTATTATTTAATATATTATTATGCATATTTTTATTATAATTTTTTTTATGTTTTATTTATATTATATATATTTTCATTATTTTTTTTTTACATTTTTTTTTTGTATTTTTTTTCAATTTCTTTTTAAACATACATACGTTAATTTATAATTTTACAATGGGATGTTTTTATATATGTATGTTTTTTATATGTATGTACGTATTTCATATGGGATGAATGTTGATACAAACTACTATTATTGCATGACTACATGTTGTGAAGGGTATATAAGATTCGGCACGGCCGAATATAGCGCTCTTACTTATTTTAATTAATTTTTTAATTTTTGACTGGGGGTTGGATTTAAGTAAAATTTTCAAAAAACATATACTAATTCTTAAGTCTATATCTCGTGAACTATTCGAAATATTGCTAAAATCAAAAAAAAAAGCAACAACATCTTAGTCAAAACAGCAAAACTGACAAAAAACGCAAAATTTCGTCAATGATTTTAATTCTTGATGATGGAAAATATAAGAACACGTCAAATCTTTTTAAATATACATTGAACGTCGCTTTCCGACCGTTTCGCTAGCTTTATTTCGTATGAAAATACTTTATGGCTAGACCAGCATACTTCCCAAGCATAGCATCTATTTTTTTCCCCTTTGAACCACTTTTCCATCGGGATGGTTACCTGGTGGAAGCGCTCACCTTGCTCATCAGATTCTGTTGGTAATTGTTTTTCGAACTCTGTCAAATGATTAATTAAAAAGTGAAGTTTTAATGTCATGGTCAAGACGATTGCTTGGAATGACTTAAGCATACTTTTTACTAAAACTTTCCATTCGTAGACTCGATTTTTTCCTAAGGGCCTTTCTATAACTGCCTTAAGTGCGTCCCAAGCAATTGAGTTCTTCACTTTTTAGCAACTTTCGAATGTCTGGTCCATTAAGTACACCTGCTTTAAGCAAACAAAAATGCTAATCACTGAGTCTTGGAAAAATTTTCTTATGTCGTTTTCGTTGTCCTTATTTTTCGATACCGTTTCTAGAAACTTCTTCGTTATGCCCAACTTAATATGCAGCGGTGGCAACAATTTTTCACTTATATTTTCTATTAGTGGCTCTGCCGTCATCTCTAAAGTGGCATCTTTCACTCCCGACTATCGTTTTCCCAACTGTGCGAGTAGTGATCGACTTTTGCTCGCGTATCCCAACGGCACAGAAAGCAATAATACTTTGGCCGTCCACCCTTTATGCCTTGCAAAATATTGACAACTTTAAGGTCGCAACAAATTTTCCATAAATGATCTGCGTATTTAAGGTCCCTTAGCAAAAATTCCATTGTTGCATTGCATTTCTTTAAGTCTGTGCTACATGCTAAAGATATTGAGGGCTTCAGGTTCGTTTTATGCAATAAGACGGCTTTTAAGCTAGTGACTGAGCTATCGATGAACAGTCGCCAGTTTTCAGCGACATATCCTAATGCCATTTCATTGACTAATGCTTTTATGTTGTTGCAGGTGGTGTAAACCTAACTTGGTGACAACATACAGTGGCCGACAAAAGTCTACGTACGACCACACTTTTTGACATTTAAGAAGTCTAAAAATGTTAAATAAAAAACTAATGATGCAGTTTTGTTTCAAATCTAATTTTATTGATTTAAGCAAAAAAAATATATTTTCCAACACTAACTTAAAAAATTATCCAAGAAAAACAATTAAAATACGTTGACAAAAGTCTACATACGATATTTAAGATAACATAAAAACTTATTTTAAGTATTAAAAACTACCACTAATTTTTAAAATTAATATTTAGTTGGGCCACCATGGGCATCTAAGACTGCCTGTAACCTTCTTGGCATCGAATTAACTAAATTTTCTAACTCTGTGAAGAAATATTTTGCCATTCTTCTTGAAGCCTCAGTCTCAGCATTGGGGCACTAGTAATATTATGATTTCGGATTTTTCTTTGTAGTATCTCCCACACGTGCTCAATAACGTTCAAGTCCGGACTTTGTGGTGGTGTGTACAACCGTCGGGGAGCATGGTACAGCAACCAATCTTTAACAATTAACGCCGTATGCTTAGGATCGTTGTCTTGTTGGAATATCCAACTTTCACCAAGACTTAAGTTATCAACCGATTGTTTCAAATTTTGTTCTAGAATGGATTTGTATTGATACCGATCCATATTACCCTCCATAAAAACCAGGTTTCCTACTCCAGAAGCAACCACAGCACCCCAAACCATTACACTACCTCCGCCGTGATTAACTGTACTAACTAAGTTTTTAGGATCCAAAGCTGTATTTATTTTTCGCCAAACTTTATCTCTCCCATCACTTCCAAATATGTTATATTTGGATTCGTCAGTGAATAAAACTCGTTTCCAGAAATTAAATCCCTTTTCAATATGCTTTTTAGTGAACTCCAAACAAAGTTTACGTATTTTTTCACTTATTAGGGGTTTTTTTCTAGGAGTTCTGCTGTGGTAACCACTATTGTTTAAGGTTATTTGTATGGTTCTTGGATGTACAATTATTTCTGATCTTCTGGCTAGCTTTTCGGCCAATTTCGAAGCATTCACCTTAGGGTGTTTGACCACTTCTTTTAAAATGAAGCTAACGTCTCTTCGATTGAGTTTCTTTGGACGATCACTACGCAGCTTCCTTTTAAAAGTACCAGTGCTTTTATAATTGCTAAATATTGTTTGAACAGTAGATTTACTTAAATTTAATAGCTTTGATATTTCACCAAATGATTTTTTTTTTCATTTCTGTGCTTTCAACTAAATTTCTTACTTCAATTGAAATTTCTTTGCGACAAGCCATTATTCCGTTTTAATCTTAACTAAATCACTCTAATTCACTACTAAAAAGAATATAAATCAATCCTTTAACGCAATAACAGAAGTAAAAAATAAATAAATCCACTTTTCTTTTGGTATTCAACAACAGTTACAATTACTTGTTTGTCGTATGTAGACTTTTGTCAACGTATTTTATTTGTTTTTCTTGGATAATTTTTTAAGTTGATGTCGGAAAATATATTTTTTTTGCTTATATTAATAAAATTAAATTTGAAACAAAACTGCATCATTAGTTTTTTTTTAACGTTTTTAGACTTCTAAAATATCAAAAATTGTGGTCGTACGTAGACTTTTGTCGGCCACTGTAGTTCATTTCGTATGTGTTACGAGCTCAGGCTTGCTGATTGTTTCTTCGGGCTCAAACGGTGGATCAGCCAGAACATTGTCAAACGTTTCCACAGTCTATCTGAACTCGATAGTCTTGGTGGTGAGTTGGCTTCAGAATGATCCTGTGGAAGGGAAGTATGAGGACCAGGAATGTACACTACAATTGAAATTTTTTTCAATTCATTCCACTTTAAAAATGTATGCATCCGTATATGTGTTTTCATCGTTTCCGTCCATATTACTGGTGTTCCATAAGGCAGTGGGCTTGGTTTTCTGTTTATACAGTTGAATATGTAACAAAGACAACGTCTGAATACTACATCTGGTGTCCAAGAACCATCGAATATATCCAACTGGTCAGAATAATATAAGAGGTACCCATTTCTAAATTCAGCAGTAAACTCGTATTTTTTTACCGTAGCCGAATACAAGGCCCTCCGAATTCTCCTTGTGTTCGTTGTCAAACTAACTCGTATTTTTTACCGTAGCCGAATACAAGGCCCTCCGAATTTTCCTTGTGATCGTTGTCGAAACTAACTCGTATTTTTACCGTAGCCGAATACAAGGCCCTCCGGATTTTCCCTGTGTTCGCTGTAAAAACTAACTCATATTCTTACCGTAGCCGAATACAAGGACCTTCAAATTTTTCTTGTGTTCGTTGTCGAAACTTACCCGTAGTCGACTACAAGGCCTACCGTATCCGTCATAATACCGTAATCTGTTGTTACCGAATATAAGGCCTACTGCATTTTCCTTATAGTCGTCGTAAAACCAACTCGCAATCCTTCATATCCGAATATAAAGCATTCGGCGTACATACGTCTAAATACGAATTCATACTTCGGACTTTCCCCGGTAACCATTGGCAATTCAAACAAGGGTTTCCTTACTACATAACTGTGATTTTTGTTCAAACCAACTAACAACTTAGTGTTTTATTATTCTCAAAGGAAGCAGACCTTTGTAAACCACCCGTGGACAGATTGAGCCTTACTCCGGCTGGGAAATAAAACTGCATTACAAAATGGCGCCCGAGCAGGGACCTAATTCCAAAGACGTATCTTGTGGAAAAACTACGACAACAACCATTAACGAATTTGGATCAGGTCATTTACACAGTAATGAAACCCAAGTAAGCCAGGATACTTTACAAACTAGCTCGTTGAGCTGGATTTACCTTTTACGGAAGGATAAGCTAATCGAAGTATGTCGAGCGCATGGCATCTCTGTTACCAACAAGGCAACAGTTGATGGGCTAAGAAGACAACTTAGCGAGCTTATTCAAAATAAAAGACAGAGAGCTTCGAGAGAGAACTTACTTCGTTCATTGGAGGAGGAAATTTTAAATGAGGAAAAACAGCCGATTTTGAGCAATTCCTCGGAGGTTGTGTCTCTACAGAATCTCACTAGTCATAATCATAATCTCAGACACTCTGTACCAACCGACGCTGATGTTATGACCACAGTTCGAAAATGGGAACTTACATACGAAGGAGGGGATAACTTTAGGGAGTTTATGGAGCGACTAGAAGAGTTAGCGGAATGCTATGGTTTTGACCGAAGCCGTTGCTTATCGTTGCTAAAATTTTTAAAACATAAAGCTTTACAATGGTACCGCGTTAAACGGGACAAAATTCATTCCTGGGAGGAATTCAAGGAGAAAGCCACTAGATTCTTCTTACCGAAGCGATATCTGACCCAGTTAGAGGAATACATATACCATAAGAAGTAGGGTAAAAAAGAGAGGGCAAAAGACTACATCATGTCAATGCAGTCCCTTATTCGGCAACATCCGAAACTTCGTAATAATAGTCACATTGATCGCATATATGATGGCCTACGGTGTGAATACAAATTATATGTACGCCGCGGTGGATTCCGTTCCCTGGATGAATTAATAGAGTGGACCGATGAGTACGAACTCATCCGAAAGGAAGACTTAAGACAAGGGAAACCAAAACCTAACCACTGTATTGAAGCTTATCAACGTCATTCACATTGCTGGCGATGTAAGCAAAAAGGTCACTTTCGAACACAATGTCCGAACCAACAGCGAATATTTTGCCCCGATGTGGAAAAGACGACGTCATGTCCTACAAATATAGTTGTAATAAACAGGTCATTTTTGGGGATGACCCGGACAATCGGTACTACATGACCGTCGTCATATGTGGTAACCCTATACGAGAACTTGTAGACACCGGCTCTACTCTAACCTACATCGGCCAAGCAGTACGACAGATATTGGGGGCTCGTAGAGTGTAACCTCCAAAATACCAAAGGACAATACAACTAGCCGACAGGTCATGCATATCCAGTATCGATGTCTACCCGATAGCCGTAATTGTCAATGGTAATTCAACAAAATTGTTAGCTTAAGCTCTCGACAGCCTTGCCGAACCTATGATTCTGGGGATGGATTTTTCGCAACGAAATCAAGCTCAGTTGATAACTTATGGGACGAAGCTCCATGCCAATATCGCTTACCATTCCAAATCGTCTGGTATGCTGCATTCTATTAATTCGCGGCAATTCTTGAATCCGCAAGAAGAACATCAGCTAGAGACTACATTAGCTACTGCGAAGGCATCCTTTGAGGCTATTCGAGGTCCTTGCAATGCTGGTCAACATATTATACATATGAGACACGAACGCCCGATGAAACAACGCTACTATCCCCAGAATCCAGCAATGCAAACGATTTTTGACAAGGAAGTTGACGAACTGCTAGCCATGGACCGCATTGAAACATCGCACAGCCCGTTTAGCTCGCCCGTAGTTTTAGTCCGGGAAAAACAAGGGACATGGCGCATGTGCATCGATTTGCGGTATATTGCGCATGTGCAATATACCGCCTTCACAGTACCAGGACGAGGTTTGTTTCAGTGGAAGGTTATGCCGTTTGGTCTTCACTTCGCCCCCGCCACGTTTCAACGAATTCTGGACAAAGTCATCGGTCCCGACTTACACCCACGTGTCTTCGCGTATTTAGACGACATAATTGTGTTAGGACAAACGTTCCACGAACATCTGAAAACGCTTCAGACGGTTATCATCCGACTTCTGGAGGCAAACTTGCAAATAAATTTTGACAAGTGCGAATTTGTGCGCACAAGTTTAAAATATTTGGGACACGTAGTTTGCTCGGAGGGTTTTCACACGGATCGTGGAAAAATTAAGGCAATAATGGGTATGGAAGCCCAAAAAAATATTCGAGAATTGAGAAGAGTCCTCGGTGTCGCTTCATGGTATAGACGTTTTATCGCAGATTTTTCGACCATAGTGGAACCCATGACTCGGCTGCTTAAGAAAAGAAATCCGTGGCAGTGGGGACATGAACAGGAGCAAGCATTCGTGAATCTCAAAAAACGATTGACCGAAGCTCCTATCCTGAGTTGTCCGAACTTCGAATTACCATTTTTTTACAAACTGATGCAAGCAAAGAAGGACTTGGAGCCGTACTGTTTCAACGTCACGGAGAGCAAGAAAGGGTTATAGCTTACGCCAGCAGGACGTTGAACGATTTAGAGTGGAAGTATTCAGCGACCGAACAAGAATGTCTAGCTGTTTTGTGGGCTATCCGGAAAATGAGGCCCTATCTAGAAGGATATCACTTTACGGTTATTACCGATCACCAATCGTCGGGACGTTTAGCACGTTGGGCTTTAGAAGTTCAACAATACGACTTTGAGATAGAGTACCGACGCGGAAAACTCAATGTTGTTGCCGACGCTCTATCTAGAAGCCCCTTACCCTCGGAAATTCCAGCTGACCCACTGGCTGCACTAACTGCCGATGAGAATAGTTGGTACGGTAAGAAGGTAAATCAGATCAGGTCGCATGATCAACGACTTCCCGACTACCAGGAAATGAAGGGACGACTGTTCCGACATTTTACTCGGAAATCGACTACATCCAGTGCCCCTGAATGGAAACTATGCGTAAGACCGAATGAAGTCGAGCGGGTGTTGAAAGAGGTACACGATGTACCGACTGCAGGACATTTGGGAACGCATAAAACCGTTAAAAGAGCACAAGAAAATTATTATTGGCCTAGGATGGTACGTAATATTCGACACTATATTCGATCGTGTCTGACTTGTTGCCGGTATAAAGTCGAACAAAAGAAGAGGGCAGGTTTAGTGACAACAATGGCAAACTCACGACCTTGGGAGATAGTTTGTATGGACTTCATCGGAACCTTACCCCTCTCATCTTCGGGACGAAGCTGGTTGTTGGTACTGGTTGACAAATTTACTCGCTGGGTGGAGCTGATCCCTTTGCGAAACGCAACATCAAGTGCGGTAATAACGTCGTTAAAAGAACGAATAATTTACCGATTTGGGTGTCCGAAAATTATTGTTTCTGATAATGGCTCCCAGTTTGTCAGTAGGGCGACTCAAGCTTTTCTTTCCGAATGTGGTATCGAACATCAGCTCACTGCACCCTTTACCCTGCAGGAAAACCCGACAGAACGAACCAACCGAGTGATTAAAACGCTGATTTCACAGAATACCGACAATAATCACCGACGATGGGACACCCTGATCAACGAGGTCGTATTTGCTATTAATACAGCAAATCATGAAACCACGAAACTTTCCCCAGCAGAAATTTTGTTTGGAAGAAACCTTATTCCCCCAGGTCAGCTGATAAACGAAGGCGAAGTCCCGAGCTATACACAACCGAAACCTCCGGGACCAACAGAATGGAGATATATTCATTAGCTCATCACAAAAGCATCACAAACACAGAAACGTTACTATGATCTGCGCCATCGCCAGTGGCAGCCCACCATCGGAGATCTAGTTTTCAAACGCGAACACGTGTTATCCTCTGCGGCAGACTACGTTGCTAGCAAACTTGCACCAAAATTTTCTGGGCTACACCCAATTATCAGAAAGATCTCTGAAAACATTTATTTGTTATAAACCAGATTTAAAACCATACCATGAACGAAATAATTATTAACATAAAACTCTTAGTATAAGTTTGAAGGAAAGTATAAAAGGCGACATTTCAAAAGGAAGTAAGACAGTATAACAATGAATCGCAAGCAGACAAATTGCTCCGAGGAAAATTAAATTCTATTTGAGACAAACGTCTATGCCCAAACGTGTACAGAATTTTATTCCTCTTTTCGAGGCGCGGCCTATAATACAAACAGTTGAAACTGCACCGGCTGCTAGATCAGGGAACGCAATAATAGACCGAGTAGCTAGGCAAGTTTGGGAACAAAAGATCAATCCAGTGCACACCGTAATTAGTGGTCCACCTAGCTTAGCTCCACTTTCGTTCCGAAGTGATACTAAGCCAAAGGCGGCCACACCCTCCGAGCTAACGGCCATACCACCACTGACACCTTTATTGTTATCATCAACGTCGTCAATGCCAAACTTAGAATCTACTCCAATAGACCCAGAGTTAAGTTGGGCCCAACAAGTGGCCGAAGAAGAGACTCGACAGAACGACAAAACGTGGCAGGAAGAGGAGGATTGGCGCAATGATATTCTTACGCTCAGCACACCTGAACTAAGCGAAGAGGAAGATCGAGATGAATACGACTTCTTTAAGGGCATAGAGATCAAAGCTGATAATGGTAAAAAGAACAGAACCTGGGTGATTTATCCAAAAGGAAGACCCAAAGTAGAGGCCCGTATTAAGTCAGGCTTCGTCACACCTAAAATTTTCTTTTGTTAGCATATATATTAAAAAAAAAGAAAATTATTTAAAAAAAATAAATAAATATAAATATATATAAAGAAAAAAAACAATAAATAAAATTCTTTTTTTTTTGAAAGAATGAGGGGAAATGTAACGTGCCATTACAAATTGTACTTATATACCCATAGTAATACAAAATATTACTTATAATTCTCATTGGGTTTATAACAAGTTTAGTATAAACCATCAAAGTTTTAAGGAAGAAGGGGCAGCTACCGACATTGCTCGTGTGGTACTTTGAATTGGCCTTTTAAGGTACTACCCGAAATTGTATCGATATCTGCTCCCCACACGCGTGCACTGTAGATAGAAACTAACTCGTATGTTGATTGTAGCCGAACACGAGGCCCTCCGAATTTTCCTAGTGTTCGTTGTCGAAACTAACTCGTATTTTTTACCGTAGCCGAATACAAGGACCTTCGAATTTTCCTTGTGATCGTTGTCGAAACTAAAGGCGGAGTTACATACTATGCGTTCTATCCGTTGTTCCGTTTTATGCATCAGTCAAAAAGTAGAATCAGTGTAATTGTATGTGACAAGTTACACGGCAAAACGCATAGAATGCATAAACGTATCAACGCAGCAAAGTAGGTTTACTTTCTACTTTTGTATCCGTCGCATAAAAGGTGAATAAATGTCAGCTGTTGTTGATAGCCATGGATGACAAAAAATATTTTTTTGTCGATGTTATCGATAAATCTGATTGTGTGGTGGATTTATTTTTTTCATTTTTTTGTATTAAAAAATATTTTTAATAAAAGAAAAAGCATTCGAAATAAAGTTTACAATTACTTTTAAGAAGCACATACACAAAAACTAATTTTAAACACAATTTTTTCATTACCAAAATTTTTATTCTACTTATCGATAACTATTATGTGCTGAGTGTCATCTCTGTTTATTATTAAAGGAAAACAAGTGCAATGGAGGAGATGCTTGTGTTATTTTTGAACTTTTTGTAGCACAAAATATCATGTACATAAACTAAATGAATTCCATAAATGCCCTTAAATTGTCAATTTTACTTTCCATTTTGGCAAAATTGTTTTTAGTTAATAAAAATATAAGGGGAATGGGCATTGCAAGTAAAGGTGGAAAGTTCTTGATTGCTATTCACTTGGGAGTGGCCAGGAACGAATCCTTTGTTGCATTGTCAATGCAGCTCACGACCTCCGGCTTTAGGCCAGGTATTCCCCGGGCAATGGCTTTTGGACACCCGTCCAAAGCTAGCGAATGTGAGAAGGCATCCTGCCTGGAGGATAGCTGGCAGCCCCAGCACCAGGATCGGTTGCGGAAGCCTAATCAGCTACTTCATCCTAAAACTAAATGATTAACGAAACCACAACAAATGAAATCACGTCGTATTAAAATTAATATATTCAACTCCAACGTAAAATCAACGTTGTTATATGGATGCGAAACTTGGAACGCTGCCTCCCGAGACATTAAATCCTTGCAAGTTTTCGTTAACAAATGTCTTCGAAGAATTCTACGAATCTTCTGGCCACGAACCATATCGAACATCAACCTGTGGCGCGAAACAATGCAAGCACCGCTGTGCGTAGAAATACAGAGAAGAAAGTGGAATTGGATCGGACATACACTCCGCAAACAACCGTCCGATATTGCCCGAAATGCTATTGAATGGAACCCTCAGGGAAGTCGTAGAACAGGGCGACCAGCTCATACGTGGCGAAGACAAATCGAGTCCGAGATAAGAAAAATGCGTAAAAGCTGGAGCGAAGTAAAAAATATAGCGATTGATAGATCTGAGTGGAGGAAGTTTGTTGAGGCCCTATGCTCCTTATAGGATCGAAGGGAATATATATATATATATATAATAAAAATATAAACACAACATAGGGTTGCCATATTTGAAAAGTTAAAACAAGTACATTGAGGGGGAAAAACAGTACTTTAAAAAAAAACAGTACATTTTGATAACATAACTTTTACTTCAATACATCACATTTTTATTTAAAAAAAAGTTAAGAAGAAACATAAAAACATGTAAAAACGTGGTCAAAAACACAAATTAAACGTAGTTTTTCGATTTTAATATTGATATTAGTTTGAATAAACGAATTAGCAATGCTTTAACATTTTTGACTATATTTTAGAACTATGCACTATATTTTCAAACTTAATTTTGAAAATGATCTAATATAATTAATTTTCTTATTTATTGTTGAACTTTTTAACAAAGACTTTATTAATTTTTAGTTTGGCTCTAGTTCATTTTATTATTAAATTTCTAATCATTAAATGAAGAAATCAATTTTTATTTGTGATAATGATTATCAAATAAAAATTGATTTCTTCATTTAATGATTAGAAATTTAATAATAAAATGAACTAGAGCCAAACTAAAAATTAATAAAGTCTATGATCTAATATATTTCAAAAGTTATTAATTAAATTCCAAAAATAGTAAATAGAATTTCGAAATTGGTAACTGATTTTCAAAAGCTACGAATTGAATTTTGAAATTATCCATAATATGTAAATTTAATTGATTTGTTTCTTCAAATTACAATAATATTCTATTAATACTTTTGGAATACTATTTAAAACGTAAAAAAAATCACTTGTAATTGACAAATTATCAATTCTTAAGTAGACTTAGGGCCATTATTACAACTTGCCGTTAGCTAAAGGCAGAATTTTGTTTGGCAGATAAATGGCTTTGCATTATAAACCCTTAATTTATTATTTGTTTTATTCATTAAATATTATTAAAATTTAAAATAATAACAATAAAAAAATGGAAGATGTAATAATGCAAAGCTATTTATCGAACAGACAAAATCCTACCTTTAACTAAAGACAAGTTGTTATAATGGCACGCATAGAAATTGTTATTGAACTTAAAATCAATATTTAAGAAAATAATATTTAGGCTCAACGAAAAGAAAACATTTATTTATAATTTATATAATTAAATTTATTATAATTTAATACAATTTTTTCCTATTTCATTCTTCAAAAAATTACAAAATTCAATACATGTATATCCAAAAACAGTACAAAAACAGTACAAATATAAAAAAACAGTACTTTTTCGTACTGTTTTAAGTATTGTGAATATAACAGTACACATTACAAAAAACAGTACATGTACTGTTTAAAACAGTACGAATGGCAACCCTAACACAACAGCTGATTAAAACATGAGAGTTGATGCATAAAACGCATTGTATGTAACTTAAGTTTAGAAACGTATAAAAAGGTGAAAAAGTATCAAACGCATGAACGGATGGTATGTAACTCCAGCTTAACTCGTATTCTTACCGTAGCCGAATACAAGGCCCTCCGGATTTTCCTTGTGTTCGTTGTAAAAACTAACTCATATTCTTACCGTAGCCGAATACAAGGCCCTTCGAATTTTTCTTTTGTTCGTTGTAGAAACTAGCTCGTAGCTGACTACAAGGCCTACCGTATCCGTCATAATACCGTAATCTGTTGTTACCGAATATAAGGCCTACCGCATTTTCCTTATAGTCGTCGTAATACCAACTCGTAATCCCTCATATCCGAATATAAAGCATTCAGCGTACATTCGTCTAAATACGAATTCATACTTCGGACTTTCCCCGGTAACCACTGGCAATTCAAACAAGGGTTTCCTTACTACAGAACTGTGATTTTTGTTCAAACCAACTAACAACTTAGTGTTTTATTATTCTCAAAGGAAGCAGACCTTTGTAAACCACCCGTGGACAGATTGAGCCTTACCCCGGCTGGGAAATAAAACTGCATTACAACATGGTACAGATTTCTCTGCGACATGTGAGTAGGATGTTGTTGTTTTTTTGATTCTATATCAAGGTTAAAAAAACCTTAGCTAATAATTCAAAACCCAGCTAGAGTTTTTCTTCTACCATCATAAGTTTTCAGTTTTTTGGGTTCTCAATTGGTTCAAGATTATGAAGTTAAAAAATGTGCTACTGTGTTATCAAACAATACTTTGTAGATAAACGACAAGTGTTCGTGTTTTAACGATTGTATTAGTGATGTTAAAAACTGTATAAAGGTCGTTTAGGTACTCCATAGAGTAGTGACAAGGAATAGTTTTGAGATTACTCCAATCTTATGCAAAGCTGGGCTATATGGTGCAGCCTTAGGCTATCGCAATTTTAAATCGACCATGTTTAGCATTATATTTAGGTGATTTTTGTGTATATTTTACATGTGTGTATGGACTAGCCGTGCTATCAGTTGTATAGGGCTCGAACTTCTGCAACATTATTGGGCTTGAGTTTAAGTATTGTCGCAGTCTTGTTCACATATGCTCGCTTCTTCAAATAACTCCCAACAAAATAGATAAGTGCTGTCAAATCTGGCGAACATGCTGGCCAATTAAATTCGAATTTGTTTTGGAAAATATTCACTACCCAATATATTTCTTAAGAGTGTCAGTGGCTAAAAGTATATCTCAACTCTGTTTTCAAGAACACAATGGTTATGGTTACAGCACGAAAAAGTAAAGACAAATGTTACTTTCAAATGTAATACGTATGCAGCATAAGACTTTTGTTAAAAATAATATCTGTGGTTAAAATTTTAGTTTCTAGGAAAATCTTCTCCATTAACAAGTTGAAGAAGTCGCAAGATAAGGCATCTTCTTGCCTAAAGCCTCTTTCCGTATTAAGCAGATCAGAAAGATTTGCTTAAATTTTGATGGCATTTTTGGCATTACTAAATAAGATTCACAGTTAAAGAACAATCCGAACTTATTAAAGATATGATTGCAGATAGTAAGAGAAGCCTTTCAATTGAAATTTAACAGAAATTTAATGCCTTAAAAAATGAAATAATGATGGATGCAAAAAGAGAAGTTTAAGAATTAAATTAAAGAGTGACAGAATTAGAGTCAACTAATATTGAAATAAACCAATTAAAATTTGATGTACAAAGTTTGAAGTTAAAATGTTTAAATCAAGAAAACCTTATTGTGGCGAATTGTACGAATCAACGGTTTACCTATGTATAAAGATGAAAACTTGGGACAAATATTTGAACAAATTTGTAGTTCTTTGAACATAATTACACCATCTTTCAAAACTATTTTTCGTGTAAAACATTTTAAATCTCACAAAGTAGCTGATGACCCACCAATTGTAATTATACTCAATACACCATATGATAACAACTTTTTTTTGAAATCTGTTGCAGCTTATCGTCGTAAATATAAATCGCCGCTACGGTTACATAATACTGGCTTTGAGACTGACTCCGTCTTTTACATTAATGAAAACCTTACTCCGCACTATTAGGGAATTTTTAAACCCGAACTTGGCTTAAGAAAAGATAATCTGTTGAAGTCAGTTTACACTCAACGAGGAATTGTCTACGTGAAGCCATCTGAAAATGATGACCCAATAGTAATCAATTTTCCAACTAAAGCAATTTTTTTTCGCTCTACTGAATTAGTTTCTTAATATTTTTTATTTACGTTTTTTCGCAATTAAAATTGCGATTTTAAACTACGTTTTTTTTAAGTTAATTTTTTGCTAATATTACTTTTATTTACTTTTTTAAAATTGTTGATATTTTGCAAATTTTTTATAACTTTATTTTTTACTTTTCAAACTTATCTTTTCTTACAATTTATGTTGCTGTTAGCATTGCGTATTTAAACATGCTATTTTATGAGTTTTAACAGATATAATGGTGGAAGCTACAAAGATTTGGCCATGAGTATGGTAAGAACTTTATCCAAGTATAAAGAAGGTTTTACTAGTTTACATATAAATGCTCAAAGTCTAAATAATAAAATCGATAAATTTAAACTAGTCATCGAGGAATCAAACGTTGACGTCTCAGAAACGTGGCTGTCAACTTCAACCCCGGATAGTCTTATATGCCCTAAGGGTACAAAGTTTTTAAAGTTGACGGAGTAAGTATTGCTGGCGGTCTTGCCATATTTGTGAGAAACAGCATATCTTGCAAAGTTTGTTGCAGGTAGGGTTGCCATTTCTATTTAAAAAAAAAGAGGATGCCAGCATAAAAAATGTAGGACATTTGCCCAAAAAAAGAGGATACATTTAAAAAAAAATTTAATTTTATATTATTTACGACGCCATTTAAAATACAAAAACAAAATTTGTTTTTACGAAAAAACTTTATTTACAAAAATACAAACTGAACATATCATTCTGATATAATGGTTGAAAAAAAAAACCAAAAAAAACAACAAAAATTCATTGCATTCATTATCGGGAATGTACACTTTTAAAAATTTTACATATATTTTTCAACACTTCAAATTTGAGCCAATATAATACCATCGCATCTCTTCAAATACTTGTAAAACTCTAGGCAATCCATATCAAAATTGTATACCCTTACTTTATTTTTTGTTCAAGACTTCTATATCTGGAAAACAAACTTTATGAAAAACACACAGCTGACAAGCAGACCCCTTTGCCGAACTTTTTTAAAATAAAAGACAAGTTAAAATAGGCCACTTCGATAAATAGCGACAATTAAGGATAATAAAACTAATTTTGTACAAAGAGAAGTTTTAAAATTGTACTTTTTCAAAACTAATTGTACGAGCTCCTAAATCTTTTTTTATACATTTTGTGACCTGTGATTTAAAGTTTAAATGTAAGAAAAAAACTTCATAGATGGTGCAAAAAGCCGGACAACCCCGGACATTTGCTAAAAAAGAAGTAGGACTGCCCCGGATGTCCGGGGAAAAGAGGACGGATGGCAACCCTAGTTGCAGGTTATTTTCTGATAATAGTCAAACTAAAAATGTTGAATTTATTTTTATTGAAATGTCGTCATTCGGTAAAAAGATTTTGCTTGGTTGTATTTATAGACCAAATAATAGAATATCCGTAACTAAATTCAGTTCTTAGCACTCTGACAACAGAATATGATGACATTGTGATTTCTGGTGACTTTAATTCAAACATTCTACTGGAAAAAACTCTTTCTGATAATATGTTATCACTTGGTCTTTTTCCAGTTAACACAACAAGTCCGACTCACCACACCACAACATAAGCACACTTATTTACCTCTTTTTGTGTCTAATATATCTCGTATTCTATTGTATGATCAAATATCTGCTCCGTGTTTTTCAAAACATGATTTAATATTTTTAACTAACAACTTTAAGCCTCAACCGGCTGAGAAGGATTTAAGCTATCGTGATTTCAAAAACCTCGACCAAAATCTTTTATACGAAAATTTTTCTAAAATTTCTTGGAGGGATATATATAATATGGCTTCTGTTGCCGATCAATCTTTTTTTTTAACACAAGATTCAATATCTTTTTGATGTGTCTGTACTGTTGAAACACGGAAAAATTATGTAAAAACAGAAACCTTGGTTTTCAAGTACTGTGAAAGAATTTATTCAATTTAGGGACTTAGCATATGCAGGTGGAAGAGATTCAAAACGCCCGAACTAAAATTGCTGTACAGTATTGCCAGAAAAAATGTCAATATACAAATTAAGTATGCTAAGACTGAATATTATTCCAAACGATGTAGTTCTGCAATAGAATCTAAACAGAAGTGGAAAACTATCCGTGAAATTGGTATTGGTAGTCAGGATATTAACAATAACTGTCCAATATCTGCAAATGAACTTAATAAAACCTTTACAAATTTACTTAAAATCCAATCTAATACGAGTTTTTACAATCCCTTCAGTTTCTTCAGATACGCATAATTGGTCATCCGAATGCCATTTATTTAATTTTTGTTGTGTTACACAGTACGATGTTTTTTCCACTTTTTTTTTATCAAATCTAATGCAGTTGGATATGATAATATGCATCCAAAATTTGTAAGGTTACTTTTGCCTTTGATTCTCCCGTATGTTACTTACTTATTTAATAGCATCATAATGACCGTATTAAATATAAAATGTTGAAATAAGCATGTTTCGAAATAAAATTAATCTCACACCATTTTTACACAGAACATTTTCACAGCTAAACTCCTTAAAAATAAAGGCATTAATGTTAGCACACATTTATGACTCATTTCGCTGAAGTTTAATAATGAGTAGGAAACAATAAAATCGGCTCTGGCGAATAAAATAAACTAAAAATCAACAGACATTACCAAAATAAAATAAGTAAGAGCGCTATATTCGGCCGTGCCGAATCTTATATACCCTTCACAACGTGTAGTCATGCAATAACAGTAGTTTGTATCACCATTCATCTCGTATGAAATACGTACATACATATATAAAAACATCCCATTGTATAATTATAAATTTATGTAAGTATGTTAAAAAAAAAAAAAAATTTAAAAAATTTAAGAAAAAAAAATAACTAATATAAATAATGAATGTAAAACAAAAAAAAAAAATAAAAAACAATTTAAAAACAAAAAAAAAAATTATAATAAAAATATAAATAATATATAAAATAAAAAAAAATTAGAAGAAAAAACATATAAAAAAAAATTAAAAAAAAATTTTTTTGGCTCAGCTGGGATTTGATGCCATGGTTACTCTAAGCAGTATACATGTTTGTATGTATGTTGTTGTAATGTTGTTTTTGTAAAAAAAAACTGAGGAGGTCGTGGTTTTTTGCTCATATCTCAGTTGTTTATGTACCGATGTTTCTGATTTTTAATACCGATCTACTCCCGAATATTTCTGATATTTTAATACCTCACCCGGGTCCAGGCAATGTCGGGGGGCTTCAAAAAGTTGATTTCAACATACACACGGACAGACGGACAGACTGAACGAGTTTAATCGACTCCCCTATTCATAAGCTTTCAGAAAATATATACTTTATGGGGTCGGAAATGAAAAT
The DNA here is from genome assembly GCA_941918925.1 of Phyto melanocephala. Taxonomy (NCBI): domain Eukaryota; kingdom Metazoa; phylum Arthropoda; class Insecta; order Diptera; family Rhinophoridae; genus Phyto; species Phyto melanocephala. The sequence goes on from OW799236.1 coordinate 60,021,565, forward strand.
TGAAGAAATTTCACACGGAATGACAAACCTATATATACCCTTTTTCACTGTGTGAAGGGTATAAAAACATCAAGTCACACACCTTATTTGCCATTAATTGGCCTTTTATATGGCTTAAATACTAAAAACCAACAACATGTTGCTTGCAGCACAATACAACGTGGCCCAAAAGAACAAGTGGTCTAATACAAATTAAGAAAAGTTATTGTGACCACTTGGAGGAGCTCAAATTAAATTGGTGTTTAAAAACTTAAATCTATGCCTGTTTTTGACAGTTTAGTAAGATATAGTAGGATATAGAAAAAAGAGAGAAGAAATACACATAAAATGTACTTTCATTAAACACCTCCTTTGGCGTTTGTGGCGCCAGTTTAAAAACAAACGGCCAAACAATAACGCTCGTAAACCTTACCCAACAGATCAACCACGATTACCACTTTATTTGGAAGTATTGGTTTAAATGAAACTCTTTTATTTGTTGTTATTATACCCATTACACAGTGAAAAAGGGTATATATAGGTTTGTCATTCCGTGTGAAATTTCTACAATTTTCATTTCCGACCCCATAAAGTATATATTTACTGAAAGCTTATGAATAGGGGTGTCGATTAAGCTCTGTCAGTCTGTCCGTCTGTCCGCGTGCATGTTGAAATCAACTTTTTGAATCCCCCTTATATCGCCTGGACCCGGGTGAGGCATTAAAATATCAGAAATATTCGGGAGTACATCGGTATTGAAAATCAGAAACATCGGTACGTCAACAAATGAGATATGAGCAAAAAACCACGACCACATAGATTTTTTAATCACAAAAACAATATTACAACAACATACATACAAACCTGTATACTGGTTAGAGTAAACGTGGCATCGAATCCCAGCTGAGCCAAAAAACAACTTTTATTTTTTTTTATTCTTTATTTTATATATTACTAGCTAATACCCGCTGTGCTTCGCCACCCCCGTCGTAATGAAATTAAAATTTTATAGTTCAATTTTGCAAGTGCCACGCCTACTATTACTAAATCAACCATTTCTTATTCAAATAATCGTATAGACGTCAGAGTGTCTCTTGCAAAATTTGGGTACTCTAACTATTATCGCTTCCCAGATATACGACAGATATATGACAGGTGCCACGCCCACTATTACTAAAGCATCCATTTCTTATCAAAATAGTCATACAGATGTCAAAGCTTTTCGTGCAAAATTTGGGTACTCTAACAGTTATCGCTTCCCGAATATACGAATTTTAGTATTCAATTGCTATGAGAGCTGCCACGCCCACTATTTCTAATGTACCAAGTTTTTCCAGAAATGTTTATTTGGGTGTCAAAGTTGCTCTTGCAAAATTTTAGTACTCTAATCGATATCGTTTTTCCAAATATACGAAATCTAGTATTTAATTCATGTGGCCACGCCTACTATTGAAAGTCCGCCCATTTTTTAGCCAAATGTTCGTGTGGATATCAGAGTTTACCGTACTTAACTTGAAGACTCTAGCTGCATTAACTTTCGTGATATATAATATTTAATACTTATTCTTTAGTAGGGCGTGGCACCCCGCCCACTTACAATTTCAAACTAAAGTATAGCCTATAGTTCCTTCCAGACATACAGAAAGATTCTGTGAAAATTTCAAGGAAATCGGTCCAGCCGTTTAACCGTCTATAAAGCACAGACAAACATACAAACACACATTGATTTTTATATATATAGATATTTTTATTATTTTTTATTTTTAATTTTGTTATTTTTATACCCTTCACCTGTGGTGCACAAGGGTATATATAGCTTTGTCATTCCGTTTGTAATTTCTACAATTTTCATTTCCGACCCCATAAAGTATATATTTTCTGAAAGCTTATGAATAGAGGAGTCGATTAAGCCCTGACCGTCTGTCCGTCTGCCCGTCTGTCCGTGTGTTGGTTGAAATCAACTTTTAGAAGCAACTACATGTTCCTCAGATCTGTATATGGTATCAATCTCTTGGAAATATCCAGGAATGAATCGCTATTGAAATTCAGCACAATCGCCCCATAACTTTCTGAGATATGAGCAAAAAACCACGACCACCTCGTTTTTTTTTCACAATTACAACAACAACATACATACATAAATACATGTGAAAAACATACCAAACAAAAAAAAATTACAAAAAAAAAAATATTAAAAATAAGAAAAAAATAATAAAAAAAACTACAAAAAAAAAATTAAAAAAAAATTTTAAAAAAAATTTAAAAAAATTTTTTAAAAATTTTTCAAAAAAAATTTTTTAAAAATTTTTCAAAAAAAATTTTTTAAAAAAATTTAAAAAAAATATAAAAAAAAGAATAAAATATAAATAATATATTAAATAAAATAAAATTTTTTTGGCTCAGCTGGGATTCGATGCCACATTTATTCTAACGTGTACGTATGCACGTATTTTATATGGGATGAATGGTGATACAAACAATTGTTATTGCATGACTACACGTTGTAAAGGGTATATAAGATTCGGCATGGCCGAATATAGCACTGTTACTTGTTATACCCTTCACCTGTGGTGTACAAGGGTATATATAGCTTTGTCATTCCGTTTGTAATTTCTACAATTTTCATTTCCGACCCCATAAAGTATATATTTTCTGAAAGCTTATGAACAGAGGAGTCGATTAAGCCCTGACCGTCTGTCCGTCTGTCCGCCTGTCCGCCTGTCCGTCTATCCGTCTGTCCGTCTGTCCGTCTGCCCGTCTGTCCGTGTGTTGGTTGAAATCAACTTTTAGAAGCAACTATATGTTACTCAGATCTGTATATGGTATCAATCTCTTGGAAATATCCAGGAATGAATCGCTATTGAAATTCAGCACAATCGCCCCATAACTTTCTGAGATATGAGCAAAAAACCACGACCACCTCGTTTTTTTTCACAATTACAACAACAAAATACATACATAGTTACATGTAAAAAACATACCAAACAAAAAAAATTACAAAAAAAAAAAATATTAAAAATAAGAAAAAAATAATAAAAAAAACTACAAAAAAAAAATTTTTAAAAAATTAAAAAAAAAATTTTAAAAAATTTTTTAAAAATTTTTCTAAAAAATTTTTTTAAAAAAATTTAAAAAAAATATAAAAAAAAATAATAAAATATAAATAATATATTAAATAAAATAAAATAAAATTTTTTTTGCTCAGCTGGGATTCGATGCCACATTTATTCTAACGTGTACGTATGCACGTGTTTTATATGGGATGAATGGTGATACAAACAATTGTTATTGCATGACTACACGTTGTGAAGGGTATATAAGATTCGGCACGGCCGAATATAGCACTGTTACTTGTTTTTTTTGAATTTGTTTTTTTATTTTTTTGTTTTATATTTATTATTTATATTTGAATTATTTTTTTGTTAATATTTTTAAATTTTTTTTATTTATTATACCCTTCACACAGTGAAAAAGGGTATATATAGGTTTGTCATTCCGTGTGAAATTTCTACAATTTTCATTTCCGACCCCATAAAGTATATATTTTATGAAAGCTTATGAATAGGGGAGTCGATTAAGCCCTGTCAGTCTGTCCGTCTGTCCGTCTGTCCGTCTGACCGTCTGTCCGTGTGTATGTTGAAATCAACTTTTTGAAGCCCCCAGACGTAGGTTGGACCCGGGTAAGGTATTAAAATATCAGAAATATTCGGGAGTAGATCGCTATTGAAAATCAGAAACATCGGTACATAAACAACTGAGATATGAGCAAAAACCCACGACCACCTCGGTTTTTTTTTCACAAAAACAACATTACAACAACAACATACATACATACAAACGTGTATACTGGTTAGAGAAAACGTGGCATCGAATCCCAGCTGAGCCAAAAAAAAATTTTTTTTTAATTTTCTTAAAAATTTTTTTTTAATTTTTTTTTTTTTTTTTATTTAATATATTATTTATATTTTTATTATTATTTTTTTTTTAATTTTTTTTTTTATTTTATTTTTTGTTTTATATGTGTATATTATATATATAATAATTTTTTTTTTTAATTTTTTTTTTTTTAAATTTTTTTTTTTTTTTAAATTTTTTTTTTTTTAAATTTTTTTTTTTTTTTTTGTTTTTTTAACATACATACGTGTACGTATTTCATATGGGATGAATGGTGATACAAGCAACTGTTATTGCATGACTACACGTTGTGAAGGGTATATAAGATTCGGCATGGCCGAATATAGCAATCTTACTTGTTTTTTTTTAACATACATACGTAAATTTATAATTTTACAATGGAATGTTTTTATATATGTATGTTTTTTATATATGTATGTACGTATTTCATATGAGATGAATGGTGATACAAACTACTGTTATTGCATGACTACACTTTGTGAAGGGTAGTTAAGATTCGGCACGGTCGAATATAGCACTCTTACTTGTTATAACATATTTGACTTTTTAAAATGTTGAGTAATTTTTGTTGTTATGCAACAATATAAATGTCTCAAAACTTAGGCAAAGAGTTGTAGTCGATTAGTTCAGATTAAAAACTTGTTGCATGTTGCAGCCTCAGCATCCTTTTAGACGTTAAAGCAGTTGCTGTTGATTAGGTTATTTCTTATTTTTCTGGTGTACTCTGTTTCTAGGTGTGAAATTTCAAAAAGGGTTTAATTCTTTTTCGTACGATTTTTAAAAGCAAAATGTCTTTTGTCTTTTTATTACAACTACTGCACTATGGGCTTGCTTTTTAATAAAACACCGTCAAATAATTATAATGAATTATTTGAAAACCAAGAAAAAAATATGTTTTGCCATTAGGGTTAAAAAACTTTTTTTTTATATAGTTAAAAAAATATAGACTAAGTGACAACTTACTAACACTAGCATTGAGCTTTTTTCTTAGTCTCACCTATCACCTCAGCCATCTGCATGCATCGTATAGATCAGGTTTGTTCCTTTAAGAGAATGAGATCGCAGTATTTATATACTGCTCGTCGATTTGCCTCATTCGAAATCATGTGATCTATACTATTTTCATTTATTTCGCCAATAGAGTTTTCTTAATCCCGTATTTTCTCAACCCAATTCCAGTATTCGAAAAAGGTGTGCTCATCGTAAGTCATGTCCCCATCTTGACATAAGCAATATGGTTTTCTGGTTATTTCACACAGATATCTCCTAAAGTATTTGCGACCAGACATCATCTGGGTCAGGTAGTAGTTTTCTTTTTCGGTTCCCTTTTTTAACCAGATGTTTGGTGTCTGGAAAAATTTATATTGTCTATCTGTCTGTCGTTTCCCCATTCCATTTTTCCTGCATAGTCATAAGCTTTCAGAAAATATATATTATATGGAGTCAGAAATAATTATTGTAGAAATAACAAACAGAATGAAAAATATTTATGTATTTATTGCATCACGGTATAAGAATAATACTGGAAAATTTAATCTCAACAAGGGTTATAAACGGTTATATAAACGGTTTTTATACCCTTCACACAGTGAAATAGGGTATATATAGGTTTGTCATTCCGTGTGAAATTTCTACAATTTTGATTTCCGACCCCATAAAGTATATATTTTCTGAAAGCTTATGAATAGGGGAGTCGATTAAGCCCTGTCAGTCTGTCCGTCTGACCGTCTGTCCGTGTGTATGTTGAAATCAACTTTTTGAAGCCCCCCGATATCGCTTGGACCCGGGTGAGGTATTAAAATATCAGAAATATTCGGGAGTAGAACGGTATTGAAAATCAGAAACATCGGTACATAAACAACTGAGATATGAGCAAAAACCCACGACCACCTCGATTTTTTTTTCACAAAAACAACATTACAACAACAACATACGTACATACAAACGTGTATACTGGTTAGAGAAAACGTGGCATCGAATCCCAGCTGAGCCAAAAAAAATTTTTTTTTAATTTTTTTAAAATTTTTTTTTAATTTTTTTTTAATTTTTTTTTTATTTTTTATTTAATATATTATTTATATTTTTATTATTATTTTTTTATTTTTTTTTAATTTTTTTTTTTTAAATATTTTTTTTTTGTTTTATATTTATTATATATATTTTAATTATTTAAAAAAAATTTTTTCTTTTTATTTTTTTTTCAAATTTTTTTTTAAAATATTTTTTTTTTTAATTTTTTTTTTTATTTTTTTTTTAACATATATACGTAAATTTATAATTTTGCAATGGAATGTTTTTATATATGTATGTTTTTTATATGTATGTACGTATATCATATGGAATGGTGATACAAACTACTGTTATTGCATGATTACACGTTGTGAAGGGTATATAAGATTCGGCACGGCCGAATATAGCACTTTTACTTGTTTTTTATTCAGTAGAGCTTTTGTAAATATTCTGTTTAACCACTTTAAAATGATGCCCTGGCCTATGCATACAGTTAAGATATTTTAACAAAACGTTACATCCCTACAACATACATTTAATCATTATTTTCTCCTTTATTATTATTATTTATATTAAATTTGTGAGGTATATGCTGTTGCCATGTGTCTACTTTTCTTAATGTATTTGTTTATTATACCCTTCACACAGTGAAAAAGGGTATATATAGGTTTGTCATTCCGTGTGAAATTTCTACAATTTTCATTTCCGACCACATAAAGTATATATTTTCTGAAAGCTTATGCATAGGGGAGTCGATTAAGATCTGTCAATCTGTCCGTCTGACCGTCTGTCCGTGTGTATGTTGAAATCACCTTTTTGAAGCCCCCCGACATAGGTTGGACCCGGGTAGGGTATCAAAATATCATAAATATTCGGGAGTAGATCGGTATTGAAAATCAGAAACATCGGTACATAAACAACTGAGATATGAGCAAAAACCCACGACCACCTCGATTTTTTTTCACAAAAACAACATTACAACAACAACATACACACATACAAACGTGTATACTGGTTAGAGAAAACGTGGCATCGAATCCCAGCTGAGCCAAAACATTTTTTTTTTAAATTTTTTTAACATTTTTTTTTTTTAATTTTTTTTATTATTTTTTTTTTTATTTACTATATTATTAATATTTTTATTATTATTTTTTGAATAATTTTTTTTTTTTTTTTAATTTTTTTTATTTTTTTTTTTTGTTTTATATATATTATATACATAATAATTTTTTTTTTAAATTTTTTTTTTATTTTTTGTTTTTTAATATACATACGTGAATTTATAATTTTACAATGGGATGTTTTTTTATATGTATGTACGTATATTATATGGGATGAATGGTGACACAAACTACTGTTATTGCATGACTACACGTTGTGAAGGGTATATAAGATTCGGCACGGCCGAATATAGCGCTCTTACTTGTTTTTTTTTTAATTCATACATACATACATACATATGTGTAACGTTTATTTGTTTTTTCTTCTATTACGTCTTCCGTCCGACAGGCTCTTTTCCATTTGGCGTTGAAGTGCTTTATCGTGCAAATTAATGTGGCTTTTGTGGTTAATTTCTTTCAGTTGAAGAACGTTAGGATTACACAAGCATAAGAGCACATAAAGGTGGCGGTTTTAAATGCAATCATGTTTTAAACGACAAGATTTTAATTGAAAATAACCATAAAAGTTCTTTTTTGATTAACATCTTCTCTTTTTATACCCTTCACACAGTGAAAAAGGGTATATATAGGTTTGTCATTCCGTGTGAAATTTCTACAATTTTCATTTCCGACCCCATAAAGTATATATTTTCTGAAAGCTTATGAATAGGGGAGTCGATTAAGCTCTGTCAGTCTGTCAGTCTATCCGTGTGTATGTTGAAATCAACTTTTTGAAGCCCCCCGACATAGGTTGGACCCGGGTAAGGTATTAAAATATCAGAAATATTTGGGAGTAGATCGGTATTGAAAATCAGAAACATCGGTACATAAACAACTGAGATATAAGCGAAAACCCACGACCACCTCGTTTTTTTTCACAAAAACAACATACATACATACAAACATGTATACTGGTTAGAGAAAACGTGGCATCGAATCCCAGCTGAGCAAAAAAAAATTTTTTTTTTAATTTTTTTTTAAAAATTTTTTTGTTTAATTTTTTTATTTTTTATTTAATATATTATTAATATTTTTATTATTATTTTTTTTCATTTTTTTTTGTTTTATATATATTATATATATAAAATTTTTTTTTTAAATTTTTTTTTAAATTTTTTTTAAAATTTTTTTTTTTTTAATTTTTTTTTTAATTTTTTTTTTTAATTTTTTGTTTGTTTTGTTTTTTTAACATATATACGTGAATTTATAATTTTACAATGGGATGTTTTTATATATGTATGTACGTATTTCATATGGGATGAATGGTGACACAAACTACTGTTATTGCATGACTACACGTTGTGAAGGGTATATAAGATTCGGCACGGCCGAATATAGCGCTCTTACTTGTTTTTATTTAAATATATGGAAAAAAAACACAGAAAATCTGGCTATTTCCGACACAAGATATGGCAAAATATATAATCTTGTTCATGATTATTTAATTCAAGTGATTGCAATTATAAACGAACTTTAAATTATTAAAATTGAAGGAATATTTTGTATATGACTAGGTGACAAAAGAACGACGTTAACTGCAACGGTTTTGAGTTGCCTTTTATATATGTTAAAATTATTTTGATTTTTACAACATAAATATTGTAACGTATTCATATTAAATACCTGGAACAATTCGGATTTAATTCTAAAGCATATCGCTAACCGGTCTCTATAAAGGCACAATTCAAACCAATTTTTTTTTGTTTTTTTTTTTTTTAAAGTGAATTTTGTTTATAATAAATATTAAAAACAAATTGGAATTGGACAGTATTGCAGCCAGTGATCAATTTACCCGATCTCGTCCTTACGCAAAACATAGGTTCACACTTGTTAAGGCGTCTCCAAAAGCAATTAATTGCAGAAAAATGCACAGAAAAACTTAAAACTGAAGAAGAGATAATGAGGCAAAGGTGATAAGAATTTCGATTTACTTCGAAGAGGTTACAAAATCAACAAGCAAACAATCTTTGCAAAGTTTTAGCAGAAATATCAATTCTACCACCAAATAGGGAATTCCAAAAATTAACCAGGCATTATTTCTTAACAATCAATCATAGGAGTCGTATGATGTAAGAAATTCACTTCAGCATGAAAAAGAACAAGTAAGAGCACTATATTCGGCTGTGCCGAATCTTTTATACCCACCACCAATTTGATGTGCTTTTATATCACAGAATTTATTATTTTTGTTATTAACAGTAATCGCTATACAATAATATCTTTATACTAAAATATGTATCACTAAATTTGTATAACTTCGATATGCTAGTAAAATGTTTTCGTAAATTAAATCTTTCGATGAAAGTGGCCGTTAAACTAGGCATGTCAATATAGTTTCTGCTAATAAATAAAACAGATATTTCAATTTAATTTTAATAATTTATTCTTTCAAGAACTCTGTTCATAGAGAAATTATATGAATTTAAGATGTTATATGGTATAACAATGAAATTGACTAGAAGGATATCTGTAGCAAATAACATCATCATACCTCTATGACCTTTTTAATTTCATTAACAGAAGATAACGTTAAAAGTGGGCGTTATAGTAGGCATGTCAAAGTTGTTTCTGCTAATAAATACATTTTAGATATAACAATATAGTCCATTATAATTCCAAAATCTTTATTCATAGACAAATTATATGAATTTGAAATAAATCGTTATATGGAAGGTGAGCGTAAAAGTGGGCGTGGCAGATTTATTTTCCGTTAGAACAAAGCCTTTGACAAAAAAGCAATGGTTGCTAAATTTTAGAATCGTACATCTAATTTTGTCAGTTTCATTAGGTTTTAAATTTTAAATATACCGAAAAATACACTTTGCGGTATAAATTTTCAAACATTTTGATCTATAACTCCTTTTCCAATGCATAGATTTAAGCAATTTTCGGAAACAAATATTGTTTTTACTCAGGAAATATATATTCGAAGTTTTATGACTCTACGTTTATGCATTTGGTTACAATTCTATTTTATTCGATGTTGGAAGGACAAAGTTTTTTTCCTACTCTTGTATTACGAGCTTTAACTGTCTTCCTATTACAGACGACGGACATAGCTAGATCATCATAAAATGACACCGTTATTCAGAATATTTATACTTTGTAGGGTCTAAAATGGATATTTCGATGTGTTACAAACGGAATAACCAATTGAATATACCCCCACCATTTTTTTGGTGGCGGGTATAAAAACGGAGGATGTACAAAAATTTTCGTCTTTGATTCATTTATACGACAAAAAAAAATTTTTATGTGTTATATAAAGCATTAAAATAAAAATAATTAAGAAAATGTGTACAATTACTACGACACAAAAGTTCTGGCATAGATTATAAATTGGTCAATGGTTTTTCCTCATTACTTGATCCTCTATACAAGCTCAAATATTTCGCAACAGCCCTCTGCTAAATCTCTTTTTACGGACACTTTCCTTAAGCGGACATCCCTTTCAGGCGGACACTATTGACCGGTCCCGGCAACGTCCTATAAGAATAGCATTGCATTGCTCAAGAGAGATTCCACTGTATATCAAAAAAGGTTATTTGCTTAAACGCTAATCGCAGCGTTGCACATAATCAATGATAACTCGAAAACGGTTAGTTCGATATTATTAAAATAAACTTTGAAAAATTAAGATTTACATAGCCTTTAATTCGTTTATATATTGCGTTTTAATCGGTTCAGTAGTTTCGAAGTTATAATAAAAAAATAAAGCAATAAATATATTTCTAACGTGAAAGGAGAAATTTTTTTGTTTTTAAAAAATCATTTAAAATCGAAAACGGCAAAAATTGTTCAAATTTATTACTTTATCGAAAAGCCACATGTAATAGCAACAAAATAAGATATTGATCATAAAACTCGGTAAAATATGGACATCCCGCTTATCACAACGGATGAACTTATCGCAGCCGCCTCGAAACTAAAATCCGGAAAGACGCCAGGCCCCGACAGCATACCATCCGAAGTTATAAAGGAACTAGCAGATAAATGCGCGGAACTGCTTCTACATACCTTTAACAAATGTCTTACAGCAGGAGCATTCCCCAAAATCTGGAAGCCACAGAGACTAGTGCTAATAAGAAACGGAAAAGGGGACCCAGATTCACCATCAGCGTACCGGCCATTATGCATGCTCGACACTGCTGGCAAACTATTGGAAAGGCTCAAAAAGCCAAGGTTGGCAAAAGCCATAGACTTGAAGGGAGGGCTGTCGGATAGATAATACGGCTTTAGACCGGGTAGGTCCAAAGTAGGGACCCTTAGAGATGTCGTTCACGCATTTGAATCTGCGCAGGAGAAGAACAACTTCAGTAGGCGACTGGCGACTTTGGACGTAAGGAATGTTTTTAACAGGCTCAGGTGGGCGGACGTTCTTCATGCACTGGAGTCTCGTTTTCAAGTGCCAATATATCCGAGACGGATAATAGGAGAGAGAGCTAATCTACAATACAACCGACGGGCGACGAAGGACGCACATCACTTTGGGAGCAACACAAGGCTCCATTCTTGGGCCAGACTTGTGGAACATTAGCTATGATGACATACTTCGGATGGAAATGCCGCATGACACGTTCGTCGTGGGCTACGCGGACGATATAGCAGCGGTGATCAACGCTAGGGATATCGAGGGAGCGGAACGCAAGCTCAGATAGGTAATGATAAGGACACAGCTGTGGCTGGAATCACACGGACTTAGCCTAGCTATTTAGAAGATGGAACTAAATCTACTGACCAAACGACATATACCGACGGAATTGGAATTCAATGTTGGTGAGATAACACTTCGGACTGGGAGGTGTATAAAATATCTGGGCATAAGTCTAGATTCGAAGATGACTTTCTCTAACCAGATACAGCACGCAGTCACAAAGGCGGCGAAAATAACAGCGCAGCTCAGCGGACTAATGGCGAACGTAGGTGGCCCAACTCAGAACAAACGTAGATTGCTGATGGAGACGAGCAACAGTATTCTCTTACATGGCTGCGAGATATGGAGAGGGGCAATGAAATGGAGGAAGAGGGCGAACGCCCTACTGGCCGTTCAACGAACGTCCGCATTGAGGATAACGTCTGCATACCGCACAGTCTCAGGAGCTGCTGCACTTGTGATAGCCGGAGCGTTCCTATTGACCTTAGAATACGAGAGCGAAGGAAGATATGACTAAAGAAGTGGGAAAATACTTTAGAGCAAGAGAAACATAACATAAGATAGTACACGAAACCTTGCAGGCCTGGCAGGCAAGATGGACAGCTAAGACCAAGGGAAGGTGGATAGCCAGAATGCTTCCACGCCTTGAAAACTGGATTAGTTACCTATTACCTGACACAGATGCTCACAGGGCATTGGCACTTCCGAAAGTACCTACATAAAGTTGGCAAATATGGAACACCCTACTGCATATACGAGGAGGCTGAGGAGATAGATGACGCCGTACACACTTTTTTCAAGTGCAACAAATGGACGCAGCAGTGACAAGAGCTGGAAAGAAAAATAGGCGAAAAAACTGTAAAGAATATAATAACCATCATGCTGAATAGTGAGGACAACTGGTGCGTGCTGGACGCAGTTCCGGGGTGGATTGCTGTCCAAGGGTGGGAGACAGGGGGTTTTTAGTCGGTATTCCCAAAGGGAGAACCCGACATAACACATTGGTGACGACCTTTGGTCTATGCGGAATCTGCATTTTTACCTCCTTACCCGCAAAAAAAACAAAAACAATAAAACTCGGTTGATTCCTTTCGAATTTATTTATAATTAAGTGATCTAGCTCATTTTCACAAGGTTTTAGTTTTTTTGTTTGATCACACACATCACATTGAGTAGTTAAGTTGTTCTCCTAGAAAAATTTTTTGGAAAAAACCTTTTTGACATGTTTGTGATTCTCAGAATAAAAACAAGTAAGAGCACTATATTCGGCTGTGCCGAATCTTTTATACCCACCACCTATTTTGTGTACATTTAAAGCACAATGTATATTATTTTGTTAATCGCTATGGAATCATCTCCTTATAATAAAATATGTATCATTTTCTTTGTAGAGAGTGCTTAAATTTTAAGGGCCCATGTTGAAGGTGAACTACACCTAGTTTTTAAATTTGTTTTCTGCATTTCATTTGACATTTCTCAATCTCAAACTTACTCAATTTGAGCCGTGGAAAGATACGCAAATGAGCAACGCTTTAAAGTTATTCAGGTTTTTAATAAAATTGGGCGTTCAAATCAAAATGCATTTTCTGCACTTCGTAGTTCTTTTGATCAACATAATCGTTCAAATTCGTCCACAATCGGGAGAATTGTAAAAAATATTGAAATTTCTGCAAAACAGGTCTGTATAAAATGTTAGAAAATCTGTGAATGCAGTCAACCTCGACTCATCATCATGCCCAACAATTGAGCATCAACATTGTAATTGAAAATTTGGACCATCAGATAGAGGAGTGGCGCGAAGGATGTGGGGTTGTCATTTGGCCGATATTTTGTTAAATACATAATAGAACCATACAAATATTATCATTATAAAAAGAAATGATAATAATTTCTTAAATAATTTGTGTTTTAGTTAAAATCAACATCGGCCCTTAAAATTTAACTACCCTTTAAACCTTCGATACGCTAGTAAAATGTTTTCATAAATTTAGTCTTTCAATGAAAGTGGGCGTTAAAGTAGGAGTGTCAATAAAGTTTCTGCTAATAAATACAACTTAGATATTTTAATATAGTCCTTTATTTTCCCAAAAACTTTGTCAATAGATAAATTACATGAATTTAAAATAAACCGTTATATGAGAAGTAGGCGTTAAAGTGAGCGTGTCACCTAAACTTTTCGGCATAACACTGACATTGCCTAGAAGGATATACAGAGCAAATTTCATCATCATACCTTTAATTTTGCCGGTTTTATGAGCTTTTAAATTTCATTAACGGTAGATTACGTGAAAAGTGGGCGTTATAGTAGGCGTGTCAAAGTTGTTTTTGCGAATGAGTACAACTTAGGTGTTTCAAGATAGCACTTTGTTATTCCAAAATCTTTATTAATAGAGAAATTATATGAATTTTAGGTAAAACGTTTTATGGGAGGAGGACGTAAAAGTGGGCGTGGCACCTTAATTTTCTGGCACAGTAATAACAATGCCTAGGGGGATATACGTAGCAAATTTTATCATCATACATCTAATTTTGGCGGTTTTATAAGCTTTTAAATTTCATTAACGGTATATAACGTGATAAGTGGGCGTTATAGTAGGCGTGTTAAAGTTATTTTTGCGAATGCTTACAACTTAGGTGTTTCAATATAGCCCTTAATAATTCCAAAATCTTTATTAATAGAGAAATTATATGAATTTTGAGTAAAACGTTATATGGGAGGTGGGCGTGGCACATTGGTTTTCCGTTACAAAAAAGCATCTCACCAAAAAGCAAAGTGTGCTAAATTTCAAAGTCGTACATCCAATTTTGTTGCTTTTATGACGTTTTTGTTTTTAAATATATCGAAAAATACACTGTGCGGTATAAATTTTCGTACATTTTGATCGATAACTCCTCTCCTAATTGATAGATTTAGATAAATTTTGGGGAAAAATATTTTTTTTACTCAGGAAATATATACTCGAAGTTCAATGAGTCTACGTTAATGCGTTTGGACACAATTCCATTTTATTCGATGTTTGAAGGACACGGTTTTTTCGACCTACTCTTGCTTTTCGAGTTATAACTCTCTTCCTAATATTCCGATTTAGCCCATTTTCAATACCAAACAAACCTTGTCTATAAGAAAGATTCTAGCAAAATTTGAACCCCCTAGCTTCTTCGATGCGACCTCTATCGTGCTTTCAACAGACGGACAGACGGACGGACATAGCTAGATCGTCATCAAATCAAACCCTGATTCAGAATATATATACTTTATGGGGTCTAAAATGGATATTTCGATGTGTTATAAACGGAATGACAAAATGAATATACCCCCACCATTTTTTTGGTGGCGGGTATAAAAATAAGTAATAAGCAACAGGTTGTTTAAGATCAATGCAGCGTGCACGCACATATATGAGCATTTATAACTTTGCTACCGCAATCGTAAAAATTAAACAACCTTTTGCTTTTTACTTATTTTTTTTTTTTAATTTTGTATACAATATTAAGGACTCTAAGGATTTCAAGCAAAGGATTACGAACGCAAAAATAAATGTCAACGAAGTTCTTATTTCATTTGATGTAGTTTCACTGTTTCCCAGCATCCTAATAAATTAAGCTTCGAAAACTATAGAGAAAAAAATGGGATAAGTTACAACAATTTACTACAATAAACAAAATTACCCTTATGGAATTATTCACATTTTGTACAAAGGAAAATAAATATTTTAGGTATCGTGAACAAGTCTATGAACAAGAGAAAGGAATGCCAATGGGCTCACCCGTTTCCCCTGTTATATCGAACATCATAATGAAAGAATTATTGGATGTGTCTCTTAGAAAAATAGACCCTTAACCTAAACCAAATATGTAGACATTCTTTCGCAATAATAAGGATAAATAAGGTCGATGTAACTTTACAAATATTAAAATTATTTAACAAGTAAATTCAGTTTACAATGGAATGAGAAAATGATAACAAATTACCATATTTAGACGCAATCGTAGTAAGACAATAAAATATACTTAAACTTGATTGGTATTAAAAACCAACCCAAAAACTATCATTAATAATACTGCAATCAATTTTATAAACAGTGTTTTATCAATCAGTGATCAGTGTTTTCATATCACGAATATAGAAAAAATCAATAATATATTGAAAAAGAATAATTGTCCGACTAAAACTATTGATGATTTATTGAAACGGGTAAATCAAAAACTTCTTAACGAAAATATTAAAATGGAAAATGAACACATGTATATTCAAAAATTCTCGGAATGACTAAAACAATCTAACATTTATGACAGAGAAAAATTGAAATAATTATTTAACAATATGCAATCAAAATTAGAGAACGAAGAAAAATCTAATATCGTTAAATCGACACAAAAAGCGCTTTAGCATCCCACTGTGCGGTAACTGAACATAAGCCAAACTTTAATACAGTATTTATCGCTTATATGAACGTCGGTTATAAGCATTTCACGCTTTTTTGCATCCAAGCCTGTGCAATTTCAGCTTGTAATTTAAAATATACATAAAAATTTCGTCTATATACATTTCGCTTATATGCATTTATCGCTTTTATGCACCATAATTTTAATATATGTAATTTGAATAAATTACAAAAGAAATTGTGTTCTATGTATATCTATATATATAAAAGTGAAACTCTGTGTGTGTGTGTGTGTTAGCTATAGACTCCGAAACTGTAAAACCGATCGGGCTCAAACTTTGGTAAGTTGTTGTACACATACCAGGGAGTGTTTATGGGTGGAAAAAAGTGGGCGGGGCCACGCCCATAAAAAATTAGTTATCATTTTAAGCTACTTGCATTTGACCGATTTTTCTGAAACTTTGCACATATATCGAGCTGTAATGACTAAATAATTTCGTGATAAGAAAAGTGGGCGGGACCACGCCCCTAAAAAAGTTTTAATTTTGAGGTACTCGCACTGGACCGATTTTTCTGAAACTTTGCACAGATATTGAGCTGTCATGACCTTATAATTTCGTGATTAAAAAAATGGGCGGGGCCACGCCCATAAAAAAAGGTTATATTTTTGATGTACTTGCACCAGACCGATTTTTCTGAAACTTTGCACACATATCGAGCTGTCATGACTAAATAATTTCGTGATTAGAGGAGTGGGCAGTGCCACGCCCATAAAAAATAGGTATCATTTTGAGGTACTTGCACTGGACCGATTATTCTGAAACTTTGCATACATATTGAGCTGTTATGACTTTACAATTTCGTGATTAGAAAAGTGGGCAGGGCCACGCCCATAAAAGCAAGTATAATTTTGAGGTACTTCCACTGGTCCGATTCTTCTGAAACTTTGCACACATATTGAGCTGTTATGACTTTACAATTTCGTGATTAGGAAAGTGGGCAATGCCACGCCCATAAAAAAAATTATAATTTTTAGGTTTTTGCACTTCAATTAAAATTCAGAATGCATTTCGATTCATTAAGGGGCGTAGCAACGCGCGCCGGGTTTGGCTAGTGCATCATAAATAAATGCGATCAAAAATGAGTGCTAACAAATGAATATGCTTGCCTATTAAGCAAAAGCTTTTAATTATAAATGAAATTAAAGATAAACAAGATTTTTGTAGAAAGTATGGATGCTCAATCGACACCGTAAATCGTATTCTAAGAAACAAAACTTCTATTATTCAAAGCAGCAAAACATGCAATATTATGTCGCGAAGAAAAAATCGAAAATAAAAAAAAAATTTAATTAAAAAAAATGGATAAGGCATTATCGAAATGGTTTGATCAAATAAGGTTGTCGGGCGCTGTAGTGTGCTAATGCAAAAGGCCAAACATTTTGACATTTCCCTGAACGAAAATTGTTATCCTACACCTGGCTGGCTATATCGATGGCAACGGAGAGAGGAGATTAGTTTAAAAAAGATTCATGGTGCGGTAAGATCTGCTGATAAGCAAGCAGTTAACAATACTCAAGAAATTCTGCCAAATTTGACCGCGGGATACAAGGCAAGTTACATATTTAATGCCGATGAAACGGAACTACTTTTCAAAGCTTTGCCCTTATCAACACTCAATAGGAGTGGTTTTAAAATTTCTGGAATGACGTCATCAAAAGAACGTAAAACTCTACTCCTTTTGTGCAATGCAACTGGTAACTATGTTTGCCATAGATAAACCAAAACAGCCTCGATGTTTTAAAAATAAAAAAATTAAGTATTTTTCGCAAAACAAGGCATGGATGACACAGCACATTTGGACTTAAATAATGCTAGCTTTTGATAAAGAAATGATTCAACAAAATAGAAAAGTAATCTTGTACGTAAATAATGCCACATCCCATAAGCAGATAAGTTAAAGAACGTTGACGTTCGATATTTACCGGCATATAGCACATCAATTTTACAGCCTTTAGATCAGGGCATCATTCATGCTTTCAAGGCATACCATCGACAAAATATACTATGTAAGCAAATATGCTTTTTACAGATTTCAAGCCATGATACGTTAGCAGCATTATATATAGCCAAGCGAGCATATTGGATGGTAGCTCCTAGTACCATTTTAAACTGCTTTAAAAAGTTGATTTTACAGATACAGGCTTATTTTTTTTTCTAATTTATATGACTTTTTATATATTTCAGTGTAAGTTTGTTTCGGAATCTTACGAGTTGCCAGCGATGGAAAATCGCGAAGATGAAATAATTATAACTGCTGACTTTGGTTTATAATTTGGAGCCGAATTTAAAAATCTTGTGACTCAGGACGAAAATTTACCTTGTCCTGAACCACCTAACGAGGAGGAAATCGTTTCTGAGCTCCAATCAACCGGAGACGATAAAGAGGATGCTAACGAGGATGATGACAATGAATATGTACCAATTCCATCTGTAAGTCATGCAGTGCAATATTTAAGTAGTTTACGGTGTTTTCTTCAAGCAAGAAATGAATTAATTGATGAATTCGAAAAAATTAACAATTTATTTTTGAGAGCTGCTGCAAAGATGTTCAAAAGAAAATAACAGATTTTTTTAAAAATTAGTATGTTTTAGACTAAGTACTTTAATTTACCTCAGCAATTCCAAATTCACTTCGCAAATATTGGAACTGCTGGGGCAATTCTAGTAAGCAATGAATTTCTAGTTTTTTATGTTATCAAGCTAGTTGACTGATCCCAGTAAAATTATACTTTTAGTACAAACTTCTAAATATACAATAATATTTTTAATTTAATTCAATATTTTTAGTTTTTTTTTTGTAAAAATGAATTTTATTAAAAACTGATACATATGTAAATATGTATAAAAATTTGGATAGAAATTGTCTCCCTTTATGCAAATATCGGAGTTTTTATATATGCACCGTATATGCATATAAACGAGTTTTTATGTTTGCATTTCGCGCTTATATGCACAGAAAGCTGTGCATTTTCAGAAATGCATTTAACCGATAAATACTGTAATATACAAATATTGTCGAGAGAGGAGAATTACAAGAAGAGATACTTACTTGAAATGTTACATATAATTGATTTACCGAACAATAAGAGAGGGCATAACAAATGGTTTTTAAATCGGGTAGAAGATCTCAGTCAAAAAAATATAAAAAAAAAATACAAATTACACAGATCAAGAGCAAAAAAGGCTTCGAGAACCATCATATAGATTTGATGCATCATGGATATCATGGATAAGTACAAAAATGGTTAAATTTTTTAATTCTATGGATAAGTTTAAAAAAAAAAGTTTAATTAAAATTCAATTTTTTTTAGACTCTTCTCCACATAATCAATGATAACTCGAAAACGGTTAGTCCAATATTATTAAAATAAACAATTGTTTTTTATTATTAATTCGGCTTGAGGTCAATTATTGAAAATTATTTATAAATAAATTTAAAAAATATATGTAATAATATTTTTCTTTTTATTTTATTTATTTTCAGTATTTGTGTTTTCCCAATATTTCGATCAAACTTCGTGATCATCTTCAGGGGATATTTATTTTTGAAAATAAAATTTAATTAACCGTCAATTATTATCAAAAGTTGTTTACATATATTATTTTCAATTTATTTATAAATAAAGCCAAGTTAATGATAAAAAAATACAACTATAATAAGATCAACTAAAATAAAAAAAATGTTTTACATATATATTTTTTTATTTTTTTTTTAAATTTTTTTTTTGAAACACATACGTAAACTCAATTAATAATTTTACAATGGGATGTTTTTTTATACATATGTATGTTTCTTATATGTATGTACGTATTTCATATGAGATGAATGGTGATACAAACAATTGTTATTGCATGACTACACGTTGTGAAGGGTATATTAGATTCGGCTCGGCCGAATATAGCACTCTTACTTGTTTTAAATTGTCCCTGTCGATTTCGATATCAAAGACAAAACAATGAAGACAAACAAAAAAAAAGAAAAAACACCTGCATGTTGGCTCTTATAACTAAATCAAAAGATCTTTATTCTGACGTCAAAACAGCAAGAAAAAAAGTTTAAAAAAACCTTAAAAGGATTTCTGTAATTTGAGGCGACAATAACAAAAATATTTAATTTATGTTTAAATCGGCATATAAAAAAAAAAACTTTTTGACTTATTTTTATGGATTATTTTATTTTTTTATATATTCAAGATAAACATTTGAACGTTTTATAGAACAAAGACAAAGAGTTCAAATAGAAAATAAACATCTACTGGATAAATTTCAAAACTTATGGAGTGTTTTTTATTTTAAGGCCTGATGTGTGACACGTTTTTAGCTCAAAACATGGACAACATTTGTAAGTTTTATTTTTGTTTTATTTAGTTTCTGCGCTATAGCTTATTATTAGGAATTATGAGCACGATTTTTCGGTTTGTGGTAACGAAAATTTAAATTTTCAATCAATTTTGTATATCCTAATTTTATGTACACATGTATTTCCTTTAAATCTATATTTAAAAGCCAGTATGTAAATTCTGTAAAAATATAGATTGAACTTTAAATGATAAACAATGTGAAATTAAAAAAAATAACAGTGTTTTGAAAATATATTCGAAGTGTTTTCACTATGTTGTAAGTGTTTTTTTTTGTTCGAACTCGAAAGATTGACGTTTAAAAAAGTTTTAGGACTTAAATGAGGTGCCACGTTGCGACACAAACACGGAGAAGCAAAAGCTACAAGGATTTTATTGCTGAAATAAATATGTAATAATGTCAAAATATATGTGTATATATATATATATATATGTATCTACATTTATGGGGGATCTTATCTCAAGTGACACAACCTCTCAAACCGATGCCATCCAAAAGGGATAAAATTTGCACAAAGTTAAGTCATATTGGATTGTAGTTTAAGATAGGTCAAGAACTCTACGAATAAGAGGGTGTAAAAACTTGCAGGGAGAGGAGTTGAAAAGCCTTTTTGCGGAGCGGAACCTAGAGCTGGATGGAGACAACTGCATGTAGACAGGCACGTATGGCTTTTTCTTCAATTTGTCGAAAAAAAAACTTTTTTGGTAAAATATTTTTTTTAATCAAAGAAAACTTAGGCCTTAAAAGTTTTTTTATCGCTTATGGTAATGCGAGTGGGATATTTTTAAAAATAAATGTTTAAGCATATACACTATTTTGAATATATCCTAAATGTGAGTAAGTGTTTCTCAAACTTTAAAAACTAAACTTATACTGATAAACTAGATACATTAACCTTTCAGATGGTTTGTAACATATAAATTTAATAAAATTGCATATCCTCAATATTGCGATACCAATAATATGTAATTTTATGCCTCAGAAATAAAATAATTTTTTTGCCTATAGAAATGTCGAAAATAAATTTTTTTATTTATTTGTAATAATTATCAAATAAATAATATAAAAAATAAAAAAAGATAATTAATTTAGCAAAATTTATTCTAAATCACATTACATCAATTTATGCCATAACTATTTTTACACTTGCAACCCTTCATCTTCCATATTTATCGCCTTTATTTGCTGCTTTTTTGACAATCCTTTCTTGGCGTCACTAGGTTCAGCTCAAGTTTTTCTACTTAAGTCTTTTATAGACAATCGGTATAGAACGTATGTTATTGAGCGTTGTCATCGATTGTTAACAGAGAATCGAATCTGTTCTTTAGTGTTTTCAATGTCTCTTCTTTGCTACGAAACTTTTTAGTTTCTTAACGTTAATTCTTTGCCCATTGGAATATAGTGGGTATCATTCGCTGCATTTCTTGTAAGGTTTGCTCCAATATGTTATTTATGTATTTGGATGAAAATGTCACTCAGCTGGGATTACAAAATCTTTTTATGAGGTAAATGATTTGCGAAGCCACTTTAGATATTAAAATGTGGACGCGCACCATTCAAAATGCAGCATATATTCTCTACTGTAAATTTAGATTTTTGATAACTTGTTATTATTATATTTTGGTTGCATAAACTGCAACCGTTTTTAATCGTCGGATATACTAGTCATACTCTTGTGTTTCAGTTTTTCATCTTTTATTAAGTGAAATTTAATCGTAAATTCTAGTTTTGCTTGAAAACACGTACTTCGGTATTTTGTTTTCCTTATACAAATATTGAATGAAAAAATCATCTTACTTAACTTTGTTACAAGCAAAAAACTGTCTATGCAACAATACGTTGCTGTTTTTGATAAGCATTGACTGTATTATTGTGAATTAAAATTTACAAAAATAATTTCATTTTTATGATGTTTTGGCTGTCCCACTATAAAACACGTAAGTGGAGGCATGCTATAATATCGCATTGATAACAAAGTTAGTGGAATAGAAACAAAACTTTTGAAGAATAAAATTTGTTTGTTAAAAGAATTCAAACAAGTTTCTTGAACTATAGCGCTCCAAAAATGCAATATAACCGTTTTATTTTGCATCATTGCCTTAATGTTCTTTTGTTTTCTTTTTATTTTACTTTGAAATGCACATGATGTGTCATTAACGCGCTTTTTGGCATTTTGTCTTAAGTCATCCTCGAGAGCACCAACCAAACGCAGTACAAGGAGTTTGACAAAGTAGAGTGTGTGGATATGTGTGTTCAGGAATAAGAATGTGAATTGGAAGTCGAAGACAAGAAAACGATTGGCAGCAAACATACTATACACATGATATGTTTGCATTTATTGTGTAGTTAGTTGTTGCTGTTGTTTGCCAATTGATTTCCAATTAAGGACTTCACACTTCACTCTAGAGTTTGAGAAAAGAATGGCATTTTATGTACTGTTGTCGGTGCCTGTGTGTGTGTCATAACATAATAGTAAAGGATAAAATAACAAATAATTTAAAATGTTAAAAAAATAGAAAAAAATAAAAAAAGAGTTAACTGCAACATGGGTTAGAAGAATTTCATTTAAGATTTTTTTTATTGTACGTTTTAAATTTTGTTTTCTTTTTCAGCATGACACGGTACACTGCTTATAGTTAAGTCTGACTTTGATATGTTTGTATTGCTTAAATCATACACCAATTAAAGGCTTCTAAGCATTTAATTAGGATTAAATTTTAAAAAAGTATTGCTAACAACTTTTCGCCATATCTTTCACTTTAAAGAAATTGTTAATGATGATTTATGTTCAATGTCAACTGTAACAATATTTTATTTCTATTAAATAGAAGAAACAAAAATTTGTAAATTACTTGTGAAAGGTTGAAATGAAACAAGTAACAGTGCTATATTCGGCCGTGCCGAATCTTATATACCCTTCACAACGTGTAGTCATGCAATAACAATTGTTTGTATCACCATTCATCCCATATAAAATAAGTGCATACGTACACGTTAGAATAAATGTGGCATCGAATCCCAGCTGAGCCAAAAAAATTTTATTTTATTTTATTTAATATATTATTTTTATTTTATTTTTTTTAAATTTTCTTAAAAAATTTTTTTAGGAAAATTTTAAAAAAATTTTTTTAAATTTTTTTTTTAAATTTTTTTAAAATTTTTTTTGTAGTTTTTTTTATTATTTTTTTCTTATTTTTAATATTTTTTTTTTGTAATTTTTTTTGTTTGGTATGTTTTTTACATGTATCTATGTATGTATGTTGTTGTTGTAATTGTGAAAAAAAACGAGGTGGTCGTGGTTTTTTGCTCATATCTCAGAAGGTTATGGGGCGATTGTGCTGAATTTCAATAGCGATTCATGCCTGGATATTTCCAAGAGATTGATACCATATACAGATCTGAGGAACATATAGTTGCTTCTAAAAGTTGATTTCAACCAACACACGGACAGACGGTCAGGGCTTAATCGACTCCTCTATTCATAAGCTTTCAGAAAATATATACTTTATGGGGTCGGAAATGAAAATTGTAGAAATTACAAACGGAATGACAAAGCTATATATACCCTTGTGCACCACAGGTGAAGGGTATAAAAAGAAATTTGTATTGATGTGTGGTATATAATCTGCTTTCAAATTAAGTAAATAATAATAGCGTATGAGCTATATTCCACAAAAAAAACTTATTTACCAAATAGAACTGAATCGCTTACTTAGTGCTTACCTGCTTTCCAGAGCGCTTCTTTAAAACAATTTTTATATTAGATGTCCCACATCGTGGGTTTCTTTCTTGTAATTAAAAACCGCTAATTTTATCCCTTTTAGAAACACCTTAATATTGCCTTTCCATTACGCACTGTTGAAAAGGTAAAAGCCCGTAAGGGAGAAATATTAAGAAAAAATTCCAACTGAAATAAATTCGTTGCCTGTTTTCTAATACTGAAATAAAAATCAGAACAGAATACATACTTTTTCTTGCTTTCGTATGCACACAACTTAGGCATTTCCATGGATGATATCATGGTACAATCATCAGGTAGCCTCACTAAAACAGCTGATTATTTTTCTACCTTTAGGTTTAATTAAAATGACAAATTTTGTTTATGTATGTGTACATATTATGTACATAAATATATATTCTGCCACCAAAAAACCCACACACATTTTGCATTTTGACATTTCAGTCATCGTTTTCCAACAACAAAATGCATGTAGAATTTTGTTCTTGCAGAACTAAGGCTACCTGATGATTGTACCATGGATGCTATACTGTAAGGGAATAAATTTGCACTGCTTACAAAGTTTTTTGGTGGAATCGCACTTTCTATTTATATGGATTTTGACAGGATGCATAAAATTTTAACTCCCTGCAGGAGTAAGTGGAATAGGATTGACCTAATAGGACGGTTCTAAGATGACCTGTATAGTTGGATTCGGTGTCTTCTCTGGGAAACTAGGAATCGAGCTTTCTTTTCGCCTTCCGGATGAATGTAGCATATCTCAGGCTAAACCTTTCGCTATCTGAGAGGCATATAGAATATTGAATGCCAAGAATATTCACGGAAGCATTGGTATTTTTGTCGACAACCACTTCTCTCAGTCAATGCAAGAAGGGTCTGCTTTGGATGTTACTATCAAAAGCAAATTCTTTAGATACTTTATTTCAAAAGCCGAGAACACGTTTCATGAACTGGAAACACGTAAAGTTGCCAGACTTAAGTAGGCCTCTTTTGATATCAGGCTATATTGGAAGTTACAGGTTAGACAGGTAATTGGTTGTAAGGGAAAACGCACAGGCCGACTCGCACTTTCCTCAAATGACTATTCTCGCAACAGAATGGATTTGGAAAAAAAATAATTGATTTTCCACTTTCTTTACGAAT
Organism: Phyto melanocephala; assembly: GCA_941918925.1. Lineage (NCBI taxonomy): Eukaryota > Metazoa > Arthropoda > Insecta > Diptera > Rhinophoridae > Phyto > Phyto melanocephala. The sequence continues at coordinate 60,046,971 of OW799236.1, forward strand.
GTTCTGGCCAGGCTGCCAAGAGACATAGAATCCTAGGCAAACATACTGGATAATCTTTCTGAGATATCTGAGGTTAGACTAAAGAATCTGCTAAGACACCTGATATCCTGAAAACTTAGTAAAAAACGCATAATTGAGTTCGTTAGAACAGCGACGATATAAGCATGTATATGTGCTTGTGTTTAATATTAATGGCCATCTTATATTTATTTTAGAACTTAGGTCCACACCAACACAAATTAGTATTGTAATAATTTCTGATGTATTGAAAATATATAAGACAAATTTCATTTCCTACTCTTTTTTGTTTGAGCTCTGTTCTGTTTTCAACATACGGATGGACATCGCTTCAGAAGACGAATATATCCAAATTTCACATGTGTTTCACAGTTTCTTTGAATAAGTATTTCACGAGAAAAATAAATTATAAAATTATTGATTTTCATGTAAAATTTGATATATTAATGTTTTCTTATAAAACAACATCGATCTTTAAATTGAGTGGCAAACATAAAATAATTGTACATCTTATTAATGTTAATATGTTTGTAATATAATTGCAATTGATTTCTAAGTTATGAAATCTTCACATGTTTTGTTTTTCTTTTGCAAATTGAAAGCAATAACAACAGCAGCAAAAGCTAAACTGCTTATATTGTAAAAAACTTTGACATGCGCCAAAATCGCCGACTGCCAACTTTTTATCCAAACAACGTGATGTCAGATGTTATTTTAAACCATCAGCATCTCATATTTATATCGCGTAAAAGGGAGTTTGCAATGAATTCAACATGCTCTATGTCTATTTATTTTTTTACATGTACGATCTAATTAAATTTTTGCAGTATCTTTAATCTTGAAATTCTATTTAAAGTAAAAGTTATTCACTTGTTAACCTCAATCCCTGAACAACACTAATATACAACAAGTAACAGTGCTATATTCGGACGTGCCGTATCTTATATACCCTTTAAATACAACGTGTAGTCATGCAATAACAATTGTTTGTATCACCATTCATCTCATACAAAATACGTACATACATATAAAAAACATACATACATATGTAAAACATCCCATTGCAAAATTAAAAATTTGCTTTACGTATGTATGTTTCCAAAAAAAATTAAAAAATATTAATAAAAACAATAAAAAAATTACAAAAAAAATATTACATAAATAAATTACAAAAAAAAAATAAAAAAAAATATATATACATATATAAAATATAAAATAAAAAATTTTATAAAATAAAAATAAATTTTGCCTTGGCTCAGCTAGGATTCGATGCCACGTTTACTCTAACCAGTATATATGTATGTTGTTGTTGTAATTGTGAAAAAAAACGATTCATTCCCGGATATTTCCACAAGATTGATACCATTCTCAGATCTGAGGAACATATAGTTGCTTCTAAAAGTTGATTTCAACCACCACACGGACAGACGGTCAGGGCTTAATCGACTCCCCTATTCATAAGCTTTTAGAAAATATATACTTTATGGGGTCGGAAATGAAAACTGTAGAAATTACAAACGGAATGACAAAGCTATATATGCCCTTGTGCACCACAGGTGAAGGGTATAAAAAGGCATTATATTTAAAATGAAAGTAAAAACAAGTAAAAGTGCTATATTCGGCCGTGCCGAATCTGATAATACCCTTCACCATCATGTACATAGGTATAATCCCACATCGTAGCTTAACCTATATTTCATGTTATACGCCATTTTTCCTTATTATTTCCGACGCCATCCTTGATTTTTACGTAGTTATCTGTATTCTACTAGTGAAGTCCTTCAATTTGATACCCATATTGATGGGGTTGAAAAAATTTGATCCGCCATTTTGTTCTAGGCGTCATCTTGGATTTTTTATTATTTTATGATAATTTACTGTATTCTACTGGTCAAGCCCTTTCATTTGATACCAATATTGAGGGGGTTCACGGAGTTACATTTTAAAATACCAGATTTGGCTCATATATAAATTTATTGCCCGCCATTTTGTAGTGGCGGCCAACATGAATTTTAATTTTTTTTATAGTGCTTATATTGCGCAAGTCAAGCCCTTTCAGATGAAACCAATATTGACGCTTTCGGTTGTCCAGAAGCTGAAAAAAATTGATTTTCGTTTCTAAATTTTTTGAATATATATTTAAAAAAAAAAATTTTACCCATAACTTTACCGATTAAAGCCCGATTTATCTAAAATTTTTCACGAATATCTCTCTCTAATCATATTATATCTATAAATAGTAACAAAGGTACCTATAAATTATATACTTTATGGGGTCGGAAATTAAAATGTAGAAATTACAAACGGAATGACAAAGCTATATAAATATACCCTTGTGCACCACAGGTGAAGGGTATAATAAATTGGATGTGGCTTACGGTAAGCATTTATGACATAACAAACGAATGTCGACAACATGTGTACAAGCAGCAACACTAACAACAATGACAATAGGAAGGGCATGGTAGTTGTGTGAGTTCCTCTAATATTCCTATGTATGAGCCAATGTTATAGGAACATCAACATAAATTGCAATCTAACAACAAACACAGAAATGCTAAACTAAATGTGGTATGTTTTTTTCATACTTTGCAGCATACGTCTCTCTGTTTATTTAAATGTCTATCAGTCAGATTGCTCGTTTGTGTCTGAAGTTTATGATGCGTTGATCATCTGCTATAAATATAACGCAACAATGTTTCGTAAAAAACACCTGAGGCTAAGACCACATACAAAACATAATGCAAAGATGAATATAATGACTCTAGGGATGGACAAAGATATATTTTTTTTGTAGGAATGAAACTTAAAATGCACAGACATACAAGCCAACAGAACAGATGAAACCACTAAATAAACGCATTATTAAAATAGCAACTACCGGCACCAGACACTACGAACCATATCAACAGTAAACAAACACATTGCAACAAAAAATTTTTAAACAAATTCTTATAGAACACTAATATGCTGGTTGTTGGTTGGATAATGTTTGACGACTGAAGGTTGTTTAAATATTTGACACACTGCCAAGCCTTTTTGTTTGTGTTATGGTTTTGTAAAAAAAGGATGTGTATTGTTAATCCTTTATTTAAAGTTTTATTTATCTGGATGTTATTTATATGAGCTTATATAGGAATTTATATTAGTGATGGTATATATATCTACAAACATAAAACAATTCACATGTTAAGCCTTACAATTAGGAAGGATACAAATGTCTGCAGGAATAATTACTTGCGTTATACCAAAAACCATCAAATGGAACGACAGCCAAAAAAAAGGAAGGGGGGGGTAGTGTAAATTAAGTACATAATACGCACAGTGTTTAGATATGGTAGACTTACTTATTTAGAAGTAATTAAATAAATATGTCAATACTCCTAATGCTTTGAAATCTTTTATATACAATTTGGTCAAGTCAGCAGTTGTGCACGCTTGTAAGACCTATCTGTGGAGTAAACGAAACGCTGTGCGAAATCAATCTAATATTCCTGGGAACGAAGCTTCTGACAAGCTGGTTCAAAGAGGCTGCAGGGTTGCGTAAGCCCTTTGCCCAATAATATCACAGAAGAACACGAAGATACTTCAAACTTTAAAGAAAAAGTCTTTGAAACTGCTAACACACGCAAAGAAAAACCATGTTTACGACATGACCACGACGGTCATATTATTTTTTCTAAAATAATATTTGGTTGTCGAAAACAAGTAATAGTTATTATACCCTTCACCTGTGGTGCACAAGGGTATATATAGCTTTGTCATTCCGTTTGTAATTTCTACAATTTTCATTTCCGACCCCATAAAGTATATATTTTCTGAAAGCTTATGAATAGAGGAGTCGATTAAGCGCTGACCGTCTGTCCGTCTGCCCGTCTGTCCGTGTGTTGGTTGAAATCAACTTTTAGAAGCAACTATATGTTCCTCAGATCTGTATATGGTATCAATCTCTTGGAAATATCCAGGAATGAATCGCTATTGAAATTCAGCACAATCGCCCCATAACTTTTTGAGATATGAGCAAAAAACCACGACCACCTCGTTTTTTTTCACAATTACAACAACAACATACTAACATACATACATGTAAAAAACATACCAAACAAAAAAAAATACAAAAAAAAAATATTAAAAATAAGAAAAAAATAATAAAAAAAAATAAAAAAAAAATTTTTAAAAAAATTTAAAAAAAAATTTAAAAAAATTTTTTAAAAATTTTTCTAAAAAAATTTAAAAAAATATAAATAATATATAAAATAAAAAAAAATAAAATTTTTTTGGCTCAGCTGGGATTCGATGCCACATTTATTCTAACGTGTACGTATGTATGCACGTATTTTATATGGGATGAATGGTGATACAAACAATTGTTATTGCATGACTACACGTTGTGAAGGGTATATAAGATTCGGCACGGCCGAATATAGCACTGTTACTTGTTTTTGTTTCATTTTATCATATATTTCGTCACGATAATCAAGCATTTGTTTAAATTGTATCATTTAATGTTTATTTTTCCTAAAAATTTCAAAATGATTATCATTTAAAAATAGTATGATATAAAAAAAGTATGACGACAAAAATAACATTATATTCCAAAGCATTAAAAATAACAAATAATCATTAAATAATAGGTGAGACAAACGTATGATTACAAATTAATCAAGCTATGATTATTTTTTAATAATAATTTGATTTTAATCGTTCTTCTTCTTGCTGAATAAACTTTTATTATTTTAAAAGTTTTAGATGTCAAAAAAACAAACAAAAATTTTAAAATATTAAATTAATTTGCCGTAAAAAACAAAGATTGTCGATTTCAATTGTAGTCATATATATGATTATTGAAAGATACTTTAGTTAAACATAATAATAATAACTGGTAACCATTATTTATTTTAACGATAATCATACAATTCAATCATAATATGTTGCTCTTTGATTATGGTTCCCACAACCATATTTTTTCTTTGCGTGCATGTACCTCAAACGGTCACTGCGATGTTTGATTATTGTATAATTTAGTAACAACCTTAAGCAGAGCTGGCAAAGGCACAAAAATTGCATGATCTCCACCATTCTCTAACTTTCACACATAAAGTTAAACAAATTATAGTTGTTCTTAAACCACTAAGAGAGAGAAAGTCACTCAATAAAATTGTTCAATATTTTAAAATTCTGAGCTAAGAATGACAAACTAATGCTTCAATTCACTGCGTTCAGAACCCACTGTTTTACAAAGCCCAATCGAAAAAAATCAACAAAAAACACACTTGACTAAATAATTCCAAAAATACAAAAAGGAAAAAAACAAATGGAATTAAACACGCATACAGTCAAGAACATCTGTACATGCAATGAAAAAATATGATTATGGTAACCATAATCGAAGAGCAACATACTATAATTGAATTGTATGATAACATGTAATGGTCATAACATATCATGTTTAATTAAAGTATCATTCAATAATCATATATATGACTACATTTGAAATCGACAATCTTTGCTTTTTTACGGCAAATTATTGTCTTTTGCTTTACACATATTGATTGTACTTACCAATTTAATTGCAATTTTTGTACCAATATCTTTTTACATTTTATTGTTTATTTGTAAATTTTTCAAAATTTTTGTTAATTTTTTTTACATCTCAAACTTTTGAAATAATAGAAATTTATTCAGCAAGAAGAAGAACAGTTATTATTAAAAAAAATCATAGCTTGATTAATTTGTAATCATACTGTTGTCTCACCTATTATTTAATGATTATTTGTAATTTTTAATGCTTTTGAATATAATGTTATTGTTGTCAAATTATTTTTTTTTTAAATCATACTATTTTTAAAAGATTACCATTTTGAAATTTTTACGAAAAGTAAAAATTAAATAATACAATTCACACAAATGCCAGATTATCGTGGCACAATATATGATGAAATGAAACACAAACAACTATTACTTGTTTTCGACAACCAAATATTGTTATAGAAACAATAATATGACCGTCGAAACCATGGCTTTTCATTGCGTCTAGACAAAAAATATAAATTCTTCTTATTTGTAATCCATTCCAAAATGAGTCATGCACTTGTTTTGTTTTCTCTAAAAACAATTTATTTCATCATGCATCCTTGATGCATGTACAAACGCACATCTGGTTTATCTTTATTTTTATACATTTATTTATTAGTTGTTACATCTATATCCTGTTTGTCCTTGTTTTAGGGGTTAAATAAAAAAAATTTTCTTGATATAATTATAACGTAACTAAGTAACACACAACGACAGATTGTACCTAAGTCTGTGTATTTAAGATGTGACCCAGATAAGACAGCACTTTCATTGGTTGCTATATTTTTTTCTTGCTTCTTTCACCGACTGTCTGTCTCATTTTGTGTGTGTCTAACTAATAATGTAGTGTATTTGTAGTTATCATCTTATTAAGAATTGCGGCGTTCGTTTTTATATTTACTCTAACGATTTCTTGTTTCTCTTAGCGGATGTTTTATTTCTATCCCTATACTGGTAGTCATAGTAAAATTCACTTTATTTGTATAAATTTATATTTTTAAACATAAAGAAAAATAAATAGAATCAAATAAAACACCGTATGTTTTTATCACTTTAAGACATGGCATTGATAGACATACATACATACGTACATAAAGACGGGTGAACGGACAGACAGACAATAATTTTTAACATGTGGAGTGAGAGTTTATATGTAAGTAAGCACAGCTGTTGGTCAGGTGTTTTACTAAAGGTCTACCAAAAAATTATATTGTTTTCAAAAAGTATTTTTATCTGTATCTTTGTTTGCTTTTTAAAACTCTTTTTTACAAATGAAATGTAGAAAATTTTTAAAAAGATAAATACATTTAGGAATATATAATTGCTAATTTTTCAACATCTTACTATCTTCAATTTATTAATTTTCTCATTTGCTTAACAAATTTATGTTTTCCTAAAAATAAAAAAATTTGACGAAAACAAAAAAAATAATACTCTAAGTTTTTAACTAAAAAAAAATATTTCTAAATAAAAAATTATTAAAAAAAATAGCTGAAAATCAAAAAATTTATTCAAAAGTTTTTACGGAATGGAGAATTCATAAGCACGGCGAACAGGAATTTTTTCACAATTATCCTATATGGAAGTCTTTCTACTAGAGCAAAATATACAGTAGATTTTCTATAAAAAAAGAAAATTGTTTTAAATACATATAAATGCATATAAAAATTAGACTATTTTAAATAAAAAGCTTTTTTTAATATGAGTTTGCTGTTAGAACCCTTGTTAATAGCAAGTATATGACAAGTTATAACAAGTTTATAACTGGGCAGTTCGTACAAAAGTAAGTGCTTGAGTACAATCTTGAATGGGTGACGATTTCTACCATTTAATCCGATTTAATTATAGTAGACATTTTGTTGGTTGGGTTTCATTAATCTTTTTTTTAACCTGCAGTCTACATAATCCAATATAAATAGTGAGCCAGAAAAAACTATTTAAATTAAGTAATTAAAATAAAACTTAAACCGATCAATATAAAAATTCTCAAAAACACGTAAATTTGTTCAAATGTTGTGCAATATCCTATAAACATTGAAATATTGGCGCATTACTCGGTTTCTACAAACTTTATCAATTTATCCGGAAATTCTCCCATTAAAGATTACAAGATTGGCATTAGTTTTTGAATACCAAGGATCTTTTTAATAGCATGATGCTGCATCTCCATGTGGTAATTTTCATTGCTAAGCATAAGCAAAAACGTCGGCAGAATAACGGCACTTTATTGCTAAAGTATGTCTATTTTTATTGGGTGGAGAACACGACCCAAGTAATTTATTTATAAAATTTAATATTTTGTTTAAACTTGTATGTTCTTTTTGGAATATCTCACTCTAAGTTATTATTGTCAGAAAAAATTATTTTAGTTTACCTTTGTTTCTGCAAATTAAAACAAAAGGTTCAAATAAAATGCAAAGATGTTGACAGTTCATTGCGGCAATAGTTGATACATATGGCAATTCGCGTTCTACACATCGCAATTTCTATTGACGCAATCAAATTTGACAATTGCGGCAATAGGTTCTGGGAGACTAAAAATCAGGTCAGAAATATAAAAGCACTCTGTAGTGTTTTAAGAAAGTTAAAAGTAATTTTTGTAATATGTATTTTTCTGTTTATCGTGCCTGGTGTCTTTTTATTTTTTTGTTATAAAAGTTCAGTGTATTGTTGCAATTTAAGGTTATATATACCTTAAAAAATACTTTATTCCTTCATTTTAAATTACAACTTTAATTACCAGGTTCACATGAAAGACATTCAGACAGACGGTTATCGTTAATTTAACTCAAGAAGTGATTCAAGTCAATTGGTATGTTTAAATTTGGTCGCTAAGCATAAACGGATAATATCCATTTCCATTTTTCATATTTAGCTGGTGATTATAATAAAAAATGGCTTTTGATTTCATTTGTTACGTACGTTATTAATTGAAATATATTTTTTCTTTCTATTCTTCTTAAGCATGCCAATAATTTTTATTGCGTTACTGCAATTGTTTATTAATGGTTCTAATCTGGCAATTTTTTAATTAATTTATTGTTAATTTTTAATACCTTGCAAACTTTTTTTCACATAATAATTTATAGCTTTTAACTGAACTTTATAATTGTCAAGTGGCGTCCCTAAGTCGTGGCCATTTTATCATTGTGAAATTTAAAGAAAATTCCTTACAAAAAAAAGTGAAGAGAAAAAGCATTTCTAGTGGTTTCCACACCAAAAAGTATGCCTTAATTGCTAATTTTATTGTATAACTAGCCAATCAAGGCGCGCGTTGCTACGCCCCTTCATGAATTTTAATCGCATTCTAAATTTTAATCGAATATCAAGTGCAAGGCTAAAAACTATAACTTTTTCTTTATGAGCACTGCCCACTTTTCTAATTACGAAACTGTATAGTCATGACAGCTCAATAAGTGTGCAAAGTTTCAGAAAAATCGGTCCAGTGTAAGTACTTCAAAATGATACCTTTTTTTATGGGCGTGGCACTGCCCACTTTTCTAAATACGAAACTGTATAGTCATGACAACTCAATATGTGTGCAAAGTTTCAAAAAAATAGGTCCAGTGCAAGTACCTCAAAATGATACCTTTTTTTTAATGGGCGTGGCACTGCCCACTTTTCTAATGACGAAAGTGTAAAGTCATGACAGCTCAGTATGTTTGCAAAGTTTCAGAAAATTCAGTCTAGTGCAAGTAGCTAAAACTGATAATTAATTTTTTATGGGCGTGGCCCCGCCCACTTTTTCAATCACGAAATTATAAAGTCATGACAACTCAATATGTGTGCAAGGTTTCAAAAAAATCGGTCCAGTGCAAGTACCTCAAAATTAAAACTTTTTTAGGGGCGTGGCCCCGCCCACTTTTCTTATCACGAAATTATTTAGTCATGACAGCTCGATATGTGTGCAAAGTTTCAGAAAAATCGGTCAAGTGCAAGTAGCTAAAACTGATAACTAATTTTTTATGGGCGTGGCTCCGCCCACTTTTTTTCACCCATAAACACTCCCTGGTGTGTGTACAACAACTTACCAAAGTTTGAGCCCGATCGGTTTTACAGTTTCGGAGTCTATAGCTAACACACACACACACACAGAGTTTCACTTTTATATATATAGATTTAAAAATATTTTTTAATATAAATACACTCTGCGAATAAATGAAGTAAAATTAAATGATGATGTGTTTTATTCAAGATCCTGTGGAAATTGCTCTATGGCCAATTGCCATAAATTGTAAAGTCAAACCTTTGCAACAGATGAAATTAATATAAGTTACAGTATAATCTGATATAAATGAATCAATATTATTGCCTCTACTATGTTGTGTTAGTTTATTTGAAAAGGGGATAGAATAGAAGAAAGAAAATGCAATCAAAATCTAAAAGTGATAGAAAATTGTCTGCTGTCTTTCAGTAATGTTTTACTTGAATCAAATTTTAACCCTTAAATGCCCAAAATCTTTGAATTAAATATATAATCTATATACATAAAAGTGAAACTCTGTGTGTGTGTGTGTGTGTGTGTGTTAGCTATAGACTCCGAAACTGTAAAACCGATCGGGCTCAAACTTTGGTAAGTTGTTGTACACATACCAGGGAGTGTTTATGGGTGAAAAAAAGTGGGCGGAGCCACGCCCATAAAAAATTTGTTATCATTTTAAGCTACTTGCACTTGACCGATTTTTCTGAAACTTTGCACACATATCGAGCTGTCATGACTAAATAATTTCGTGAAAAGAAAAGTGGGCGGGGCCACGCCCCTAAAAATGTTTTAATTTTGAGGTACTTGCACTGGACCGATTTTTCTGAAACTATGCACACATATTGAGCTGCCATGGCTTTATAATTTCGTGATTGAAAAAGTGGGCGGGGCCACGCCCATAAAAAATTAGTTATCAGTTTTAGCTACTTGCACTGGACCGAATTTTCTGAAACTTTGCAAACATACTAAGCTGTCATGACTATACAGTTTCGTATTTAGAAAAGTGGGCAGTGCCACGCCCATAAAAAAAGGTATCATTTTGAGGTACTTACACTGGACCGATTTTTCTGAAACTTTGCACACTTATTGAGCTGTCATGACTATACAGTTTCGTAATTAGAAAAGTGGGCAGTGCCATGCTCATAAAGAAAAGGTTATAGTTTTTAGCCTTGCACTTGATATTCGATTAAAATTTACAATGCGATTCAAATTCATGAAGGGGCGTAGCAACGCGCGCCGGGATTGGCTAGTAAATAATATTTATAAAAAACCAACTGCGTTTTTACTTTTCAAAATTTGTTTTAATTGTTAAAAACTGGTTGTATATTTAAAGATGCACTTGGCAGTTGACCAGTAACTAAGATTTCTGTACAAATGCACCAAAATAAAATATGATTTAGGATAGTCGGGCAGATTTAATTATTTTAGGTAGGTAGGTAATGCTGGTGCAAAGTTACCCTCACCCAGAGACCAATACAGTCCATTGTGATGCCTTAATATAGAACTAACAAGTAAGAGTGGTATATTCGGCCGTGCCGAATCTTATATATCCTTCACAACGTGTAGTCATGCAATAACAATTGTTTGTATCACCATTCATCTCATATGAAATACGTGACAGTTCATTGACAAATATTGTAAAATTATAAATAACTAGAAAAGCCCGGCGCGCGTTGCTACGCCCCTTAATGAATAAAAATGAAATCATAATTTTAATTGAATATCAAGTGCAAGAAACTAAAAATTATAACTTTTTTAAAGGTCGCGGCACTGCCCACTTTTCTAATAACGAAGCTGTATAGCCATGACAGCTCAATATGTGTGCAATGTTTCAGAAAATGGGTGAAGTTCAATTAGCTGAAAAGTATAACTTTTTTTATTGGCGTGGCACTGCCCACTTTTATAATCACGAATTGTTTAAGTCATGACAACTCAATATGTGTGCAAAGTTTCAGAAGAATGGGTCCAGTGCAAGTACCTCAAAACTATAATTTTTTTTATGGGCGTGACACTGCCCACTTTTCTAATCACGAAAATGTAAAGTCATAAAAGCTCAATACGTGTGCAAAGTTTCAGAAAAATCGATCCAGTGCAAGTATCTCAAAATGATACTCTTTTTTATGGGCGTGGCACTAATCACGAAATTGTAAAGTCCTGACAGCTCAATATGTGTGCAAAGTTTCAGAAGAATCGGTCCAGTGCAAGTACCTGAAAATAATAGCTTTTTTTTATGGGCGTGGCCCTGCCCACTTTTTTAATCACGAAATTATAAAGTCAGGACAGCTCAATATGTGTGCAAAGTTTCAGAAAAATCGATTCAGTGCAAGTACCTCAAAATTAAAACTTTTTTAGGGGCGAGGCCCCGCCCACTTTTCTTACCACGAAATTATTTAGTCATGAGAGCTCGATATGTGTGCAAAGTTTCAGAAAAATCGGTCAAGTGCAAGTAGCTAAAACTGATAATTAATTTTTTATGGGCATGGCCCCGCCCACTTTTTTTCACCCATAAACACTCCCTGGAATGTGTACAACAACTTGCCAAAGTTTGAGTCCGATCGGTTTTACAGTTTCAGAGTCTATGCTAACACACACACACAGAGTTTCACTGTGCATTTCCGTAAGAAATGCGCGGAAGCAAAACCGGAGGAAACCGCCATTATAGAGGAAAATTATGATTGGAAAGTGGTAACGTCTAAGGCGAAGACAAAAAAGTCAAACGGGAATCGCAATAGGGTAAGGAAGAAACCCGACGCGATTGAAATAGAGGCAGTAGGGAATAGTTCCTACGCCGACATCCTGCGTAAAGTGAAGGCCGATCCGAGTCTCAACGAACTAGGTCAGGCAGTATCCAGGATTAGGAGAACCAATAATGGTAACCTATTACTCCAACTGCGAAATACGGGCGAGCGGACAAACGAGTATACGGAGGCGATCGGTCAGAGTTTAAATGGCCAGGCGTCTGTAAGGGGTCTGAAACCGAGAAAAGTTATAGAAATCAAGGATATCGATGAAGTAACGACGAAGTAGGAGGTAGTTAAGTCAATTAGGGTGCAACTAAATCTAAGAGACGCTGACCCGGTAGAGATGCTTAAACTTAGAAGTGCTTACGGTGGAACACAGATTGAGAATGCTATGGATAGATCGAAGATGTGTAGGAGATGCGGTAAGGAAGGGCACATGGCTAAGACATGTGATAAAAATCCCGTATGTATGTTCTGCAAGAACAATAATACAGGCGACTCAGCCCACATCTGGAAGCAGTAGATGTCCGGTATTCAGGAGAGCTCTCGGAACTAGGAAATAAATATGGAGCTCAGGACCATGCAGATAAACCTCAACCATTGCGAATTGGCAAAGAACCTTCTGTCACAATCAGTAAGGGATAAGCAAATATATGTTGCGATAATAAGCGAGCCATATGGAGTAAGAAGTAGCAATGTTTGGACAAGCGATCAAAGTTCAAAGGCGGCAATATGGGCATGTGACAAAAATGCTATTCAGAACATTGGAGATAAAAGAAAAGGCTTTACTCGAGCAAGAATAAAGGGCATATTCTTCTACAGCTGTTATGCTCCACCAAGCTGGTCCCATGAAGAATATGAATCTATGTTGCAGGAACTTGTGAATGATGCAGTTGGGAAGTCCCCACTTGTAATAGCTGGTGACTTCAATGCCTGGGCGACGGAATGGGGTAGCCAATCGACAAACAGAAGAGGACGTAGCCTCCCGGAGGTATTGGCACCTCTGGATGTAGACGTAGCGAACAATAGAAGGAGCCAGACCTTCAGGAAAACCGGTCGGAGCTCTATCATCGACATTACGTTTGTCAGCAACTCGCTAACTCCAAGGACGAAGTGGTGGGTCAGCGAAGATTTCACCTTCAGTGATCACCAGGCGGTGATATTCGTAATCTCAGGATGCCGTGGCCGTGGGCGAAATACTAAGCCTACAACGGGTCCAAAGTGGAAGGATTCACGTTTCGACGTGGAAACATTCAATGATTCAATAATTCGATATCGAGGTAGGTTCAGTGCAGATAGCGTCAGTGCAACTATGCCGGTTAATAAATAGAACGAGCTTGCGATGCGTCAATGCCACGACGTAAGCCGAACAGATTTAGTTCTCCATGCTATTGCTGGAATGAGGAGATACGAAGCCTCAGATTGAAATGTCTTAGATCGAGGCGCAGGGCACAGCTATCAAGAGGGAAAAGCTACCACACCCAGAGGATTGAGGAATTCAGGGAACTTAGAAAGCAACTCAAAACCGCAATTAAGAAGAGCAAAAGGAGAAAGCTTCAAGCGCCTTTGCGAGGAGGCAGATGCAAACCCTTGGGGTACAGCATATAAGGTGGTAATGAAGAAGCTTAAATACCAAGCGGCTCCTCAGATAACATGCCCAACACTCCTACTGGGCATTGTATCGCACCTGTCCCACAGCGGGAGAACAATTGGGTATACGTCGACAGCAGATTACGGACTGCAATATTCCCCCTGTCACGGAGGAAGAGATTCTCAAGATAGGTAGGGAAATTGGGGCACTTGGCCCGGACGGAGTTCCCAATAAAGCCGCAATACATCGACGACCGTGCTTGTTCAGCAGAATTATGCAAAGTTGCCTAAGTAAAGGTATTTTCCCGGACCAATGGAAGAGACAGAGACTCGTTTTGCTTCCGAAAGGGAACAAACCAGCTGGCGACCCATCATCTTATCGCCCTACCTGCCTTCTTGATACGCTGGGCAAAGTACTGGAAAAGGTGATCTACAACATCGTCAGACATCGTCGAGAGAGAGAGAATGGACTCTCCGAGACACAATTCGGATTTAGGAAATCACGCTCCACGGTTGACACCATAAAAAGGGTAGTAGATACAGCTGCGGGCGCAATAGCAGGAGAACGTTGGAGATGGGGACAAAAGAATACTGTGGTGTTGTCACGCTTGACATTAGAAACGCGTTTAACTCTGCCAGTTGGGATTTCATAATGGCAGCTCTAGAGAGACTGAACACACCGAAGTACCAAATAAGAATAGTGAATAGTTACTTTTCGAATAGGAAACTGATCTATGCAACGGAAGATGGGCCACGGATGTATGATGTTAGTTCAGGTGTTCCACAGGGATCGGTTCTTGGTCCACTGCCATGGAATATCATGTATGACGGAGTCCTTAGAACACAACTACCGAGCTCGACAAGGATAATCGGGTTCGCAGATGACATAGTGATTGCCAGTGTAGCGAAGCATATTGTGGAATTAGAATCGGCTATAAACGATGCAATTGTGAGAATCCAGAGATGGCTAGATTCAGCGAATCTCAACCTGGCAGAACAGAAGACTGAAGCAGTACTAATTACAAGTAGGAAAAAAGTGGAATTTATGAAGGTGAAGGTGGGAAACCAGGAGATATGTTCTAAACCGGCAATAAAATATCTTGGGGTCATGATGGATACCAGACTTAAATTCGGGCCTCATATTGAATACGCGTGCGCGAAGGCCGCGATGATTCAAAAGAGTATTGCTAGAAGACTACCTAATATTGGAGGACCAAGGGGTCCAAGAAGAAGGCTTCTGGCTACGGTTAGAAGAAAAATGTCATAGACTATGGTTCATAGACTATGCGCGCTCAGGACAATAAGTGCCTTTAGGACGGTATCGGATGACGCGGCTTGTGTCATAGCGGCAATGATTTCAATAGACATACTGGCAGCGGAAATCCAGAGAATCTACAATAGGCGAACGACAGGCCAGGCAGTAGTAAATTTAGCTGCAGTTAAGAGAGAGGAAAGATCGTTTTCAATCATAGAATGGCAGAGAAGGTGGGATACATTGACTAAAGGACGATGGACTTATAAACTCATCCCTAATATTGCGGTATGGATTCATAGGAAAGCTGGGGACGTGAACTTCTACTTGACACCGTACATGACGGACCATGGCGCTTTTAGGCAATATCTGCACAGGGTTGGCCATGAAAATTCCCAAACCTGCCCAGAATGCCCAGAAGAGGCGGAAAATGCGGAGCATGTCGTATTCGGATGCCCTAGTTACATGGGGTGGACTTCGGGTATGACGAATCCATCGGAGTTTCTTCGGCATATGTGTCGGATAATTGAGGACCTAAGAAGGCTGGAAAGAGCTAGACGGTCCGACGAGGAGGAGGCGTAAATACCAACGGCTTCTCGAAGTAATACCTAGCGGCAGTCCCGGACTCAAACTTTGGCAAGTTCTTGTACACATTCCAAGGAGTGTTTATGAGTGGAAAAAAGTGGGCGGGGGCACGCCCATAAAAAATTAGTTATCATTTTTAGCTACTTGCACTTGACCGATTTTTCTGAAACTTTGCACACATATTGAGCTGTCATGACTTTATAATTTTGTGATTAGAAAAGTGGGCGGGGCCACGTCCATAAAAAAGTTATAATTTTAAGGAACTTGCACTGGACCGATTTTTCTGAAACCTTGAACACATATTGAGCTGTCATGACTTTATAATTTTGTGATTAGAAAAGTGGGCACGGCCACGCCCATAAAAAAAAGTTATAATTTTGAGGTTCTTGCACTGGACCGATTTTTATGAAACTTTGCACACATATCGAGCTGTCATTTCTAAATAATTTCGTGATTACAAAAGTGGGCAGTGCCACGCCCATTAAAAAAATTACTTGAACTTCACCGATTTTCTTGAAACTTTGCACACACATATTGAGATCTCATGAGTATACAACTTCGTGATAAGAAAAGTGGGCAATGGGCAAAATTTTTAGCTACTTGCACTAGATCGATTTTTGTGAAACTTTGCACACATATTGAACTGTCATGACTATACATTTTCTTGATAAGAAAAGTGGGCAGTGCCACGCCCATTAAAAAAATTATTATTTTCAGCTAGTTGAACTTCACCGATTTTTCTAAAACTTTGCACACATATTGAGCTGTCATGACTATACAGTTTTTTGATTAGAAATGTGGGCAGTACCACGCTCATAAAAAAAGTTATAATTTTGAGGAACTTGCACTGGACCGATTTTTCTGAAACCTTGCACACATATTAAGCTGTCATGATTGTACAACTTCATGATTAGAAAACTGGCCGGTGCCACGGCCATAAAAATAAGTTATCAGTTTTAGCTACTTGCACTATATCGATTTTTGTGAAACTTTGCGCACATATTGAACTGTCATGACTATAAAGTTTTTTGATTAGAAAAGTGGGCAGTGCCACGCCCATTAAAAAAAGTTATAATATTTAGCTTTTTGCACATGATATTCAAATTAAATTCAGAATGCTTTTTTATTCATTAAAGGGTGTAGCAAAGCGCACCGGGCTTTTCTAGTCTATATATATAAAAGTGAAACTCTGTCTGTGTGTTAGCTATAGACTCCGAAACTGTAAAACCGATCGGGCTCAAACTTTGGTAAGTTGTTGTACACATACCAGGGAGTGTTTATGGGTGGAAAAAAGTGGGCGGGCCCACGCCCATAAAAATTAGTTGTCATTTTTAGCTACTTGCACTTGACCGATTTTTCTGAAACTTTGCACACATATTGAACTCTCATGACTGTATAATTTCGTGATTAAAAAGTGGGCGGGGCCACGCCCATAAAAAAAGTTATAATATTGAGGTACTTGCACTGGACCTATTTTTCTGAAACTTTACACATATTTAGCTGTCACGGCTAAATAATTTCGTGATTAGAAAAGTGGGCAGTGCCACGCCCATAAGAAATAAGTTATAATTTTTTAGCTGCTGGCTCTTGACCGATTTTTGTGAAACTTTGCACATTTTGATTTATCATGACTTTATATTTTCTTGATTAGAGTGGGCAGTGCCAAGCCCATTAAAAAAAGTTATAATTTTTAGCTTTTTGCACTTGATATTCAATTTTAATTTAGAATGGATTTTTTTCACTAAGGGGCGTAGCAACGCGCGCCGGGCTTTTCTAGTAAAGTAGTAAAGAAAGAATAAAAAAAAAAATTTTTTGACTCAGGTTGGATTCGATGCCACCAGTATACCACGTTTGTATGTATGTATATTGTTGTTGGATGTTGTTGTTGTGTTAAAAAAAACGAGGTGGCCTTGTTTTTTTGCTAATATATCAGTTGTTTATGTACTGATGTTTCTGATTATCAATACCGATCTACTCCCGAATATTTCTGATAAAAAACAAGTGTTTCTTTTTTGTAATAAACAAAAAAATTTAAACGTTATTTTATAGAATCGATGTAACTGAAATTATTGGGAATTACTTATAGACAAAAACAAAACTATGTTTGTCTATTGAAAAATTGTTTATTGAACAACTTTATAATTAATTTATGCACTTTAATCATTGTCAATATTACAAACTATACTGGTTAATAAGAAGAAATATAAATATAAGCAAAACAAGTAAGAGTGCTATAGTCGGTCGTGCCGAATCTAATAAACCTTTCACCATCATCATGACCACATTAGAGATTAGCCTAGATATCCGATTTCATGTTATATGCAATTTTCTCTATTAATTTCAACGCCATCTTTGATTTTTCATTTTCTATTCAAATACTTTCATTAGATATTCATATTTATGGGGTTAAAAAAATTTCTGACATTTTGTTTGCGACGCCATCTTGGGTTTTACACTTTTTTAAGCTCGCTATAGCAGTATAATGGTCAAGTCCCTTCATTTGATACTAATAATATCGTGGTTAAAGGGAACAAAGCCGTAACTACTATACTCAACTCATATATCCGCTATTCATTTAAGGATGCCATATTGAACTGCAAAAATCGATTTTGCTTTGTAAATTTAAGAAAAAAAACCGAAGCAGTTGTATTTCAATGCTTTTATCACAGTTATTATCAAACCGACTTATTACTTTTTCTCAGTAGTAATTTGCGAGGCCACGGTTTCATATTTGATGTCTTTATAGTTTCCCAAAATTATTTAGGATCTTGAAAAATTCGATATATTTAAAAAAATATATATTTTTCCGAATAATCTTTTCCTATAACTTTGCCGATTAAGCACCGATTTGACCAAAAATTTTCACGAGTATCTCCAAAGCCATATCATATATTCAAAAAGTCGCAAGTGTTTCTATAAACTATACTGAATAATTTTATTATTTTTTTTTTTTTTTAAATAAGGAAAAAACAGAGGCAATCATGTTTA
This sequence comes from Phyto melanocephala, assembly GCA_941918925.1. Classification (NCBI taxonomy): domain Eukaryota; kingdom Metazoa; phylum Arthropoda; class Insecta; order Diptera; family Rhinophoridae; genus Phyto; species Phyto melanocephala. The sequence goes on from OW799236.1 coordinate 60,065,701, forward strand.
TTTGCTCATTTCTCCGAAAGTCATAAGGAGATTTTACTTATTTTCAATACAAATATTTCACCAAATTTTTCTGATATATTTGTATTAAACACGGGTCTATTTTATTTCGGGTGACTTCAAAAAACTGATTTCAACATACAGAAAATATATACTCTTTTTGGGGTAGAAAATTATTATTGTAGAAATATCACACAGAATGACAAACCAATTTATACCCACACACTCTCTGTGAAGGGTAAAAAAAGTTTAATCACTGTTTTACGATTTCCACGAGAAATTAATATATGCAAAAAGTTATAAATTGTTAAACTCTGAATAAATACAAAAACAATTCCGTACTCTTAAACAGATGTATTGAATGTCAGCCTCACGAGCAGGTAACAATTTAATAATTAATTAAAGATTGCTGTAAAGTGGCTCTTAAATACACTGAAAGAAATAATCCAAAAAATTAGGGACAAAAGGACCAATCAATACTTGCATGTATATACTCAAAAATTATTTATGTTAATACTTTCAAGTATTTCACAGAGTATTGAAAATATGTTTTTAACTCGTCACTAAATTTTCAAGTATCAGTTCTTTATTAAATTTTTTCTTCTCTGTGTATTATTTATTGCTTAGTTTGCTACAAAGTTTGAATTTAAAATCTGTCTAAGCACCCAAGTAATTTAGTGTAAAAATAGTCGTGTTTTGTTTTTCTAGCTTTTTACATTTTTTTTCTTTCTAATTTCTTGGAAAATATATACCTGGTGATTATAATAAAAAATGACGTTTAATTTCATTTGTTACGTTATTAATTGATATATATATATTGTTTTTAAATTTTTCTCAAGCATGCCAATAATTGTTATCGTGTTACTGCAATTGTTTATAAATGGGAAGGTGTAAAGTCAAACCTTTGCTACAGATAAAATTATATTAGTTACAGTATAATCTGATATAAATGAATCAATATTACTGCCTCTACTATATTGTGTTACTAGTCAAACGGCATCAATCCTTACATTTCAGAATGGAGACGATACTTTTTCGTATAATAAATCAATCCCTAACTCATTAAGACCATTTCTTAGTCTGTCAAAAAAGATCAGTAAAAAAATCTTGCCAAAGGCGGCATTTATGTCCATAAATGCGGACAAATACTTCCATACCATCTTTTCCAATTCTCGAAGTCTAACAGGTTATTTATATATCACAAAATTTTTGTTAAAAATTTTTTTAAAGTTATAACTCTCTGGAATGTAAATGTAAATGAATTAAAATAAATCAAATCTCCCGAAGTATCATTAACATTTTGTACAAGTATAATGACATTAATTTTACTGTGATTACTACAATAATATTCATTAGCAATTATTCTTTGGTGCGCGGTCCTAACGCTTTCGTTATCTTCGTCTTTGCAGATATCATAATTCAAATAGATCTCGCTATTTATCGAAATATCTACTCTATGTGTATAATATCATATAAATATATTTGTTACAATATTCAACAAAGATTTGTTACTTGCCATTGCAAGAAATAAACTATAAACAAAACAGGAGTATACGGGCAAGTGCTCACTGTATGTTTACAGATAGAACAAATAAAGTTAAACAGTGTAAAGTCCGACAATCAAATATTTTTCGAACTAACTTACATATTTCAGTAAAAGCCATGTTAACCCTTGTCGAACTAACGAGGTATTATACCATCATACATTTATTACTACATAGAAAAGTCCGGCGCGCGTTGCTACGCCCCTTCATGAATTTTAATCGCATTTTAAATTTTAATCGAATATCAAGTGCAAAGCTAAAAACTATAACTTTTTCTTTATGAGCGTGGCACTGCCCACTTTTCTAATTACGAAACTGTATAGTAATGACAGCTCAATAAGTGTGCAAAGTTTCAGAAAAGTCCGTCCAGTGAAAGTACCTTAAAATTATAACTTTTTAATGGGCCTAGCACTGCCCACTTTTCTTATCACGAAATTATAAAGTCATGACAGCTCAATATGTGTGTAAAGTTTCAGAAAAATCGGTCCAGTGCAAGTACCTCAAAATGATACCTTTTTTATGGGCGTGGCACTGCCTACTTTTCTAAATACGAAACTGTATAGTCATGACAACTCAATATGTGTGCAAAGTTTCAGAAAAATCGGTCCAGTGCAAGTACCTCAAAATGATACCTTTTTTTAATAGGCGTGGCACTGCCCACTTTTCTAATGATGAAAGTGTAAAGTCATGACAGCTCAGTATGTTTGCAAAGTTTCAGAAAAATCGGTCAAGTGCAAGTAGCTAAAACTGATAACTAATTTTTTATGGGCGTAGCCCCACCCACTTTTTTTCACCCATGAACACTCCCTGGTATGTGTACAACAACTTACCAAAGTTTGAGCCCTATCGGTTTTACAGTTTCGGAGTCTATAGCTAACACACACACACACACACAGAGTTTCACTTTTATATATATAGATGTATAGGTTTTCACTTCCAAAATTTTTGGTCATATGTAATACATAGAAAGCACCAATTGCAAAAGAAAACATAAGATCAGAGGAGAAAGTTTCTGAAAAATCTTTCTAGGCGGCTATGTATGTCTACAATTAAAGAACGTATTACCAACAAAACTAATATGAACAAACTTTTTGTTGGAAGTACTTTTGAAATGATATATGGACGAAGCATTTTCCTATATGTGGTAGTAAAATATTGGAATGAAATAAAATTATTATTAAAAAAAACTAGATCTTAAGCTCAATAAGTAAAACATCTTAATACAACTAACAGCTTTAAGAAGTCAAAAAATGTCAAGTATATGAGAAAACAGTTATTGCATTAAAAAAAAACAAGTATTTAAGAGCACTATATTCAGCTGTGCCGAATCTTTTATACCCACCACCAATTTTGTGTACCTTTATAGCACAAAATGTATTATTTTGTTATTAACAGTAATCGCTATGGAATAATCACAAAAATAAAAAAATAAATTTTTTGTGGCTCAGCTGGGACTCGATGTCACGTTTACTCTAACCAGTATACCACGTCTGTATGTATGAATGTTGTTGTTGTGTTAAAAACAAACGAGGTGGCCGTGGTTTTTTGCTCATATTTGAGTTGTTTATTTACCGATATTTCTGATTTTCAATACCGATCTACTCCCGAATATTTCTGATATTTTAATAACTCACCCGGGTCCAGGTGATGTCGGGGCTTTAAGAGTTGATCGACATTAACACGGACAGACGGACAGAGCTTAATCGACTCCCCTATTCATAAGCTTTCAGAAAATATATACTTTATGGTGTCGGAAATGAAAATTGTAGAAATTTCAAACGGAATGACTAACCTATATATACCCTTTTTCACTGTGTGAAGGGTATAAAAAGCTACTTTCTGAAGTGATTTACAAATGTTAAGTTTTTATTGAAAAAAATCAATGCTAAAATATACAACGCTTTCTGGTGCGGTTTTTTATGCCTATTGCTCTAAACACATAGACGACAGCAGACAGCAAGCAGCAATATGTCAAAAATAAAATCCATGTGTTTAAATGAAAACGATTATTTTGACGGCAGCACAGCAGCACGACTGCACAACAGCATTTGCTGCTGCTGCCAACTTAGGCTATTTTCTATTTTGACGGGCAGCAAGAACAAATATAGTGTTGCCATTACATATATTAAATTGGAAAAAAATAACAAAAACTTATTTTTGATATTAAACATAAAAGAACATTACAAAAATACAATAAAGAAACAAATGTATGTGTTTTTATAGTTTTTCGTGATATAATTACATTTTTTTATCAATAACTTTAATATTATTCATTATAAAATATATATGCGGCATCCCTGAAATTTGTATTGCTAAAATGCACATCAGCTGATTATTATGTTGTTGCTGTCTTCAAAATAATTATGAAGCTGACTTCAGAGCAGCATTTGAAGTTGGCAGCATTTGAAGCCATGAAGTTGTGAAGTCTGCTGGCGTCTATGTGTTTAGAGCTTATGTTATAAATACGCAGTTCATATCACTGGATACAATGAAGAGCTAATATAGGCGACAATATTATACTTTTTCGCCTTTTATAATTTAATTTGTCATCTTATTTCTGCTAAACAAATTTACTTAAATTATTTTTTTTTTATTTGGCAAACTCACAAAATTTTAATAAATAATCCATTAAAATTATTTAAGTCTATTACCAATTTAAAACAAAAAATCTTATATCTTGATGTAGTTACATGGAAAATTTCCATTAACTGTATTAAAAACAACTGAGATATTATTTAAGAAATATTTCCGGAATTATATGGATCGAAAGGCGAACTGAGCAAATCTATATATATAAAAGACTAACGTGACTGACTGACTGACTGATTCATCATCGCACAGCCCAAGCGCAAAGAGCTAGAGACATGGTTCCTCTTTCAAAGTATAGCTCCACTAAGAAGGGATTTTTGGAAATTCGTACTTAAAGGGGGTAAAAAAGGGTAAAAACGGGTAAAATCGGTAATCTTATATCTGCTAAACTAAAAATTATACAAATTAAATTGAAAAAGTATTGTAATTTGCACAAAAAATAAGCTGACAGGTGTCTGGCCTTTTTTGGAATTTTCAACCCCTAAGGGGAAAAAAAGGAAACAAACTATAATTTGGTACTTTTTTTGTACCCTATGTAACTTCCAAACGCATAAAGCTAGGAAAAAGGTTTAAAGTGTTTTAAGTTATCCGCGAAAAAATATTAATAAGAGTTCGGCACTTTTTTCAAATTCACTTGTATAAGGGGTAAAAATTTTCATTTTTTTGGTACTTTTTTTTAAAAGAAACTTTTCTTATATTATTCAATGGGACAACATTTGATAATTATTATTTCCTAATAGAATATGGACAACTATTTAGGTGAAATTTTTGGAAACCAAAAAGGGGAAATATTTGAACATTTTAAACTTGGAATTCGGAACTTGAACCAAAAATGTACTTTTTCGCTTTTCTATGGTACTTTTTGTATTTTCTACGTTGATAAAGGTAGAATTGTACAATAAAGAATTATTAATTCCAGGTAAGACTAAAAATGTTATGGATGAACAAAAAGGTACTTTTTTGAATTTTTATGGTACTTTTTATATATTCTACGTTTGCGAAGCTAGAATTTTAAAATTAGTGGCTATTGATACAAGGTGAGACCGTAGGATTGTAGGATTGTACAATCAAGGACTATTGATTCCAGATGAGACTAAAAACTATTGATTCCAGGTAAGACTAAAAATGTCATGGATGACCAAAAAGGTACTTTTTGAATTTTTATGGTACTTTTTTTATTTTCAACGTTTGCGAAGCTAGAATTTTGAAAATAGTGACTATTGACACAAGGTAAGACTAAAAATGTTATGGGCTACAAAAAAGATAATTTTTTGAATTAGTATTGTACTTTTGGTATTTTTAACGTTTGCTAAGCTAAAAATTTGAAAATAACGACTACTGATACAAGGTGACTCTGAAAATGTTATGGGCGACCAACAAGGTAATTTTTTGAATTTTTATGGTACTTTTGGTATTTTCTACGTTTATGAAGATAGGATTATATAATCAAGGACTATTGATTCTAGGTGAGACTAAAAATGTTATGGGCGACGAAAAAGGTACTTTTTTGAATTTTTATGGTACTTTTTGTATTTTCAACGTTTGCGAAGCTAGAATTTTGAAATTAGTGACTATGGATAAAAGGTGAGACTGAAAATGTCATAAGCGACCAAAAAAGTACTTTTTTGATTTTTATGATACTTTTGGTATTTCCTACGTTTATGAAGGTGGGATTGTACAATCAAGGACTTTTGATTCCAGGTGAAACTGAAATTGTTATGAGCTACTAAGATGGTACTTTTTTAAATTTTTTTGGTGCTTTTTGTATTTTCTACGTTTATGAAGGTAGGATCTTACAATCAAGGACTTTCCAGGTGAAACTGAAAATGTTTTGGGCGACCACAAAGGTACTTTTTTGAATTTGTATGGTACTTTTTGTATTTTTAATGTTTGCGAAGCAAGAATTTCGAAATTAGTGACTATTGATACAAGGTAAGGCTAAATATGTTATGGGCGACCAAGAAGGTACTTTTCTGAATTTTAATGGGACTTTTTGTATTTCCTACTTTTATAAAGCTAAAATAGTGAAATAAAGGATTGTTGATTCAATTTGAAAATTAAAATGATATTGGAGACACAAAAAAGCCTTTTCGTATTTTTATTGTACTCTTTGTATTTTTACGTTTGTAAACATAGATTCTTAAAATTACTGTTTTTTGATCCGAGGTCTAATGGACCTCGACCAAAATTAATTTTTCTCATATTTTATATTTTGTATACATAGAATTCTGAATAAAGGTAATAATAAACCAAGTGGAAGTTTTAGTGAAGGAAAAAATGTTACTTTTATTATTTTTAGAGTAACTTTTGCAAAATATGAATCTTAATTTTTGAAACTCAGTAGCATTGATCTTGCTTTTAGTTAGGAAATATATGCCCGATATATCCTTACTCAACTTTTTATTTTTCTAAGTAAATTTAATTGAATGAAGAGATACAAATTTTCATAAATTGAACCAAAAATATTTAATAATTATAAATAGAACTTGAGTATTCAATAAATAGTAAGAACTGCGCTAAAGAAGTAGCGGGTTAAATGCTAGTAGTAAATAAAATTGTGAACTTTATATATCAATCAGAACATATCTGTATAAACATATGTAAGTAATTAGTTATTGGCTGGAAAAAGTAATATATTATTAACTTGCATCAATGATAAACTTTAATTTTGTAGTTTCGCTATTAAATAGTATTAGTGGAGTAAAAATAGAATAGAAATTTAATTAACACCTTAGCCACGGATTAGATATAAATAATTTTATAGCAACAAATATATTTAAAGGGCATATTTTACTTAATAAGGTTGCATATTTTGTTTTAAAATTAAATATAATTTTTAGCTTTTGACAAACAGAGAAAAGAGTTAAGGTTATGATTTTCAGCATTATTAAAAACATAAAGTTTAGTTGTGTTAATAAAATTTTATCTTGGAATATAATGCAAAGTCAATATAAGAGGACCACATATCCATATTATTCCGTTATATTTTAATAAATTCTAAATAACCCAATTCCTATAACTTCTCCTTTCAAAAAAAAAAAAATAAAAGAAAATATCATTTATAAAAACATTATAAATGGTAAATTTTATTGGTATCGGTTAATAACAAACATCAATGATAAAAACAAACTATTTATAATTATTTATTAAATTAATATTATTATTAAGTTTAAAGAAAAACAACTAATTCATTTAAAGAATTCAATTAATTATTTTCTTTTTAAATTAAAAAATTAAAAATGTTCTATTCAATTCCAATATTAAGATAGTAAATTGTTAAGTTAGTAGAAACAGAGTTACAACAGCCTTTGATTCCAAAAACGTGACCTGGTAACACTAAATGCCCTTGTGATGACTATAGGTTCTAAATTCAGGGTTTAGTTATGATTTTTTTTGAATGTATGAGATATTTCTGTTTTAGAATTTATGATAAAATATTTTTTTTGTAATTTTTTTTTTTGAATCTAGGAGTTTTGATATTTCTGGTATTGTTTAAATTTTTATTATGTGAAAATTTTTAATCGAAATAGACACAAATTTGGAAAAGTTATTTAAACCAAATAAATGTTAAATAGTGTTTTTAATTCGGTAGACGGATTAATTTGGAAGCATTTGGAGAATAAAGGATTTCTTAGAAACCAAAGGTGATTAGTGGAGTTCATTCAATAATTGAAAGAAAAACACATTTAGTGAATCCCTTTAATGTGCTGAAACAAATATTGGATCTGAAGCAGAAACGAGAAATAGTAAAATAAAGAATTCAATTAATTATTTTCTTTTTAAATTAAAAAATTAAAAATGTTCTATTCAATTCCAATATTAAGATAGTAAATTGTTAAGTTAGTAGAAACAGAGTTACAACAGCCTTTGATTCCAAAAACGTGACCTGGTAACACTAAATGCCCTTGTGATGACTATAGGTTCTAAATTCAGGGTTTAGTTATGATTTTTTTTGAATGTATGAGATATTTCTGTTTTAGAATTTATGATAGAATATTTTTTTGTGTAATTTTTTTTTTTTGAATCTAGGAGTTTTGATATTTCTGGTATTGTTTAAATTTTTATTATGTGAAAATTTTTAATCGAAATAGACACAAATTTGGAAAAGTTATTTAAACCAAATAAATGTTAAATAGTGTTTTTAATTCGGTAGACGGATTAATTTGGAAGCATTTGGAGAATAAAGGATTTCTTAGAAACCAAAGGTGATTAGTGGAGTTCATTCAATAATTGAAAGAAAAACACATTTAGTGAATCCCTTTAATGTGCTGAAACAAATTTTGGATCTGAAGCAGAAACGAGAAATAGTAAAATATATATAGAATTTCAATGCAAATATTTACCATAAAATTTTAATGCCCTGCAAACGAACAAACAAAAACATAAACTGCCATTACCAAATTTTTATCACAGTCATCTTACTAAAAGAGCTTCGCGGTGATTTAGTACGACGAAAACAAAAATTTTAACTTTTCTTTTAATAACACTTTTTCTTTTACTTTACACAAAAGTCAATTTACACTAATTACACAAAATTAACATTCGAAACATATGTTTATACATATAAATATATACACATAAATATTTCATTTATTTTTAAAGAATTAAGTGAACTAATAATGAGGTTAATATAATAAACGTCGAAGAACTTTCAACTGTCAAGAGGCGCCCCTGACTTCGTTGGAATGATCAAAATGTAACTGGAATTATTTTATTATGTTGATTTCTTGTTACTCCGAATTGTTCAGATTAATTAAATATGAAATTTTGAACTACGCAAGTTGTACATCTATATATATAAAAGTGAAACTCTGTGTGTGTGTGTGTGTTAGCTATAGACTCCAAAACTGTAAAACCGATCGGACTCAAACTTTGGCAAGTTGTTGTACACATACCAGGGAGTGTTTATGGGTGAAAAAAAGTGGGCGGAGCCACGCCCATAAAAAATTAAATATCAGTTTTAGCTACTTGCACTTGACCGATTTTTCTGAAACTTTGCACACATATCGAGCTGTCATGACTAAGTAATTTCGTGATAAGAAAAGTGGGCGGGGCCACGCCCCTAAAAAAAATTTAATTTTAAGGTACTTGCACTGGACCGATTTTTCTGAAACTTTGCACACATATTGATCTGTCATGAGTTTATAATTTCGTGATTGAAAAAGTGGGCGGGACCACGCCCATAAAAAATTAGTTATCAGTTTTAGCTACTTGCACTGGACCGAATTTGCTGAAACTTTGCAAACATACTGAGCTATTATGACTTTACACTTTTGTCCTTAGAAAAGTGGGCAGTGCCACGCCCATTAAAAAATAGGTATCATTTTGAGGTACTTGCACTGGACCGATTTTTCAGAAACTTTGCACACATATTGAGTTGTCATGACTATGCAGTTTCGTGTTTAGAAAAGTGGGCAGTGCCAAGCCCATAAAAAAAGGTATCGTTTTGAGGTACTTACACTGGACAGATTTTTCTGAAACTTTGCACACTTATTGAGCTGTCATGACTATATAGTTTCGTAATTAGAAAAGTGGGCAGTGCCACGCCCACGCACGATTAAAATTTAGAATGCGATTAAAATTCATGAAGGGGCGTAGCAACGCGCGCCGGGATTGGCTAGTCTATATATATAAAAGTGAAACTCTGTGTGTGTGTGTGTTAGCTATAGACTCCGAAACTGTAAAACCGATCGGGCTCAAACTTTGGTAGGTTGTTGTACACATACCAGGGAGTGTTTATGGGTGGAAAAAAGTGGGCGGGGCCACGCCCATGAAAAATTAGTTATCATTTTTAGCTACTTGCACATGACCGATTTTTCTGAAACTTTGCACACATATCGAGCTCTCATGACTAAATAATTTCGTGATAAAAAAAGTGGGCGGGGCCACGCCCCTAAAAAAGTTTTAATATTGAGGTACTTGCTCCAGACCGATTTTTCTGAAACTTTGCACACATAGTGAGCTGTCATGACTTTATAATCTCGTGATTAAAAAAGTGGGCAGGGCCACGCCCATAAAAAAAGTTATAATTTTGATGTTCTTGCGCTGGACCGATTTTTCTGCAACCTTGCACACATATTGAGCTGTTAGAACTTACATGATTAAAAAATTGGGCAGTGCCACGCCCATAAAAAAAAGGTATCATTTTGAGGTACTTGCACTGGACCGATTCTTCTGAATCTTTGCACACATATTGAGCTGTTATGACTTTACAATTTCATGATTAGAAAAGTGGGCAATGCCACGCCCATAAAAAAAAATTATAATTTTTAGGTTTTTGCACTTGATATTCAATTAAAATTCAGAATGCATTTCGATGCATTAAGAGGCGTAGCAACGCGCGCCGGGTTTGGCTAGTTATATAATATAATTCAAGTTGCATAGAAACACAACACTTGTTATTTAAAAATACCTTAATTAACAATTGTCATTCTGTTATAAATATACTATATTTAATTAATCACTTTCATAATAGAAGAATATATTTAGTTGTTTTGAATTTGAAAGAAATTAAATAAGTTTAATTAAAGCCAAATTTTGTTGATCTATTGAATTCTTAAATTATTTTTGTTAAGATGAAAATTTAAATTGTGAGTTCATAAGTACGAAAGGTGAAGTCATAGGTAAAGTAGGGTTGCCATTTCTATTTAAAAAAATAGGACGCCAGCATAAAAAATGTTGGTCATTTACCCAAAAAAAGAGGACACTTTAAAAAAAAAATAAATTTGATAAAATTTACGACGCCATTAAAATACAAAAACAAAATTTGTTTTTACGAAAAAACTTTATTTGCTAAAATAAAAACAAAAAAACAAAAAAAAGCAACAAAAATTCATTGCATTCATTATCGGGAATGTACACTTTTAAAAATTTTACATATATTTTTCAACACTTCCAATTTGAGCCAATATATTAATATCGCATCTCATCAAATACTTGTAAAACTCTAGGCAATCCATATCAAAATTATATACACTCACTATATTTTTTGTTCAAGACTTTCTTTTATATTTGGAAAACAAACTTTATGAAAAATACACAGCTGACAAGCAGACCCCTTTGCCGATCTTTTTTAAAATAAAAGACAAGTTAAAATAGGCCATTGACGACGTTTGGAATGGTCAAAGCTTTAGTTCTTGGGTAAATTGTAATTGGTGGGCACGACGACGAGTTCAGGTGGACGGCTCTTCAGCCACACTATCGTGCACTATTTTTTCGATTGTACGCACATTTGGACGATTAAATTAACTGAAAAAATCATAAAGTGCACCATATGCATTTTAATTTGAACGCCCATTTTCATAATAAGCCTGAATAAATTTATTAAAAAATGAATTTTGAACATTTTGAACTATTTACAGGAAAAGACAAAAAAGTGGAAGAATTGCACAACAGTCATATAGTTAGTCTAGGTTTTTTTAACTACCCAACAAAAAAATAAAGACGCAAAGAAAGCTATGTACATTGTCAGGACTTCTAAGTCATTAATGTAAAATAATTAAATCTAAATGATTCTCTAAATACGATAATTTATTAAAATAACACTGCTCAGCAGCAAAATCCTCCATTAAATAAAACTATGTGGACTACATGGATTTTGATGCGCTGAACTCAAATCCGTTGTCGGTTTTTTTCCATCAGATCGGGATTTTTTTATGGACGTGGCAAATTTTTCCTCTTAAATTAGTCACACAACAAAATGTGTTACAAAATTGTATTTATTTTAGTGGAATACAATTTTTCTCTATCTCTTATCGTTTTGGAGTTCTTTAGAAAATAATGGAGAAAAAAAATTTTTTTCGTGCAAAATTCGTAACATTTTTCAATTTAAAAATGGAATTAAGAAAAATATAAGGCAAATATTCAACATTTTAAACTTTTTTCTGAGAGCTACTTATCTTGGAAATGAAAATAGCCATAAACCATAAAAATTGGTTAAAAAATGTAGATTTTATTGTCAATTTACCGCAGGTACCCAATATTGTAATGCAACCAGTCTTATCTATATATATAAAAGTGAAACTCTGTGTGTGTGTGTGTGTGTGTGTGTGTGTTAGCTATAGACTCTGAAACTGTAAAACCGATCGGGCTCAAACTTTGGTAAGTTGTTGTACACATACCGGGGAGTGTTTATGGATGAAAAAAAGTGGGCGGGGCCACGCCCATAAAAAATTAGTTATCAGTTTTAGCTACTTGCACTTGACCGATTTTTCTGAAACTTTGCACACATATCAAGCTGTCATGACTAAATAATTTCGTGATAAGAAAAGTGGGCGGGGCCACGCCCCTAAAAAAGTTTTAACTTTGAGGTACTTGCACTGGACCGATTTTTCTGAAACTTTGCACACATATTAAGCTGTCGTGACTTTATAACTTCGTGATTCAAAAAGTGGGCGGGGCCACGCCCATAAAAAAGGCTATAATTTTGAGGTACTTGCATCAGACCGATTTTTCTGAAACTTTGCACACATATTGAGCTGTCATGACCAAATAATTTTGAGATTAGAAAAGTGGGCAGTGCCACGCCCATAAAAAAAAGGTATCATTTTGAGGTACTTGCACTGGACCGATTATTCTGAAACTTTGCACACATATTGAGCTATTATGACTTTACAATTACGTGACTAGAAAAGTGGGAAATGCCACGCCCATAAAAAAATTATAATTTTTAGGTTTTTGCACTTGATATTCAATTAAAATTCAGAATGCATTTCGATTCATTAAGGGGCGTAGCAACGCGCGCCGGGTTTGGCTAGTCTATGATATATGTAACATTTCGTTAAGTGAGCAGGTAATGGAACTGAAGTAAAACGGTATTTTGCATAGTTCTTGGAATTAAAATTTATAAAAGTATTTTTCAATTACCTGTGATTTCAAATTAAGAACATTAGGGTAGATTCTAGAATTTATTGTATGTATAGGAGCTGATGGACACTAAGTGAGTCACCTTTAATTTGAATATCGTGCGGTTAAAATCGGCAACAGTTAATAGATCTTATAGTGTACTTTGTTATTGTGTAAAGAAATAAAGCAATTAAAGAATCCACAAACGCTTTCGTATTACAAAATGTCAAGGATTTGTAACAAATCTCCAAATTTATTTCGTTACGTATGTGGCGATCTAACTTTAAGTACTCAAAAAAACAATGCTTATCGCCGTTATTTAAGGTTTCCTATGGATGATAGAGATAAAAATTGGCTGCCATAAATATGTTGTAGTAGCTATGCAAGTTCTTTAAGAGGTTGTGTAAAAGGAAGTCATAAGTCTTTATGAAGCCATTTATGAAGCCAGCGATTTAGAGTGAACCACAAAATCAACAAAATGATTGCTACTTTTGCCATACTAAAACACGTGGGTTTACCAAAAAAACCAAAAATAAAGTTACATATTTAAATACTTCATGCGTCAAACGACCAGTTTACCAGCTTACAAGTACATTTTTACCTCCATTGCCTCCTACAGACAATGAAGAAGATGGGCTTTCTGCAGCAACTGAATCCACTTACGCCAGCATAGGTGTTTTTCGCATTCATTTGGAAGTCCAACGAGTAAACCTTATTTTCCGTATTAAACTGATATGAATAACTTAGTTCGTAAATAAGGGCTTTTAAAAAAACAAGTTTGAGCTTCTTGCATCCCAATGAAAAGAATGGAATTTGGTGCAAAAGGACGTGAACCTCTTGTAATTTCGAAATAAAGAACAACCTTTTTTGAAATATTTCAGCAGAGAGAAAGGTCTGGTATTTTGTGATAATGCTGATGGACTTTTGCGACAACTGTGTTTCAGTCATAAATCTGAGGATTGGCGGCTGTTTATTGATTCATCCAAGACAAGTTTGAAAGCCGTTTTACTTCACAATGGCAACAAATTTCCATCAGTCCCACTCGCGTATGCAAGAAATATGAAAGAAAACTATTGCAGCATGAATATGAAACTACCAAAAATTTTTATACTCCCATTACTCATGGAATGTGCAGATTTGAAAGTAGTAGCAATGTAAAATGGATTGCAGAATGGATATACTAAGTTTTGTTGCTTCTTATGTGAATGGGATAGCCGCTCAAAAGAAAAACACTACAATGTTAAAAGTTGACCGAAAAGAGTAAATTTTATTCCAGTAGAAAGAAATGTAGCATGTAGTCATTCATTGTTGCTACAAGGCGCTTTAGTGCGCCCACTCTGACGTTGTTTGCTGCATTACACATATTTGGTCAGTATTGGGTACCTGCGGTAAATTGACAATAAAATCTACATTTTTAACCGATTTTTAAGGTTTATGGCTTTTTTTTATTTCCAAGATAAGTAGCTCTCAGAAAAAATTTTGAATATTTGCCTTATATTTTTTTTTAATTCTATTTTTAAATTGAAAAATATTACGAATTTTGCACGAAAAAATTTTTTTTCTCCATTAATTTCTAAATAACTCCAAAACGATAAGAGACAGAGAAAAATTGTATTCCACTAAAATAAATACAATTTTGTTACACAAAAAACATTGCTTTCTTTTCACCTAAATTGCATGAGTTTTATTCTCTTAGTATAATGTATTTAATAATATATTGTATAAACACATGATCTCCAATGGCATACTATTGTTCAGCTCACCTTTCATTTCGTCATCAGTTGAACCACTGCAAAATTACATCTTTGTCATGTACGCTGCAAAAAAAATTTTTTTTAAGATTTTATTTAGTAGTTTTTCAGTATTCAATATACTAAGGCACTGTTAGTACATTTAAAAAGCCGGCCTTTGTGAGTAGGCGTTATTCAAAATTAGGAAAATCAGTATTTGTGTGAGACCATTTTATATGTATAGACTAAATTAATATAGTTAATTTTCTCAAAGTCTTCATTACACCACTTAAAATACATAATACCGAACAAACTAAACTACCAAACAAGTAACTAATAATAATTTACACTAATTCACTGTACTTTTCCACCTTGCGCTTACACTTAATTTAAAAACATAACTGATGAACCTAGTGACCAGATATTTCACTTAAAGTATTTCCAATGTCTTCATTTTTATTTAAGAATATCCAAGCACGAAACGCGTTGCTGCGCCCCTTAATTAATAAAAATGCATTCTGAATTTTAATTATAACTTTTTTAATGGGCGTGACACTGCCCATTTCGGTGCAGTACCTTAAAATTATAACCTGTTTATCGGCGTAGCCCCGCCCACTTTTCTTATTACGAAATTATAATGTCATGACAGCTCACTATGTGTGCAAAGTTTCAAAAAAGTCGGTCAAGTGAAAGCAGATAAAATTGATAACTAATTTTTTATGGGCGTGGCCCCTCCCACTTTTTACCACCCATAAACACTCCCTGGAATGTGTACAACAACTCGCCAAAGCTTGAGTCCGATCGGTTTTACAGTTTCGGAGTCTATAGCTAACACACACAGACAGACAGAGTTTCACTTTTATATATATATAGATATGTAGATAGATTGTAAAATAATTTGCAAATGTAAATATGTATTTTTAAGCATAAATTTTATATTTTTAAATTTTTAATGTGAACCATTTTTTATTTTGGCTTAAGTTCATTTATTGTTTCATTTCATTTTTTTTTTGTAATTTAAATTTAATTAAATTGTAACCATTTTAAGGAATATTCTTTCTAAAATAATTTCCGATATTAGCCGAGTGGAATGTATTTTCGAAATCAGCTACGATTTCATCATCAGCACTCTTTATCGGTATGCTACTATGTACTTAATTTAAAATTCCTATTTATGTTACAATTCAATATTTTTAGTAATATGTACCCTGCACTCAATATTAAATATACAAAAATTGTTAAAGTAATTAACATATTTGATCTAATAAACGGCTGACAGCTAAGAAAAAAAAAAATATTACCAAAAGAAAAATTTTTAACATTTATTTCGCATTTTATTTAAATTTTATTAGTAACAATATGACTACTATCATCATTGCTATTAACACTTTTATTATTTTATGTATATACTAGCATTTAACCCGCTACTTCGAAAGCGCAGTTCTTACTATTTATTGAATACGCTAGTTCTATTTATAATTATTAAATTTTTTGGTTCAATTTATGAAAATTTGTATCTCTGATTCAATTTACTGAGAAAAAATAAATAGAGTAAGGATATATTTCCTAACTAAAAGCAAGATCAATGCTACTGAGTTTGCAAAAATGATCCTAAAAATAATAAAATTAACATTTTTTCCTTCACTAAACGTTCCACTTGGTTTATTATTACCTACACTTAGAATTCTATGTATACAATTATATAAAAAAAATGAGGAAACGTAATTTTGGTTGTCCATAATATAAGAAGTTGGACCTCGGATCAATAAACCCTAATTTGAAGAATCTATGTTCACACAAACGTAAAAATACAAAGAGTACAATAAAAATGTGAAAAGGCTTTTTTGTGTCTCCAATAACATATAAATTCTCAAATTGAATCCTTTATTTCACAATTTTCGCTTTATAAACGTAGAAAATACAAAAAGTCCCATTATTCAGAAAAGTACCTTCTTAGTCGCCCATAACATTTTCAGTCTTACCTTGTATCAATAGTCACTAATTTCAAAATTCTTGCTTCGCAAACGTTAAAAATACAAAAAGTACAATA
The DNA here is from genome assembly GCA_941918925.1 of Phyto melanocephala. NCBI lineage: Eukaryota > Metazoa > Arthropoda > Insecta > Diptera > Rhinophoridae > Phyto > Phyto melanocephala. Next base: position 60,082,455 of record OW799236.1, read on the forward strand.
CAAATTCACAAAAGTACCTTTGTGGTCGTCCATAACATTATCAGTTTCGCCTGGAATCAAAAGTCCTTGATAGTACAATCCTACCTTTCTAAGAGTAGAAAATACAAAGAGTACCATAAAAATTCCAAAAAGGTCACCCATAACATTTTTAGTCTCACCTTGTATCAATAGTCACTAATTTCAAAATTCTAGCTTCGCAAACGTTGAAAATACCAAAAGTACCATAAAAATTCAAAAAAGTATCTTTTTTGTCGCCTATAACATTTTTAGTCTCCCTAGAATCAATAGTCCTTAATTGTACAATCCTATCTTCATAAACGTAGAAAATATAAAAAATATCATAAGAATACAAAAAAGTACCCTTTTTGTTGCCCATAACATTTTTAGTCTCACCTGGAATCAATTGTGCTTGATTGTACAATACTACCTTCATAAACGTAGAAAATACAAAAAATACCATAAAAATTAACAAATAACCTTTTTAGTCGCCCATAACATTTTTAGTCTCACCTGGAATCAATAGTCCTTAATTGTACAATCCTATCTTCATAAACGTAGAAAATATAAAAAATATCATAAGAATACAAAAAAGTACCCTTTTTGTTGCCCATAACATTTTTAGTCTCACCTGGAATCAATTGTGCTTGATTCTACATAAACGTAGAAAATACAAAAAATACCATAAAAATTAACAAAATTACCTTTTTAGTCGCCCATAACATTTTTAGTCTCACCTGGAATCAATAGTCCTTTATTTTACAATAGGACCTCTATAAACGTAGAAAAAAAAATTACCATAGAAATACGAAAAAGTATATTTTTGGTCCAAGCTCCAAATTTCAAGTTTAAAATGTTCAAATATCTACGTAACAAAATATTATAATAGACATGATTTAAAGTCAGTAAATCTACTATTTTTGGCATAAAAGTAATTATGTTCTAAAAAGTACCAAACTCTTTTCCCCATTTTTCCCCTTGCTACCCTGTTAGGAATGTGTTTAAATTTTTACTAAATAACGTAATTTTTATATGTCTGGTGAATCCCAATTAAAAATTTTGTGAAAATTGGCCGTTCAATTAAGAATTACATACATTTTCCGGAGTTTTCCCCTATTTGGAACCTTTTTTGTCTCTAAAAAAGTTTCCAAAAATGTCACCTAAATAATTGCCCATATTCTATTAGGCAGTAATAATTATCAAATTTTGTGCCATTGAATAATATTAGAAAAGTTTCTTTTAAAGAAAGTACCAAAAATGGAGACAAATTTTACCCCTTATACATGTGAATCTGAATAAAGTGCCAAATTTCAATTAATATTTTTTCGCGGATAACTTAAAACACTTTAAACCTTTTTCCAAGCTTTATGTGTTTGGAAGTCACGCAGGGTACCAAAAAAGTACCAAATTATAGTTTTTCCCCTTAGGGGTTGAAAATTCAAAAAAAAGCCAGACATCTGTCAGCTCATTTTTTGTGCAAATTACAATACTTTTTGCATTTAATTTGTATCATTTTTAGTTTAGCAGATATAAGATTACCGATTTTACCCGTTTTTACCCCCTTAAAGAATTCAAAAAAATCCCTTCTTAGTGGAGCTATACATTGAAAGAGGAACCGATTGGCCAAATTTCATGTCTCTAGCTCTTTGCGTTTGGGCTGTGCGATGATGAATCAGTCAATCAGTCAGTCACGTTACTCTTTTATATATATAGATTACTTTGCTATCTATTATTACTTAGTTCTAACATAATTTTAAATTCTGGTGCGTAAATTAAGTTTAAAAATCATTATAATTTTAAGAAATATAAAACTAAAAACAAGATTCATAAGAATATGTCTTGAAATCCATTTCTAATCTTAGCCACACGTTCTTTCGTTTATTTGCTTATTTGCAAAATGCGTTAAAAATAGCTAAAGATGTTGTGTAAAAAAATTAGTTATTTATTCATTGTTGTTGTTTAGTTTTATTCTAGTCAGGTGGAAAATATTTATTTACTCTATTATACTATGGTTTTAGAAACACAAGCCACAATAAAATTAACAAACAATGGCATCATAATTAACAACATTTTAACATATCATATGAGCGCAAGTATTAAATATTTTAATACCCTACGATACAAAATATCAGAATGTGACAAACATAATAATCTAGAATATAATGCAACAAATTTTACTACCTTTTATTATTCAGTACTACTCAATAATAACATTTGTGTAATCGATACTTACCAATACTCTTAACGGATTTTTTAATTAGAAAATAAAGTATATTTAATGAATATAGTAATGAAGTAGTACATTTAAAGTAAACCCTTTAACATTTATTTGCTTTTACTGTCAACCACTTTTATAGTTTGTTTAATGTTGTAGGTAATACACCGACTTGGTTACAATTTTCAACAGTGTAGAGGAGTCGATTAAGCTCTGTCAGTCTGTCCGTCTGACCGTCTGTCCGTGTGTATGTTGAAATCAACTTTTGGAAGCCCCCCGACATCGCTTGCACCCGGGTATTAAAATATCAGAAATATTCGGGAGTAGATCGGTATTGAAAATCAGATACATCGGCACATAAACAACTGAGATATGAGCAAAAACCCACGACCACCTCGATTTTTTTTTTCACAAAATCAACATTACAACAACAACATACATACAAACATGTGTACTGGTTAGAGTAAACGTGGCATCGAATCCCAGCTGAGCCAAAAAATTTATTTTTTTAATTATACCCTTCACACAGTGAAAAAGGGTATATATAGGTTTGTCATTCCGTGTGAAATTTCTACAATTTTCATTTCCGACCCCATAAAGTATATATTTTCTGAAAGCTTATGAATAGGGGAGTCGATTATGCTCTGTCAGTCTGTCCGTCTGACCGTCTGTCCGTGTGTATGTTAAAATCAACTTTTTGAAGCCCCCCGACATAGGTTGGACCCGGGTAAGGTATTAAAATTTCAGAAATGTTTGGGAGTAGATCGGTATTGAAAATCAGAAACATCGGTACATAAAGAACTGAGATATGAGCAAAAACCCACGACCACCTCGATTTTTTCTTCACAAAAACAACATTGCAACAACAACATACATACATACAAACGTGTATAATGGTTAGAGAAAACGTGGCATCGAATCCCAGCTGAGCCAAAAATTTTTTTTTTAAATTTTTTTTTATTTTTTTATTTAATATATTATTTATATTTTTATTATTATTTTTTATTATTTTTTTTTTTATTTTTTTTTTGTTTTATATATATTATATACATAATAATTTTTTTTTTAATTTTTTTTTTAAATTTTTTTTTTTTTTTGTTTTTTTAACATACATACGTGAATTTTTAATTTTACAATGGGACGTTTTTATATATGTATGTTTTTATATGTATGTACGTATTTCATATGGGATGAATGGTGACACAAACCACTGTTATTGCATGACTACACGTTGTGAAGGGTATATAAGATTCGGCACGGCCGAATGTAGCGCTCTTACTTGTTAATATTTTTATTATTATTTTTTTTTAATTTTTTTTTTTAAATTTTTTTTTAAATTTTTTTTTTGTTTTGTTTTTTTAACATACATACGTGAATTTATAATTTTACAATGGGATGTTTTTATATATGTATGTTTTTATATGTATGTACGTATTTCATATGGGATTAATGGTGACACAAACTACTGTTATTGCATGACTACACGTTGTGAAGGGTATATACTATTCGGCATAGCCGAATGTAGCACTCTTACTTTTTATTTTATTGTTTTATTGTCTACATACTTGATAATTTCTAAACAAACTTAAAATACTGAATTGGAACGCTGCTAGTAAATTGTTAAGGCATACAATATTATTGAAACAAATTATTAAAAACAGCGCAATTTTTTTGTTGTGGAATCAAATAGAGTTAAACGCTGTTTGTAAAATAATTATATCAGTAAATCAATTTTTCTAAAAATGATCGATGAGAACAAGGTTAAAAAGTTGTTGAAAATTAATTTATAATTTTTAAAAATACATTTTTGTAAATGAATTTTAAAATTGTTGCCTCATATAGAAGAGTGTAATCCACATCAGCGAAATTTTAATTTGGAATTTGTAATTCACATTAATATTACATTGTAAAGGCAGTGAAGATAAAATTAATTTTGTACATCAAAAGTGTACTCATTAGAAAATTAGCTTAAAGGAAAAAAAGCTATTGTAAATACAAAGCAAAAAAATATTACTTTTTTGTAAATATAATTAAAATTTAATTGGCTTTATAAATAAAAAATCATTTCTTTTGTTTCTTTGTATTGCTAAATTCAACAACATTAAGAACCTCACAAGTCGCACAAACCTTATTTCGGTAGCAACGTTTTGAAAATATTTGGAAATGAATTGCTATTGAAAAAAAGCACAATCGCTGTATCACTTTCTAAGATATGAGGCATAATAGGCATTACTGTTTTTGCCTATATTTTAACCACAAAATTTAAGATTTTTAACTCTCGAATGTTTTATAACCACGTTCATTATTATTTTTTATTATTAAATGTCTCTACGGATATTCGCAAAAAATTTTAACAAAGCTCTATCACTAACCTGTAATGTTTAGGATAAAATTATTTCGAAAAAATATTTTTTTTATTAACTACATAAAATTTCTCTGAAATATAATTAATTTCTAAACACGCTGGTAACAACAAATTGTTCGAAAATGTCTATAATTGATTACTTATTAAGTTTTATTTTTATACCCGCCACCAAAAAAATGGTGGGGGTATATTCATTTTGTCATTCCGTTTGTAACACATCGAAATATCCATTTTAGACCCCATAAAGTATATATATTCTGAATCATCCGTCTGTCCGTCTGTTGAAAGCACGATAGAGGTTGCACAGAAAAAGCTAGAGGTCCCAAATTTTGCCAGAATCTTTCTTATAGACAAGGTTTGTTTGGTATTGAAAATGGGCTAAATCGGAATATTAGGAAGAGAGTTATAGCTCGTAATGCAAGAGTAGGACGAAAAAACCGTGTCCTTCGAACATCGAATAAAATGCAATTGTGTCCAAACGCATTAACTTACAGTCATGAAACTTCGAACATATATTTCCCGAGTCAAAACAATATCTCTCCCCAAAAATTGCTTACATCTATGCATTAGGAAAGGAGTTATAGATAAAAATGTACGAAAATTTATACCGCGCAGTGTATTTTTCAGTATATTTTAAATTTAAAACTTAATAAAACGGACCAAATTAGATGTACTATTCTGAAATTTTGCACACTTTGCTTTTTGGTGAGAGGCTTTTCTTTAACGGAAAATCAATATGCAACGCCGACTTTTACGCCCACCTCCCATATAGCGTTTTATGTAAAATTCATATAATTTCTCTACTAATAAAGATTTTGGAATAATAATATTGAAATATCTATACTCATTAGCAAAAACAACTTTGACACGCCTACTTTAACGCCCACTTTTCACGTTATCTACTGTTAATTAAATTTAAAAGCTCATATAATCGACAAAATTAAAGGTATGATGATAAAATTAGTTACGTATATCCTTCTAATCAATATCAATACTGTGCCAGAAAATTAAGGTGCCACGCCTATTTTTACGCCCACCTCCCATATAATGTTATACCTAAAATTCACATAATTTCTCTATTAATAAAGATTTTGGAATAATAAATGACAATATTGAAATATCTAAGTTGTACTCATTATCAAAAATAACTTTGACATGCCTACTATAACGCCCACTTTTCACGTTATCTACCGTTAATGAAATTTAAAAGCTCATAAAACCGATAATATTAGAGATATGATGATGAAATTTGCTACATATATCCTTCTAATCAATGTTATTGTTGTGCCAAAAAATTTAGGTGACACACCCACCTTAACGCCTACCTCCCATATAACGGCTTATGTAATTTCTCTATTGACAAAGTTTTTGGGAAAATAAATGACTATATTGAAATATCTAAGTTGTATTTATTAGCAGAAACTTTATTGACACGCCTACTTTAACGCCTTTAACGTCTTTGAGGCCAAGCACGGCTTTCAATTGTGGGTATTTTGCCATATTTTACAACATATGTATTAAACATTTTCTTAACGTCTTCTTCTGTTTTCCCCGTTGCCGTTTCTAAAAGTGGTTTTAGAAACCTTAGCTTTATTTCAGGTATTGTTATTGCGGCAATAATGGCATCCCAAGTGTCAGGATGGATCAGAAAATATTTTTCGAATCTCTTAACTAATGCCTCTTGCAGTTTGTTACTTAATTCGACTAAGTATTTAAATTCGGCTTTCTGTAAACGGCCAATTTTTATTTTTAAAGAGACAATAGTTAAGACAAAGTGACCGAAAAATATAGCTTTTTCCCCCTGAAGAAAATCAATTGACTCTGCTAAAGGTTTCATTATGCTTATATATTCCTCCAAATACTCAATTTCATCAGCAAGAATAGTGGGGATGGAAAGACGATAGCACAATTCCGGTAGATTTGCCTTATGTTGTAGCAACTTCTTTACTGAATCGTAAAGAGAATTCCATCTTGTTATACAAGGGGTCGATAAATTGGTACTTAAAACTGAAATGATTATTTCTGCAGATTTTGGTCTATTACACTTGTTCCAAATCTCATCCCTGAGGCCACATGTTCGAATCCCCGCTCGGTCAGTCGAAAAAAAATTTTTTTTTTATTTCTTTTTACTGTTTTATTAAATTATTTTGAATTTTAAAATAAATTTCGATTTCTATTTTGCTATCGAGTAAAAACTTGATTACTAAAACTTTTTATTTCGACTGACTGAACGGGGATTCGAACATATGGCCGCAGGGATGAGAGTCCCGAGTGTCAACCACTAGGCTAAAACGACCACGTAAATGTTTTGCACAATTGTTAATTTAATGTTAGTTTAAGTTAATTTAACTTAACATTTGTGCAAAATATTTACATGGTTAAGTTAAGTTATATGTATGTTATTTACCTTCTCAAACACACAAACACAATTCCTCGCTAAAAAGAATTTTATTGACTCCCATTAGTTCTTCGTCTTTTAATAAATCATGGGTGTCAGTTGAAGTTTCACTTAAAAAATTTGAAGAACTCGGTGTATTTTCTTCGCACACATAATCCGGATCATTTACCGAATCATCACTATTAAAATCAGAAATTTCACTCATTTTTTTTCAATATTTAATAAATTTAAATACAAATATACGCGGAAATAATATCTAATCGCTATAGTACACAACTTGTTTAGCAATAACTTTTACAATTAATCATGTAATTAACACTGTTAATTTTACCATTAGATCCGTTCAGCTGTTCCTTTGTTTTATATGCATATTATTATTTTTATTTATATTATTATATATTTATATTATTTATAACGTTTATTGAGTACAAAAATTCTTACAGTTTTATAATTCTTGTTTTTTTTTCGTATGAGTAGGTAGTAAAAACCTCCCGATACTGCATTCGTAACAGTAATCAGTAAAATTTAATGATTACTGAAATTTTTTTCAGTTTCAGTAAACTTTACTGATTATTGATTTTTTTTTCAGTATTCAGTAAAATTTACTGAATACTGATTTTTTTTTCAGTAATCAGTAAAAATATACTGGTAATGAAAATTCAAGTTCAGTACCAGTAAAAAAAAAAATTTCTGAAGAAGTACTGGTACTGCAAAGTGCCCATGTATGCTTATGATGATGTGGTTTCGAAAATGTATTCCACTCTGCTACCATCGGAATAATTTTAAAAATATTCTTAAAATGATTACAATTTAATTTTATTACGAAAATATTTTAGGAAGTTAAATGATAGAAATAATAAACTTGAGCCAAAACAAACATGATTTACAATCAATTTAATATATTAAGTTCGAATAAAATATTAATATAATTATTGTTATAGTAATTATAACACATTTAAATTTTACGATATTAATTCAATGTTAGGTGTTAACAAGAAAAATTATGTAAAAAAAACGAAAAGAATTAAGATCTTAAGAAGATACAAAATCGGTTCCAAAAATGAATCTCATATTAGAAAAGTAATTTGCTAATGAAATAAATGTTTAGTTTTTAGAATAATGAGTTGTATAGCAACAAAAAAAACAAGTAAGAGAACTATATTCGGCTGTGCCGAATCTTTTATACCCACCACCAATTTTGGGTACATTTAAAGCACAATATTTATTATTTTGTTAATCGCAATGGAATAATATCTTTAAAATAAAATATGTATTCTTTGTAGAGAGTGGTTAAATTTTAAGGGCCTATGTTGAAGGTGAACTACACCTAGTCATTTGACATTTCTCAATCTCAAACTTACTCAATTTGATCCGTGGAAAGATACGCAAATGAGCAACGCTTTAAAGTTATTCAGGTTTTTTTATAAAAATGGGCGTTCAAATCAGAATGCATTTTGTGTACTTCGTAATTCTTTTGATCAACATAATCGTTCAAATTCGTCCACAATCGGGAGAATCGTAAAAAATATTTAAATTTCTGCAAAAGAGGTCTGTATAAAATATTAAATTTTAATGTGAACCATTTTTTATTTTGGCTTAAGTTCATTTGTTCTTTTTATTTAATTTTATAATTCAAATTAAATTAAATTGTAACCATTTTAGGAATATTCTTTCTAAAAATTATTTCCGATATTAGCCGAGTGGAATGCATTTTCGAAATCAGCTACGATTTCATCATCAGCACTCTTTATCGGTATACTACCATGTAACTTAAAATTCCTATTTATGTTACAATTGAATGAAATTTGAATTAGTGAATCTTAGTATTAATTTTCATATTTTTGTTGAATATTTAATTTCACCTATCAAATGACAATTCATAATTCAACATATTCATATTCTTCTTTATTCGTAATACATTTTCGTTATGCTTTCAATATCCATCATTTGGCTGGAATTATTGAAAACAAGGTTGTATCAAATGTTAGAAAATCTGTGAATGCCTTCTTAGTTCGTTGAATGGGAACCATTACTGTTTTTTTGCGATAGTGTGGCAAAAGAGCAGTCAACCTAGACTCATCATCATGCCCAACAATTGAGCATCAACATTGTAATTGAAAATTTGGACCATCAGATAGAGGAGTGGCGCGAAGGATGTGGGGTTGTCATTTGGCCGATATTTTGTTAAATACATAATAGAACCATACAAATATTATCATTATAAAAAGAAATGATAATAATTTCTTAAATAATTTGTGTTTTATTTAAAATCAACATCGGCTCTTAAAATTTAACCACCCTTTATAACTTCGATATGATAGTAAAAGGTTTTCGTAAAATTAGTCTTTTAGTGAAACTGGGCGTTAAAGTAGGCGTGTCAATAAAGTTTCTGCTAATAAATACAACTTAGATATTTCAATATAGTCCTTTATTTTCAATAAAATTTGTCAATAGAGAAATAACATGAATTTAAGATAAACCGTTATATGGGAGGTAGGCGTTAAAGTGGGCGTGTCACCTAAACTTTTCGGCACAACAATTATATTGATTAGAAGGATATATGTAGCAAATTTCATCATCATTTTGTCGGCGTGGCACAGTAATAACATTGCCTAGAGGGATATACGTAGCAAATTTCATCATCATACCTCCAATTTTGGCGGTTTTATGAGCTTTTAAATTTCATTAACAGTGGATAACGTGAAAAATAGGCGTTATAGTAGGCGTGTCAAAATTATTTCTACCAACGAATGCAACTTAGTTGTTTCAATATAGTCCTTTATTATTCCAAAATCTTTATTAGTAGAGAAATTATATGAATTTTACGTAAAACGCTATATGGGAGGTGGGCGTAAAAGTCGGCGTTGCATATTGATTTTCCGTTAAAGTAAAGCCTCTCACCAAAAAGCAAAGTGTGCAAAATTTCAGTATAGTACATCTAATTTGGTCCGTTTTATTAAGTTTTAAATTTAAAATATACTGAAAAATACACTGCGCGGTATAAATTTTCGTACATTTTTATCTATAACTCCTTTCCTAATGCATAGATGTAAGCAATTTTTGGGGAGAGATATTGTTTTGACTCGGGAAATATATGTTCGAAGTTTCATAACTGTATGTTAATGCGTTTGGACACAATTGCATTTTATTCGATGTTCGAAGGACACGGTTTTTTCGACCTACTCTTGCTTTACGAGCTATAACTCTCTTCCTAATATTCCGATTTAGCCCATTTTCAATACCAAACAAACCTTGTCTATAAGAAAGATTCTGGCAAAATTTGGGACGTCTAGCTTTTTCTGTGCAACCTCTACGTGCTTTCAACAGACGGACAGACGGATGATTCAGAATATATATACTTTATGGGGTCTAAAATGGATATTTCGATGTGTTACAAACGGAATGACAAAATGAATATACCCCCACCATTTTTTTGGTGGCGGGTATAAAAAAAACAATGTTTTTTAAGAATTAAAAGTCAAATTTATTTTCTCATGACTTTTCATAGGACACGTTAATAATAAAAACAACATTTCTAGAAGAAATGGAAATTTCAGAGCAATTATTTAGAATTACGTACGTACATAGAGTACGATATTTAGAGATAAACTTTCATATTTCACGTGAAATTGTTGAAACAGTATTAAATTTAATAAAATTTTAACACTACAAACTTAAGATTAACTGCCTGTTCAACGATGTCGAAAGAAAACACAAGCGAACTTTCATTCGTACAAATACGTTGAAAACAAAAACAAATTTTTAGTTTTTGTTGTTGTTTTCAATATATTTGTACGAATGAAAGTTCGCTTGTGTTTTCTTTCGACATCGTTGAACAGGCAGTAAGACTATGTTGTTTATGAGCTACTAAAATGCAGCAAGAAAAAATAAGATGCTAAAAAAAATACTTAACAAATACAAATATTAAATAGCTAGTAGAGTGAGAAAACACATAAACACTTAAGTAAATAAAACTAAGACATAATGATTACACAGGTCAACAGCAAAAAAGCTTCGATAACCGCTATAAAGATTTGATGCATCATGGATGACTAAGTAGCAAAATGGTTCAATTTTTGAATCCTATGGATTTGAATTCTATGGAAAATGCAAGAGCTTGTACTTTTTAAAAAATTATTTACTTATTTGTTTTCTTACTTTTTTCTAATTTTAAATAATAAAATATAAATTTTCAGCTGTTTAAAACATTTCAACTCATCCAATTCAAATGTTATTCCGAAAAATAGAATCACTATTGTAAGTAGGGTGTTCCCAAAATATGCACGAATGTAACGCATTTTTGATCTGAAAATTTGTACCCTTTGTGTGGGTAAAATTTTTTGTGTGTGCTGCAAATTGTTTGTTATTCCCAAGAATCATAAAAAAATATTAAGGAATTTTATGCAAAAAAATCATCCGTTACACGTAGTCAATGGAAAAAATATCAATTCTGCGTGCTCGCACATTTATGAGCGTTCATAACTTTGCTACCGCAATCGTAAAAATTAAACAACCTTTTGCTTATAACTTATTTTTTTTTTTAATTCTGAGAATCACAAACATGTCAAAAAGGTTTTTTACAAATAATTTTTCTTGGAGAAGAACATTAACCACCCAATTTGATGTACATACATATATCAAACAAAGAAACTAAAATTTTGTGAAAATGAGCTGGATCACTTAATTGTGAATAAATTCGAAAGAAATCAATCGATTTTTATGATCGATATCTTGTTTTGTTGCTATTAAATGCTATTAAATTAAATGCTTTGCGATAAAGAAATAAATTGGAAAAATTTTTCGTTTTCGATTTTTCATGATTTTTTGAAAACAAAAAATTGCTATTTTCACGTAAAAAATATATTTTATGCTTTAATTTTTCATTATAACTCCGAAACTATTGAGCCGATTAAAGGCTATGTAAATCTAAATTTTTTAAAGTTTATTTTAATAACATCGGACTAACCGTATTCGAATTTTAATTAAAAATTAAAAAAAATCTATCCATAGAAATTAAAAATTTAACCATTTTTGTTCTACTGGAACCACAACACATCAAAATTGCATAGTGGTTTGAAGCCTTTAAGATTTTTAAAATTTTGTTGCCTTGTGTTATCATTGTCACCAAAAGTGTCAACACCTACTGCAATAACAATAACATTACCGTCTCACTATCCATCATCCTAATCATTGTCTATCTTAAATCTAAAATACTTTTATTGGCTTTTTTCCTGTTTTGTTTAGTTTCATTATTTTAATTTTTGTGCTAAAATCATGTGATAGTTGTTGATGGATTTTAGTGAAACAGATGGTATTGCTAAAATGTTTAGAAAATAATAAATACAAGAAAAATTTTTTTTATAAATATTTAACATTAACCAGTTTTTAAGAAATAGTTTTCTCAACAGAAAATTAAATTATTTTCATTATTAACACTTGACTCAACTAAATATTTCGTTACAATGATTTTAAATATTTATATGTATTTAAGTAATAAACAATTCGTAGTTTTGAACGTTAATTCTGAATTCCATAATAAAATATGCCAAATAGTTGTGGGTTCTATTAAATTAGTCTGCTATTTATGTTTTTAATATAGTTTATAAGATAATTTTATCTTATCGTTTTCATAATTTTACTACCTAATTTTTGTTTCAAATTGCTGTTCATATGCTTAGCTGCACAGCTGTTTTTGTATATGTACTACAATGTTTTTTTGTACTTATCATTTTAAATGTGTTTAAAAAAAAACTCGTATAGTAAAGTAATTCCACTGAAAGGTTTTTTATATAATTGAATGTCTAGTAGGAGAAATTTTATGTTGTATATTTAGTTCACATTTTATATTTAATTGAAGAATCAAAAATTATATTAATTCGATCTGTAGTTGATGGAACTTCTATAGTATAGTACATAGGTTTTTAAATTATTTTACAACAAATCGTTGTTCTATGACACGTAAATTTTAACCAGAATGTTGTCGATGGTTTAACGAAATTGGGACAAATTTTAATATATAGTTGTGATAATCTACCCCTAAGGAAAAATTAACTATGATTAAATTTTTTGTTTGAACCTAAAACATATAAAAGTTTCAATAAAACAGGGATTTAGGGATTTTGCATCCAAAAAAAAAAAAAAACAAAAACTAATATTAAAATTGTCTCCATAAGAATGCACTCTTTCATTAAAAAAAAAATGGTATTTTTGCAGACTGTTGTGATTTTTGTTTTCTGAGTTGCAAAGATTGTATGTTGCAATTTAGTATTTAATAAAATATCTGTGAAATGGCTCCCACGTTTTAAATAATAAAATGCAGTACTATTGTCATAAAATTGTTCATTACATATTTTTAAAGAGGTGGCTGTATCGCACTAATAACGCAATGGATCTCGGTTTTGAGCTCGGGAATTGCTTCAGTTTTATTCGCACAATCTCTAAGTTTCACGAAAACTGGAAGAAAAATATCGCACAGCCTAAAATCGCATGATTTTTATAGACAGTTGACATCAAAATTTCTTGAGATAATACAGTCTTACAATCGCTGCTGGATTGTTTTATGTGCGGTGTAAGAGCTGGCGTCGTCTTACTGAAAACACACCGTTCAGTTGAGGCTACAAGAACTCCGTTACAATTTTCCTGTAACAAATGCCGTTCACAGTCACTGCAGTATTGGCTTTATCTTCGAAAAAGTAAGACTCAATCATGCAGCCTGAGCAAAATCTGCTCCAGAGAGTTGCTTGCTTTTCATGGATAGCATGAGGAATTTCAACAACTTTGCGTAATCACGAGACCATTCAGATAAAAATGCTCTCTTTATAGGAATTTCCCTAGAAATAGTTTTTTATTCTATTTTGATATTTTTCTCATTAAGCGAATTGCCGGTGCTTTCTATGGTCTGCTGGTTTAAACTTCTAAAGACGCTGACTTTTGAACGCATGAGGAGGTCTTTTGTCAAAATTATCTTTCTAGTCCTTCGTAAAATTTGAGGTTGTTTAGTACGATATGAAATTAATGTTTTCGGGATTTCGGCGACGCTCTCGCTTACAATATCAACGTGTTTAATAGTACGTTGACGCAAGGAAGACTTATTGTCGATAAACGACCTAGTTCCAAAATTTGTTGACTACACATACCATACCGACTTTTTTCAAAATTTGCGAGTTTTTTTTTTATTATTTATTTTTTTTTTTTTTTTTAACGATTTATTTATTTCGATATCCCATACAACAAGACTATAAGTCTTATAATTAGAGTACAGGATTAGACATAAGTTTAAATTTAATTTAATCATAATGACAAATAATTGTAAAAGGAAAAAATAACATAATTTAAATAACAAGCAAGGAATAATAATAATACAAATTATAATTAAATAGAATTACGAAAAAAAAAGAAAAAAAACTAAAACAAAGTCGTTACATTTAAGAAAAATGTTCCTTAAGAGCCCTTTTAAATTGCGCAGCATTGCTTAAAAATTTAATATTTGTAGGTAAGGAGTTCCAAAGACGAATCGGAGGTATAAAAACTGCCAGTCTGATACCAACGTTTGATGTCTTAACTGTATCACGTCATTAGATCTGCGGGAACTAGCAAACGAGATACGTTCAAAGAGATATACAGGTTCGTGGGTTTGAATGATTTTATGTAGTAGTGTTAGTGTTCGTAATTTCAAGAGGTTAGAAAAAGATACTGCATATAATTTCGACTCAACAGATGATATTCGGTCAAACTTCTTTAATTTAAAAACATACCTCACTATTGCTTTATAAGTTACATTAAATTTCCTGTAACTTGTGGTATCACAGCTAGCAAAAATTTCGCATCCATATAATAACGTTGGAATTAGATATGTTTTGGCAAGCAACAAGCGTATCTTAAATGGTGTACAATATTGTGTTTTCCAAAGTGCTCTTAACATAGAATAGGTTTTCTCAGAGACGAAGTTGATGTGATCAGACCACGTTAACGTATTATTAAATATAATTTCAAGATTTTTTGTTGATCTCACAATTTCTATTTGTTGATTGTTTAGACAAATCGATACATCAAAATTAATTCTCATAGATTTTGGTGTTATGACTACGCATTTAGATTTAGACGGGTTAATACAAAGACCATTTGCAGTTGCCCAACTGTGAACACGTTTGAGATCTTCATTAAGCTTATGTACGCAATCATTTAATTTTGTTTTGTTTGCGCCAATATAAACTTGTACATCATCAGCATAAATATGGACATTACAATGAGACAAATGTTGATCTAAATCAGTGTCTCTGCATAAATTTTTGTAATAAGTCTTGAATAACTTTGCGCTTACAACTACCTGCTAACTGAGTTGGTAAAAATTTAGACACAACAATTTTTTGTTTGTGAAACAAAATATCGCCAATGCTTCGGTGTCATACTTCTATTTGATTGTCCACACTATGACGAACAACAGCAGAACAAACTAAGCGAGCATGCACAAGTGTTTTCACATTTTCAACAAACCCGGTTTGCTGAAATTTGCTCAATTTAGACATTTCTTCCGATTGTTGACTTATCTTTTGACAAAAAAAATCACTAGGGGTACGAAATGTGTTTAAGATCGTGCATTACGGTTTCATCACCCGGTATAAGATATTGTTACAGATTTATTTTTAAGTAGCTTAATTTACATTATAATTTTACTGTAGTTGTAGTAGTTTAAGTTACAGTAGTTTTGTTTGTATTAGTTTATGTCGCTGGTTGTTCGAACATGTTGTTAAGTTGTATGCAGCCGATGTGAGTTATTATGTGCAGCATACTCTTAGGCACTTTTATTATTCCTGCTTATTACTTAACATTAACATTACGTCTTAACTTAAATGTAAATGTAGTAGAGCTTGTAAAGTGCGTATCAAAGTGAGTATGAAAATAAGTGTATAACCATAAGTGGAATAGGTAAAGCGACATAAAAACAATATCTGAGTGTGTTCAAGTAAATAAAGTGTTCTTAATTTCATAACTAATTTCAACTGGTTTTGATTGCAATAAAAGAACTCAAGGGGTATTTAAAGGAAGTAAGCTAACATTTATAAAAGGTATAAACGTAACAATATAACTATTATTTCGGCAAAAAAAGGTTTAAAAAATTATGATACAAAATTTGCAAAAAAGAATAAATATGGCTTGGTTCTTTAATGATTTTTATTTTCAGTCCCTGCTAAAAAAGGTGCTCATGTTAACAAGAGTAAATGTATGAGTAATACCTTTACTTTATTAATTGTGCAGGCAAACTTGACAGATACTTTAAAAATTAAAATTTCTTACATACACCTCTTAGTCAGTGCTCACATTAACTAGAACACCATAATAATTTTTCAAATATAAACTCAGGTGGCGATACAAATCTAGCCCGCTTTCTTGGTGCTTTACAATTTCGCTGATAATGTCTATTCTTACCACTTTTATAGCATTTGGCTCTGGCTTTGTCTTGCTTTTCCTCTAACGCCTGTATACGAGCCTTTAAATCGCTTACTTCATCTCTTTCCATTTCTGTAGAAATTTCAAGATCTCGCACCTTGTATATCTGCGGCTTAGAAAGCAATTTTGCAGTTTCCTGTGTTAGTGCATATGAAGCTGTTTCTGCAAATGTCGATTTATGTGTGCTAAACACCGCGTGCTTTATTTCTGAATCACGTATTCCATTTACAAACGTTTCAATTTTAAACTGATCCAAAAATTGGTGATTTTTACCAGGAGCTGCACCAAACGCTCGATCTCCGTTGCGAAATCTTGTAATGACTCGTTAGCTTTCTGTATTCTGCCTCGTAATTCCATTCAGTATATATCTCGTTTGTGCTCGCCGCCATACTTACGTTGTAGTGCAACCATTATGTCATCGTAGTTTCCTCTGCAGCCAATAGGTATACTTTCTTGAACTTGTGCTGCATTGCCTTTCAATGTATAAATCAACTCTATAGCCTTTTCTTCATTGTTCCACATATTTCTATTGGCAACTGTCTCAAACTGAAATTTAAAAACATTAAATAGTGCACTACCGTCAAAAGTAGGGGATTTATTCTACTCGAGATTTCTGGAATTATTCGCACTGGTCCCTCATGACATTGAAGATCAAAAATTTTTGCTTCTAGATTTTTAAATTTTTCGTCTTTTAATTGCAATTTGCTATTGAAGTCATTTGCTTGTGCAACTATGCCATCTTCCAGGTTAGCTAGCTTTTTGTCAATTTTGTTAACTTCTTTTTCAATGCCATCTACTCTGCTGTTCACAGGTTCAGTTCAGTTCTCGTTCGTAACTCTAGAACATTCTTGAAATCTCAACTCCATTATTTTACTTTCTTTTTTTACTTCAGCTAATAATTTTTCATTATAGGCTCCAGAAGTTTCTTGAACTTCAACTTTAACTTCAGCTAATAATTTTTCATTATTAGCTCTAGAAGTTTCTTGAACTTCAACTTTAACTTCAGCTAATAATTTTTCTGTTAAACTCCATTTTTCCATGAATGCTGCAAGCATTGTACTGAAATCCTTGTTGTTTGTAGTTGCTCGAGTGGAAACTTCCATTTCTTCTTTTTCGTCAAACTCGTAATCATCAATGTCAAGATTACGCCGCTTAAATTCATCTAGAAGACTCTTCTGCATTTCTACCTTATTACCTGTTGTCAACAATGCCAGCTTACTCAATTCTCTCTTGAGTTGTTCTAATTTAAGCTCCTCAAATTTCATGTCTGCTTTTTTTTAATGCAATTTCACTTCTGACACCAGTTTTTACGTTTATACCTTTTATAAATGTTGGCTTATTTCATTTAAATATCCTTTGAGTTCTTTTATTGCAATCAAAAACAGTTGAAATTCGTTATAAAATAACAGGAACTGTTTTTGCACAGATTTAATGCTATTAATGTAAAAATTGTAAGTTGGATGCCAAATTATTGAACCATACTCAAGAATAGGCCTGACAAGTGAAATATAAAATTGTATTGTTTAAAGGAAAATTAAATTTCATTTGCAAATAAAAATGATCTTGCAAAAGTGCAGTCGCTTCGTTTAATTTAGTTCATATTATCGCAAATTTACTGTTTTGTAATTTTATTGACCGTACGGGAAAACTAGACATAGAGGTATATATGCATAACATATAATTTTTATGTCATGAAAAGACAAGAGAACTCTATAAACGTGAAAAAAATATTTAAATGTTCTAGCTTTAAACTTATTAAAAGTTGCATGTCAATTTAAAAAAATATCGCATAAATGTGTATAAAACAAAGTCTATGGATAATTTTCCGTTAATTGTGAGTTGCGAGAGTAAGTATTCCTTAAGCTCTAAACACATAGACGCCAGCAGACTTCACAACTTCAAGGCTTCAAATGCTGCCAACTTCAAATGCTGCTCTGAAGTCAGCTTCATAATTATTTTGAAGACAGCAACAACATAATAATCAGCTGATGTACATTTTAGCAATACAAATTTCAGGGATGCCGCATATATATTTTATAATGAATAATATTAAAGTTATTGATAAAAAAATGTAATAATATCACGAAAAACTATAAAAACACATACACTTATTTCTTTATTATATTTTTGTAATATTCTTTTATGTTTAATATCAAAAATAAGTTTTTTTTTCTTTTTTTCCAATTTAATATATGTAATGGCAACACTATATTTGTTCTTGCTGCCCGTCAAAATAGAAAATAGCCTAAGTTGGCAGCAGCAGCAAATGCTGTTGTGCAGTCGTGCTGCTGTGCTGCCGTCAAAATAATCGTTTTCATTTAAACACATGGATTTTATTTTTGACATATTGCTGCTTGCTGTCTGCTGTCGTCTATGTGTTTAGAGCATAACACTTAAATTTTTATTTTTTGTATGTAGTTGTGTGTTTTTTATTAGTCAAAATAATATGCTTTTTCATTTTTTCTGTTTTGTTTTTAAGTTTTTTAACTTTTTTTAAAACTACGATGTAAAAACATAAAATTAAAGCGAATTTTGCCTAAAAAATTTTAAAGCGAAAGCGTTGTTTTGTTTTCTGTTTTAGTTAAAAAACAACAAATACGCTCTATTTATTAAAAAAATTCAAATTTTGCATAAACTTCTAGACACTCTTACTGTTTAATTATGAAAAATAAACATAAAACACCTTTACACGTGAATTGATCATATTTTTTAAGAGATACAAATTTAATATAATTTTTTTTAATATAATTTTTCTTTAATTGAAAACAATCTATATATAAAAATTAAACTTTGTGTGTGTGTGTTAGCTATAGACTCTGAAACTGTAAACCGATCGGACTCAAGCTTTGGCAGATTATTGTACACATTCCAGGGAGTGTCTATGGGTGGCAAAAAGTGGGCAGTGCCACGCCCATAAAAAATAAGTTATCATTTTTAGCTACTTGCACTAGATTGATGTTTCTGAAACTTTGCACACATATTAAGCTGTCATGACTATTTGATTTCTTGACTAGAAAAGTGGACAGTGCCGCGCCGATAAAAAAACTTATAATTTTGAGGTACTTGCACTAGACCGATTGTTCTAAGACTTTGCACACATATTGAAATCTCATAATTATACAATTTCTTGATTAGAAAAGTGGGCAGTGCCACGCCCATAAAAATAAGTTACCATTTTTAGCTTCTTGCACTAGATCGATTTTTCTGAAACTTTGCACACATATTGATTTGTCATGACTATACAGTTGCGTTAATAAAAAAGTGGGCAGTGCCATGCCCATTAAAAAGTTATAATTTTTAGCTTCTTGCACTTGATATTCAATTAAAATTCAGAATGCATTTTTATTCATTAAGGGTGCTACGCCCCGCGCCGGGCTTGGCTAGTTATAAATAAAATAGAGAAATATAACTATTGTTTTTATATTTTTTTAACTGATAGATCTAGTTTACTTTCTGTAAATATTTTAGTTCTTCATCCACTCGATTAGGTTCACTTGCCTTTATTCTCCTTATAATTAAATACCATTTGTTTTGCTACAGTTTCGGTCAGAAAAACCAATACATATCTTTAAATCACTTTATCAGATCTAATACTATCAGCTCTAAGAACACTTGTACTACCTGACGCACGAGTATTGGCATAATTGTAAACAATTCAGTTGCTGATAACTCATAACAAAACAAACAACAAAAATATTTGTAATATAAATACAAATAAGCAAAAGCCAAAACAGAATTTTGCACACCTGGCTAATAAACATTGTTTACTTATCTTTAACAAATAGATACCAGTGTTATTTTTATTACTATTTTGTACAATTGGTCTATAAATTTAAATTTGATTTGATTTTAAGTTCATGAGTACTGACTGATATTAAATCAATTTATGTCATAAATATACTTGAATTTAAATTCTATGGAAATTTTCTCTAACTCAAAGTTAGGCGGAAATAGATTCTGTCAATTTTTTACTGAATTCATACTTTATATCGCATTTTAAATATTTATTAAATCAATGTAAATATCAATTGATCGCTATGATGTTTACAGTGATCTCAAAACTGTGAAAGAAATGGGACAAATTCAGAATAAAATATTATTGTAAGTTTTCAAGTGCTGCACAGTGGGGACAATTTAAGTATCTTAAAAATATACATATGTTCAATTTCACATGGTCATAGCAAAGAACTATTGGAGTTAAAATTTGTTTCATAGTCAAAAAAATTTTAATAAAACAAAACCAAGATTATAAATAAAACTTAATAACTCTTAAGCCCATCCAAAGACTTTTAAGAAGTAGTGTACCGGGCATCTGAAAAATGCAACGGTTATAAGGATGACGCTTGAAACCACATACAAAGATGATCTTATGAATAAGCAAGAAAACTTTACTAGAGTAAACATGTAAATTCCGTGACGTTTATCCCACAACTTCGATATTTCGAGAAAATCAATAATATCAATGATAAATGGTTCGAAGTACTTTCTCGCGATAGAATTCAAAAAAAATTCGGAAGAAACGGATGACGATGAGCCCAATGATGTCACGCCACCTGATTATGATGACTTAAAAATATATAACAAAGAAAGTAAAAAGCTTATCTTAATACATTATTATTTAAAAAACTTATTTGACAAATGTCTGTACAACAACTGTCAAATAAACCTTTTAAAACCCTAAATTAATTTTTATGAATACGGCAATTAGTCCATGGTTTTTCTCTCTAAGTAGATACTACTAAAATTATTTTGAGGAATCAAGTTCATTTATTTACAAATATGAAAAAAAAAGTTAAATAACAACGGCTACGCGCGACTTTCCTTACTTTAAAGATAATCTTTAGGTATTTGTATATGAAAAAGATGTTATTTTTTATTTTGTTAGATTAAAATCTGTGTTAGTATCTCGTTCAATTAAAAATGTATATTTCAGTTGGCATCAAATAATTTTTTTTTCAATTTAACATTAACCTCTTCCTCTATTACTAAATATAAGCAAAGAATATAAATCATATAGAATGCGCATGAAGGCCCAAATTGAAATATTTTTTAAAAAAGTTTATGACGCGGTCGGTAAGGCAAAAGGGAAAGAAGCAAAAGTAAAGAGCATAACAATGTTTCGCTCTCATACGTAATTGCGTGGGTTTGTAAATACTTCAGTTTGCATGTATGTATGCTTGTTTATGTTTTGATATTTTCATTTCTTGTACAAATTCAATCAACAAATTCTTGTCAGTCAGACGTGTAACTACGTACGCATGTTGTATGTTGTTTATGCATGTATGTATGGATGTGTTAATGTTCTTCAAACAATGATATGAGAAAATATAAATTTACATTTATAAAAGAGGTCAAATAAATTCAAATAAATGTGAGTAAACATTATATTGAAAACAAATACGCTCGACTGTGTTACAGTAGCAAAATCATATATATATTGTTGTTGTGCGAATGTGATTGCATCAATTGTGATCGAATTTTATATGCCCTTCTTAGCGAAAATTTTAGTGTACGTGTAAATTTTAATTGATTTGAGATATGTAATTTTAATACAATAAAATTTATTATAGGTGAAAATGTTTTTTTCAAGCATTTGAATTTCACTTGAGGTATTTGAGATAAATAAAACTTTACATATAAAATGCGAATAAACTAGAGTTGAGAATTATGTATTATTTTTTTAGAACAAACAGAATGTTGAAAATTTTGTTCATTTCAAAATAAATTAAATAATAATATTGGAAAAGTAATAAGTTGTTTTTTTTATAAAACAATTGAAATAAAAACAAACTATGTATGTGTTTTTGTTAAGAATAAATAATTTTTTATGTTTTTCCCACTTCATTAATTTCTGCCATCAAAAAGTGTTGAATAAGGATGTGAACCACCCTTGTATAATTAACAAAATTATTATACTTTAATAAATTACATCATTCGTTTGCTAAATTTTTTATTTATTTTTTTTTTCCTTGGAACTTCCTTTTTCTATAGACCAATAGCAATGCTTTCGGAGGAGTACTAATAGTAGAATGTCCAAAACTTCTATTCTGTGTTGAGAACAAGCGTCGGCAAACCACTTCGGAGTCAAGCGTTTACAGGACTCAATAATAAAGGATTTTATACCAATTTGTTGGGGCTCAGATTTAAAAATTTTATCAAATATTAAAATATGTATTTTACTAGCATCTAGTTGATTAGTTTATCTGATGGAGCAGCTAAGATTCCAAAATCTGTAAGCGACTGATAATTTTTAAAGTGTATAAAAAGCTCGCTTGGTGCTGTTAGAACTTCATCCGTTTTTCTCAATTCGTCACAACATTTTTGGCATTGTAATTTTGGAATGACTTTAAATGCTACATATCCAACAAAGTATCTCATAGCAACTACTTCGAAATTTATAGCTGCAGAATTTTTAGACACACCACATTTTCTAAATATTGCAAAAAAATTTAATAAATTTATATGCTTCACTGTTAAGCTGAATTGCAGATCTGTAGCAGTTATCACCATAAAGGGAGCCACTATTAAGACAATCGAAAATCTTGTCAATTTTTTCCACAAACTATGCTGTTGATAAGGCCAATTTTGTGGAATTTATCTCAAATTTTGTGGTTTCGGAAAAAGTTTTGATAGCAGCCGCAACAGTTCTGCTGAAATTTTGTGTTGCAAATTTTACACGCATTTTTCAAAACAGTTAGTGTAAATGTGTTTGGGCACATTTTTGTTTTTGCACTTGCTTCCATTTCAAACAATTCTTTAATTACTTGAAAACTTACCGTTCCATCCGGTGATTTTATGTCACACGTTAACCAGCCATTCCGCAAAGACTTAATTAAATGGGGGAAATCGTACATGCAAAAAATTTTTGATCATTAGTTTCAAAAAACGGCTTCTCCACAGATACTTTAAGGTTGGAAAAACATTTTCGGTGGTCGAGCCTTGATCACATAAATGGTGTTTTTTTAAGCCCGATAGAACTTGAAATTGTAAAAAATAACACAAAAAATTAAATTGTAATCAAAATTTTTTTTTTATTCGAAAGATCAATACGTGACATTAACATTTGAAAATGATTTCGGGTATATGGGCACCGCGGCTGTTCTTGACGAAGCGCATTCTGGACGTCCAATTTTATCGCAAAATTGTGTTCAGCGATGAGGCGCATTTTTGGCTTAACGGGTTTGTTAATAAGCAAAATTGCCGCATATGGAGCGAGACCAATCCACAAGAGACCCTACAGACTCCATTACATCCAGAAAAATGCACCGTTTGGTGCGGTTTTCACGCTGGTGGCATCATGAGGCCGGAGCTCGCGTTACGGTCAATTGAGATCGTTACCGCACCATGATCAATGATTTTTTGTTTGAAAATATGGATGACATTGATCCGGAGGAGATGTGGTTTTAACAGGATGGCGCTACGTGCCATACGGCGAACGCAACCATCGACTTATTGAAATCAAAATTTGGCGATAAGTTGATTTCGAGAAATGGACCTGTCAATTGGCCTCCAAGGTCGTTCGATTTGACACCTCTCGATTATTTCCTGTGGGGCTACGTGAAGTCACTGGTTTATGCTGATAAACCAGCAACAATGGACGCCTTGGAGGCCAGCATTGTTCATGTTATTCGTGACATACGTCCAGCAGTGCTCGAAAAAGTGGCCCAAAATTGGACGTCCAGAATGCGCGAAATCATTTTCAAATGTTAATGTCACGTATTGATCTTTCGAATAAAAAAAAAATTTTGATTACAATTTAGTTTTTTGTGTTATTTTTTACAATTTCAAAAAAAAAACCTTTTAAAAAAACACCCTTTATAAGGGCACGAACGTTTATACCCATGCTTTTTCAAATATTACAATTTTCTTTAACTATTTCACTTAAAGTATCCGCAGATAAGCCGTTGTAGAAAACATAGATTTAATCATAAAAACACATACATGAGTGGCAATTCTATTAGTCCTTTCAAATCCAGTTGTTTCAAATCCATCAACTAAATCTAGACTTCTATTATACATCAACTCTTTTCTTATGCTCATTTCATCCATTACTAAAACCATATGCCTAGCACAGCTGTCATCTAACTGGGAGCATTTTTCCCTCAGCCGGGCTGAAGAAATTTAATCGGCGCCTACCGATTCAAGGTGGAAATGTGAGGAAGACTCAAATTTAATTTATCCCTTAGAAATAAGTATGTGCATTTAGATTTGTAAAATATATTCTAAACTAAATATTTTACATTTTCAGAATATTCCTTTGGTCGAGAGCTCAACAAAACCTTACAAAAAATTTTGCTTTCTGCGCTTATATTTTGTAAACAATCAATCGATTCAATAAGAGACTTTTTTATATTTTTACGATTTAACTTTTTAATATTTTGTGTCTTTTGTTCTTTGATTTTAAATTTTTTTGAATTTTTTTGTATTTTTGCGATTACTATATTTTTTCCGGTAGTGATCTGCAAGTAAAGTTTGATTTTCGCAATTTGAGCAGAAGGCGGCTTCGATATTTTCACAATCTAAATTTTTTGGGGGGAACCTGAACTCTGCGTTAAAATCTTCCAATTCTTCCTCCATTTCATCAATATCTACAGTTGGAATGGCGACAGCTTTTACTTTTTCCCCCAACGTATGAACTTGAAAAATGATTTTCGCAAATATAAAGATTTTTATTAAAATTCTTCTCAGGAATTCGACATTTCTCTCGCCAAAATTTGACCTAGTATCATATCCGGCGAAGGAAATTTAAACATTTTTAAGCCCCTAAAATGTATTCTCGACTTTTGGCATTTTTTTACGAAGCATTTTATGCCCGATGGCGATTTATTTTTCTTTTTTGTACTCGAATTCATAGTAGAATTTTTATTTACTGCGTTATTTTTAGTTTTTTTTATTTACTTTTATTATAATTTCTAGACACACTGAAATGTGTTATGAAATGATTCACAACAAAATAAAATAAAAAGTTGCAGAGGCTTTAAAAAATCACTAAAAATTTTTCGGGCCAAGTGTTCTTGACGATTTGTGCCTCTTAAAATACAACAACAATACAAAAATTCTACCTGACTTCGGTTTAGCTAGGTTTTTGCACATCTACTGCATGTAGGTTTTTTTAAGAGACGTTCAAATAATTCCAGTACAGGCAACAGGTACATAAGAGTTTTGCCTTTCTTACATAAAATTGAAATTCCTTTTCTTTTATCACAAAATACATACATAACTATTTGTTTCCTGACGAGTCAACAAATTATTGGCGAAACAGTGACAGCAATTTTAATAAAAATTGTAATTTTAAAGAAGAAAGTAGCTAAAATAAATTATAAATTACACTTTAAAATAAAAAATATCACACTAGAGCTACATGTATGTATAAACATTGAGTGTACTTGACAATAGGCGAAATTTTTTTGAAAACTCCAATTTATAAAAGTATCTGTAATACATTAGAAAACATCGCCTTTTTTATTTATTTATTTCAAATACCTCAAGTGAAATTCATTGTATTAAAATTACATATCTCAAATCAATTAAAATTTACACGTACACTAAAATTTTCGCTAAGAAGGGAAAATAAAATTCGATCACAATTGATGCAATCACATTCGTACAACAACAATATATATATGCTTTTGCTACTGTAACACAGTGGAGCATATTTGTTTTCAAAATAATTTGTGCTGACATTTGTTTGAATTTATTTAACCTTTTTTATAAATGTAAATTTATATTTTCTCATATCTTAATTTAAAGAACATTAACACATCCATACATACATGCATAAAAAATAAACAAACACGTGTTCGTATTTATTTTGTTTCTTTGCTTCCTTGTTTAACGCATGATGTTAAACGAGTGCATGGTAAATAAATATGAATAAAGAAACCAACAACAAATTACCTTTACAAAATTTTGTGAGTGCATGGTAAATATATATGAATAAAGAAACCAACAACAAAATACCTTGACAAAATTTTGTGAGCGAAACTATAAGAGAGCAATTCGTAATGAAGAGAGCGGGTTCCAATGTTAGAACCCGCCATAAGAAATTTTGTTTCTACGTGATGCGCATTCTATATGATTTATATTCTTTGATATAAGTCACTTGAACCCCCTATGCTTTAAGCTCTTTATACTTACTGAGATTTTTTTTTATTTCAAAATTTTAATACATTCTTCATATAAAGAGTGTGTCAAAAGTAGGGTTGCCATTCGTACTGTTTTAAACAGTACATGTACTGTTTTTTGTAATATGTACTGTTATATTCACAATACCTAAAACAGTACGAAAAAGTACTGTTTTTGTACTGTTTTTGAATATACATGCATTGAATTTTGTAATTTTTTGAAGAATGAAACAGGAAAAAATTGTACTGTTAAATGTGTACAAAAAAGGGATAAATATTTTTGTAATATATTTTTTAATTAACTTTTTTTGTAAGCATAAATTATTTTCTTTTGTATAACTATACCACCTCTATTTGTGTTGTATAATTATTTATTAAATTTTAAAAAATATCAAATGTATTCATTTTAAAAATTCAATTGATTTTTTAAACAATATTTAATTAATTAATTTTTGGATTACTATATATAACTTAAAAAATATCAATTGTAATTGACAAATTATCAATTTTAAAGTAGACTTTACTTTATTGTTCATAAAAATTGTTATTGTCTTTAAAATAAACTTCAAAAAAATTATTAAAAATAATATTATAGTCGACTTTAACAAGAAATGTTTTCTTTTTGTTGAGCCTAAATACTATTTTCTTAAATATTGTTAAATATTGATTTTAAGTACAATAACAATTTCTATGCATGATAGATTAAGTGTCATTATTACAACTTGCCTTTAGTTAAAGCTTTGCCCTAAGTCTACTTAAAAATTGATAACCTGTCAATTACAATTGCTATTTTTTAAGTTATAAATAGTACTCCAAAAGTATTAATGGAATATTATTGTATTTTGTAGAAACAAATCAATTGAATTTACATATTATAGTTAATTTTAAAATTCAACTCGTAGTTTTTGAAATTCAATTACCAATTTCGAAATTCTATTTACTATTTTTGAAATTTAATTAATAACTTTTGAAATACATTAGATCATTTTCAAAATTAAGTTTGAAAACATAGTGCATAGTTCTGAAATACAATCAAAAATGTTAAAACATTGGTAATTCGTTTATTCAAACTAATATTAATATCGAAAAACGACGTTCAATTTGTGTTTTTGACCACGTTAGTAACTTAAGATACTATTTGTAGTTCGACTCGATCTATATACATATGTATTGCATTTTGAAACAAATGTGTTTTATGTTATTTTTTTACTTATTTTTAAAACATATGTGATGTATTGAATTAAAATTTAAGTCACCGTAATGTTCTCTTAGTTTTTACATGTTTTTATGTTTCTTATTAACTTTTTTTTAAAAAAAATGTGATGTATTGAAGTAAAAGTTATGTTATAAATATAAAAAATGTACTGTTTTTTTGAAAAGTACTATTTTTTCCCCCTCAATGTACTTTTTTTCACTTTTCAAATATGGCAACCCTAGTCAAAAGAAACTTTTACACAATATCCCAGCCAAAATTTATCGATGATCCACTAAATTATAATATTTTTTATCATGTAAGTTTTAAAAAATATGCCTATATAGAGATCATTTTTAAATCACTTATTTTCAATTGTTATCTATATCTTCTTTTTCTATATATATAAAAGTGAATCTCTGTCTGTGTGTGTCTGTGTGCGTTAGCTATTGACTCCGAAACAATAAAGCCGATCGGACTCAAACTTTGACTAGTTATTGTACACATTCTGGGGCGTGTTTCTGGGTGGTAAAAAATGGGCGGAGCTACGCCCATCTACATATACATAAAAATGAAATACGCCCATAAAAAATAAATATTAATTTTTCAGCCCATAAAAAAGTGATAATTTTGAGGTAAATGCACTGAACCGATTTTTCTGAAACTTTGCACACATTTTAAGCTGTCATGACTATATAGTTTCGTAATTAGAAAAGTGGGCAGTGCCACTCCCATTAAAAATAAGTTATTATTTTGAGCTATTTCCACGCATTCTAATGGTTCCCACCGATTTGCCTTGCAATTTCAAGTGACTACAGTTTCCAGTTCGCCTTACATTCAATATTTCCATCAACAAAGCACAAGGTCTCTTGAGCGTGTTGCAGTATTGAATTTGGAAAATCCATGTTTTTCACATGGCCAGCTGTACGTCGCATGCTCCAGAGTGGGAACACCAAAAAATTTGTTCATTTTTACAGCAAATGGAAAAACCAAAATATAGTATACTTACTTGCTTTGCAATAAAAATCAATAAAATATTTTTAATATATTCAATTAAAATTCAGAATGCATTTTTATTCATTAAGGGGAGTAGTATCGCGCGCCGGGCTTCGCTAAAAAATGCAATATACCTTTAAAAAAGTTATAAGAGATCTGAAATTTTAACGTCACACTGTTTCAAAAGCCATTTAACAGTACAAGAAAGACTTGAACATTGAAAAAAAACCTGGATCAGGTAGAAAAAATATATAAAAGATATTGGTAATACAGAGGGAGTCGAACAACTCTTTCGAAGTGCACCGAAAAATTCTATCGAAAAGTTAAGTGATTATATTGTGCTCAGTTAAATCAGTCAGGGTTAAAGACGTATAAGGCTAAAAAAAAAATCCAGATCGCAATGCAGTAAAGAAATTAGAAGCGAAAGAACGATTGAAGAAATTTAGGTACAATTTTTTAAAAAGAATACACCTGATGTATTGTCGATGATTCAACTTATGTACTAAGTAGCAGACTTTTCACAACTTTCGGTTCAAGAGTTTTTATATGGCTAATGGACAAAGCAACGTTTAAGAACAAAAGCAAAAAAAAAACAAACAAAATTCCCCAAGATGC
Source organism: Phyto melanocephala (assembly GCA_941918925.1). Classification (NCBI taxonomy): domain Eukaryota; kingdom Metazoa; phylum Arthropoda; class Insecta; order Diptera; family Rhinophoridae; genus Phyto; species Phyto melanocephala. The sequence goes on from OW799236.1 coordinate 60,111,804, forward strand.
TTCTTGTGTTGTAAGCCATTTGTAGATGGTGGAAAATAAGCAAATCATTTGTGGCATTAGGCAAGATAAACACTATAATATATTCTATGGAGACTCTACAAAAACAACTTTTACCATTATTAAAATAACACAAAGAGCCGTCATATTTCTAGACCGATTTGAACCACCTCGTCCAAAAAACTAATGGAAGCAACTATAAAATCTTTAATAGGAATATATCCGGAAATAGTGGATAAATTTATAAATACCGAGTAGTGGCCAACATTTCAATGTTTAATGAATCTGTACAACATTTAAAAATATCTACGATTTTTTAAGAATTTTTACATTAAACGGTTTTAGTTTTATTTAACCTAATATAAGTATAAGTTTTATCTGTCTCATTTATTATTAGGGTGATCGACTCTGTTTTACAACCGGTGGAAAACTCGGTTTTTTTTATCTTTAAGCTGGCGGTTTTTTCTAAACGTTGATTTTTCGAATATCGAATACACCGGTTTTTTTATCCGAAAAAGTCGGTTTTTTATTTATTTAAGTTTATTTTCATATAACTTAGTACGCGGAAAGTTTACAAAAATCAGAAAATAAAAACTATTAAACATTCTTCCATAATGATGTAAGAAATTTATTTGTTGTTTAAGAAACAAATGTAAAATAAGAAAAATAATTGAGCTTTAATACTATTTTTTAAAAGGAAATAAACCTAACGTTAAAAGTTAAAGGTAACTGAAGCATAAACTTAGCTGATCGATCACTTTTAGGTAAAAAGAGTAGTTACAATAAAGAAAAACCAATAACCTCTCCTTTCAGATCCTAATTTTAATTCATGGCATTGTGTGTCTTTTAACTTAAATTTCAATTAAACCATCAAACAAACTAGTTTATGCCTATATTTGTATGTCTGTCAGGGGTAAAAGAAAGAATTTTTAAAATGAAGTTTTATATTCGAACCGGTTAACCGGTTTTTTCTCAATTTTCAAAATAGCAACCGGTTTTTTTTTAATTTATAATTTCAAATATTTACTATTTTCGAATTAATTTTCTTTTATTTGTGTTAAGTTTTAGCCTAACATGATCACGACGGTCGTATTATAGTTTCTATAACAATATTTGGTTGTCGAAAACAAGTAATAATTATTTTCGATTCATTTAATCATATATTTTGTCACGATAATCAGGTATTTGTTGGAATTGACTCATTTAATGTTTACTTTTCGTAAAAATTTCAAAATGGTTATCATTTAAAAATAGTATGATTTAAAAAAATTAATTTGACAAAAATAACATTATATTCAAAAGCATTAAAAATTACAAATAATCATTAAATAATAGGTGACACAAAAAATGAATGAGATGTCAAAAAATGAACAAAAATTTTGAAAAATTAAAGAAAATTTAAAAATAATCGAGAAAATGTAAAAAATATTGGGAAAAAATTTGCACTTAAATTGGCAAGTACAATCAATATGTGTATGTTACAGCAAAAGACAATAATTTGCCGTAAAAAGCAAAGATTGTCGATTTCAATTGTAGTCATATATGATTATTGAATGATACTTTAATTAAACATAATAATGATAACTGGTAACCATTATATGTTTTAACCATAATCATACAATTCAATCATAGTATGTTGCTCTTCGATTATGGTTATCACAACCATATTTTTTCTTTGCGTGTACAGGAAAACAAGCAAATGTTATCTGCATATTTAAGGCATTCAAGATATTGACTGTGGCATGTGCCCCTTCTAGGGCGTAAATTATGATTTTAAATTTGAATTAGCTATATGAAAAAAGTCCTGATTATTTTTTAAAATGTTTAGTTTTATTGGATTTCATTTAATAAAAATAATAAACATAATATCATTCATATGACTACTACGGCTGGTTCGCAACTACCCCATCCGATCAACCCAATTTTTATATACAAAATTCTTCTCAACGAAGTGCAATAAATGATAAACGATTGATGTTAATGAATGTTTTTGTACATTTTCAAGCATAGCTGCAATGGATTCGATTGAACGTACTGGAAGAGAACGTACACGGGCTGCTTTGTCAAAAAACGATAAATTTTCATGAACTTGAAGGCAAATCGCTACTCGAAAATTTTCCACGTAGATTTATTGCAGTTTGCGTTAAAGGCTCACTACTTTGGAAGTAAGGTTTTAATATTTCCCAATTTTGTTTGATTGTGGAACGACCCATTTTGCAAATGTCAAACATAAGCCTAAAAATAATAACACTGTGCAAGAAATTTTCACTTTTTTTCGTGACAAGCTGGGCACCTGGCGTTTTAACATAATTCGGGTACGCTGAGTCCAGTGGTGCCCGCGGTTTTATAAGATTGGCTTTGGTTTTCGAGATATACCGTTATTTCGAAAATGGAGGAGGTTGCACAACATATGTTCGCGTAACTCAAAAAAGCTTTAGCTTGTAATTCCGCAATAAAATTTTCTTTAAGAAAAGTAAGACTTCTTTCTAATATCTGCAGTCGTTTTAGAAACATAATTTTTTTTTTTTGAAAAAAAAAAAAAATTTTTTATCAAAATTTCGAAATTTTTGTTTTTTTAAAATTCATAAAAAATTAAAAAATGCAGCTAGGCTTCTAATTTTTTGCAGACATATAAAAAACGAAGCTGATCACAAAACAAGCCATAGATCTTTAAAATCTGTTAGCAACTTTTGATTCTATTCACAAAAGTCGACAAATTTTAGTACATTTAAGAATTTCATAAAACGCAATATTTGTATGGGAGCCCTCTAAGAAGTGAAGTTACCGATTAAAAAAATTCTTAGAATTAAGAAATAAAGTCATAAATGCTTACATCTTTGTATTTTATTGTGTTTACAAAACCACACAAATCGGTCTTTTATTGTGCAGTCAAAACCGCACTAATCGGTCTTGTAAAAAATTTAAATAACATATTCTATTGTTATACCTGGAACAGGTAGAAATATTATTCGTCCTGGTTTTTTTTTACAAAACATGGTCATGAAGGTCTCGACAGGTACTTTGATTAAAACAATTACACTAAAAATACATAAGAGTTCCTCAACCCCTTCACTGTCATATGGAAAGTGCTTGCGAAAGTGATTAGTGAAGTTAAAAGCCTTTGACAGTCTTGAATCCAATCAGTTATATTGAAATATCTAAGACGGAGGCATGTAAAAAGTTTAATTACTTTTGTTATGTGTGTGGGAAATATAAAAATATGCCAAGTCGCCGTAAAATCACTACTGAAACAAGTACCTAGTATGAATCATATTTTTCTTTAAGTGTTATATATGGTAAGAGTTGGACACCATCAATAGTGTGTACACACTGCATTTACCATTTAAATAAGTGGGGCAAAAATGAAGACGCCATGCCATTTGGTGTTCCAATGATTTGGAGAGATCCCATACTTCATGTTGAAGATGAGTGTTATGCGTGCATAAATTATACAGCGGGTATGAACAGAAGAAAAATTACTTATATATCTTATACTGAAACAGCATATGCATATTCCCTCAATAATTAATTCTGTTAAAGCGGGTGGACCAGATACTTCAATGTATCAACCGTCATGTATCACGGTTCCATGCAGTCACAATGAAATCATGAAATATCGTCTGGATATAATGGTACGGCATCTAAAATTATCTTAAAGACAGAGCATTCTCTTGACAAAAGACTTAAAACGAGCTAATATTTTAGCACCAGGTGTACAAATATACGGGGCTATCAATCGCCATAGACGATTTACGACTTTTTTTTCAAATCTATTGACAATAATTCTATCGCGTATTGTACTGACATCCGCGGCTTGGTTTTATCAATGCAAAATGAATATAATCCTGGAGATTGGCGCTTATTTATTGATTCTTCCAAAAGTAGCTTAAAAGCAGTTTTGCTATATGTCACTAATTTAAAAAGTCCTATTCCTATAGCACTAAGCACAAATACTAAAGAGACATATGCATCAATGAAAAAATAATGCAGTTAATTAAAAATAAAGTCCACAAGTGAAAAATATGCGCAGATTTAAAAGTGGTAGCACTTTTAAGAGGCATGCAATTGGGCTATACTAAAAATATGTGCTTCATGTGCTTATGGAATACGCGTTTCGATGGCGGTCAGTAAAATACACGGGATTGGGCTTTACGTGAGGAAAGCAGATTGTATAGAAACAATGTTATTGAATTACCACTTGTGCCGATGGAAAAGCTTTTGCTTCCTCCACTCCACATCAAACTGGGTATTGTAAAAAATTTTATAAAAGCATTGAGCCCAGATGGTGTTGCTTTTACCGAATTGCACCGAATTTTTCCACGATTAAGCGGCATGAAAGTAAAAGAAGGTATGAACTCTAACTACTTTATTAAATTAGATAAATAAATTAGATAAATTTCATATCATAATGTTTTTATTTTACAGGAACTCTTAATGGACCTGACATTCGTCGTCTTATGAAGGACCATGAATTTGAGGTTGCATTGAATGATATCGAGCTATTGGCCTGGAATTGTGTGAAATCAGTAATAGAAAATATATTAGGAAATCATCGGTCTGAAAACTGGCGAATTTTAATCAAAAATATGCTAACCGCATTTAAAAACTTAAACGTTAGAATGCCATTGAAAATACATTTTTTGCATTACCATGCCGAAAAATTTAATAAACAATCACCAGCCGAGTCTGATGAACATGGCGCGAGATTTCACCAAGTAACAGCCAGGCTCGAACACTGGTATAGCGGCAAACAACTTGATTCGCTATTAGGGGATATTTGTTGGAATCTGCAGGAGGAAGATAAATAAATTTCTAAATAAAAACTTTAACTTTAGCTACTTAACAAAAAAAATTTTTTAGTTTCGTTATTATAAAAAATTACATATTTTCTGAAAAAAATCAAAAGTTGTAGACAGACTTTAATCACTAATAGCTTATTTTGTTTGGAACTTTGTTTTTTATACGCGTAGAACTCTAGCATTAAATTTTGCACCTGCAGCGCCTGAGATACCCCTAGACGGGCCAAATGACCAGCGCAACTTTATTTTTCATTCCCATCATTTGTTTCTAAGGACTAGGATTCACTCCTAGGGGGATAAAATGTATGACCGACCTCCAATGTTTTTTGTTCTTAACATTTGCTCAAATTATACTTTCCCTTTATCACCATCCCTTAGGGGGGTTCCGTTTTATGAAATTCTTAAATTAACTAAAATTTGTCGACTTTTGTGAATAGAATCAAAAGTTGCTAACAAATTTTAAAGATTTATGGCTTGTTTTGTTATCAGCTTCATTTTTTATATGTCTGGAAAAAATTAGAAGCTTAGCTGCATTTTTTAATTTTTTAAAAAACAAAAATTTCGAAATTTTGATAAAAAAATGATTTTTTTTTCAAAAAAAAAAATTATGTTTCTAAAACGACTGCGTATATTAGGAAGAAGTTTTACTTTTCTTAAAGGAAATTTGCGGAATTTCGGTTTTTTAACTTTTTTCAATAAGTTAAAGCGTTTTTGCGTTACGCGAACATATGTTGTGCAACCTCCTCCATTTTCGAAATAACGGTATATCTCGAAAACCAGAGCCAATCTTAAAAAATCGCGGGCACCACTGGATTCGTGTACCCGAATTATGTTAAAATGCCAGGTACCCGGCTTGTCATTTTTCAACTAGCATAGTGTAATGAATATTGTCAAAGTAATATAAATCATCAAAGTAAAACGTTAAAGTAATCGAAAGTTCAAATTTATAATTTTGATATGGTCCCTATGAAGAAATAAATAATGCTTTAATATTTGCGGCTTGTTTTTAAACAATCACTGCTTCTGGTATCAACAATTCATTAAACCTTTTTAAAGTGTTTGATAATTTCTCTTTTTGTAAAAAAATTATATATAAAATTACTGCTTATAATTGTCAATAATCTTTTTTCAACTAAGTAATTTTAATATATTTTCTTTTTCTAATGTCTGCAAAATATTCTTTTAAAAAAAAATTCAAATTATCGCTTTATCTTTATTTACTATTTAAAGAAAATATTCGACAATCTTTTTCTTCTAGAATATAAAGCTGATTTGATTCCCGCTAGAGACTTTACTTTGATTCACTTTAACATACCATATTCTTGCTAACTTATCTCGAGAAATTTATAGTATAACTTCTACAGTATATGGTAATACTACAATAGATAAAATTTAAAGTCTTAATTTGATTTTCCATTGATAGAAAATATTTGCTTTGTACATAACATTTTTATTAATAGACTCACAGAATAATTTTCTAGATGTTTAATAATATTGACTTAATTCTGTCAATAAAAAATTTTACTTTTATCTATCTAAATATTATTGTCATATTATTATTCTTATTTTGAATCCACTTAAAATAAATAAAAGTACAATTAAACCTTTTTAAAAAAACAGGCATATACAACGTATAAGTAGTTATTATTTAACAAAATTTAAGCGTAAATATTGTGAATGCAAACAATTTTCGCTTCTAATAATGGGGTACAGTTAACACAATGACTTCATTTAAAAAAAATTTTGTCCTTCAAAATACTGATGAACACGAGAATATCACATGTTGGGAAGTTTTTACTAAAAAATATTAAAAGACGACAAAAATAGTTAAGAAAATAAAAGGAACTATAGAACATCAAAATACGGCTAACATTTAAAATATTAATTTTATCATACATATATATACGCAAAGGGCTAGCGACATGAAATTTGGACAATCGGTTCCTCTTTCAATGTATAGCTCCACTAAGAAGGGATTTTTGGAAATTCGTACTTTAAGAGGGTAAAAACGGGTAAAATCGGTCATCTTATATCTGCTAAACTAAAAATTTTATTTATTTATTTATTTATTTTGTATTCCCATACAACAAGACTTAAAGTCTTATAATTATAGTACAGGATGAGTAAATTGAACATGATAAGTTATTACAATATGATTATTAAAAAAAAATGAGAAAACATTTTTAATGGAAAAAATCTAACGAATTATACATTTTAAAGCAGGAAAATAAAATAAAATAAATATACATATATAAAAAAGAATATTAAGAATACAATCTTTAAAAATAAAAGTAGAATTTTTATTATTGAAATACTCATTATTAGATACGACTAAACTAATTAAAAACTGCTTTCCTAAACTGCGTTGCATTACTCAAAAACTGTATAGACGACGGTAGCGAGTTCCAAAGACGAGTACAATGAATTAAAAATTGCCATTCAGACAGAAGCGTTTTATATCTAATTTGAATCAGATTGTTATTTCTTCTTGAGCGGGTAAAAGTTAGGCACCTAAACAAGTATGATGGCTCATTAGTGAATATAATCTTGTGCAAAAGTAACAAAGATCTTATTTTTAGTAGATCACAAAAACGTACTCCATAGAGTTTACTTTCATAGGGTGTTATGTGAGATGATCGCCTTAAATTAAAAACATATCTTAGTATAGCGTTAAATGTGGAAGTTAATTTTCTTTTACTTAAGAAATCACAACTAGCGAAGACTTCGCAGCCATATAGGAGAGTTGGGATAAGGTAAGTTTTGGCAAGAAGTATACGTATGTTAACAGGGGTTAAATGCTGAGTCTTCCAAAGCGAGCGTAGCATCGAAAAAATTTTCCCAGTAGCGTTGTTCACATGATTAGACCACGTAAGTGATGAATTAAGAATTACTCCAAGGGTTTCAGTTTTGCTGACAACTGCAATACGTTGGTTATTTAAAAAGATGTCGGGTATATTGGTATCTTGTAAAGATAAAATGATACAAATTAAATTGAAAAAGTATTGTAATTTGCACAAAAAATAAGCTGACAGGTGTCTGGTTTTTTTTGAATTTTCAACCCCTAAGGGAAAATACGGGTAAAAACTATAATTTGATACTTTTTTGGTACCCTGCGTAACTTCCAAACGCATAAAGCTAGGAAAAACATTTAAACTGTATTTAGTAATCCGCGAAAAAATATTAATAAAAATTCGGCACTTTTTTAAATTCACATGTATAAGGGGTAAAAATTGTCCCTTATTTGGTACTTTTTTTAAAAGAAACTTTTCTTATATTATTCAATGGGACAAAATTTGACAATTATTAATTCCTAATAGAATATGGACAATTATTTAGGTGAAATTTTTTTGGGGACAAAAAAGGTACCAAAAGGGAGCTAATTCCGGAAAATATATGTAATTCCTATTTTTACAAAATTTTTAATTGGGATTTTACCAGACATATAAAAATTACGTTATTTAGTAAAAATTTAAACACATTCCTAACAGGGTAAAAAGGGGAAAATCGGGAAAAGAGTTTGGTACTTTTTAGAACATAATTACTTTTATACAAAAAAGAATAGATTTACTGACTTTAAACCATGTCAATTAAAATATTTTGTTACATAGATATTTGAACATTTTGAACTTGGAATTTGGAACTTGGACAAAAAATTTACTTTTTCGCTTTTCTATGGTACTTTTTGTATTTTCTACGTTAATAAAGGTAGAATTGTAAAATAAAGGACTATAGATTCCAGGTGAGACTAAAAATGTTATGGCTGTCCAAAAAGGTACTTTTTTAAATTTTTATGGTACTATTTGTATTTTCTACGTTTATGAAAGTAGGATTGTACAATCAAAGACTTTTGATTCCAGGTGAGACTAAAAATGTTATGGGCGACAAAAAGTACTTTATTGAATTTTTATGATACTTTTTGTATTTGCAATGTTTGCGAAGCTAGAATTTCGCAATTGGTGGCTATTGATGCAAGGTGAGACTGAAAATGTTATGGGCGACTAAAAAGGTACTTTTTTGAATTTTTATGGTACTTTTCGCATTTTTTACGTTTATTAAGGTAGGATTGTACAATCAAGAACTTTTAATTCCAGGCAAAACTGATAATTTTATGGACGACCAAGAAGGTACTTTTTTTAATTTTTATGGTACTTTTTGTATTTCTAAGTTTATGAAGATAGGATTATACAATCAAGGACTATTGATTCCAGGTGAGACTAAAAATGTTATGGGCGACTAAAAAGGTACTTTTTTTAACTTTTATGGTACTTTTTGTATTTTCCACGTTTGCGAAGCTAGAATTCTGAAATTAGTGACTATTGATACAAGGTGACAATAAAAATGTTATAGGCGACCAAAAAGGTACTTTTTTGAATTTTTATGGTACTTTTGGTATTTTCTACGTTTATGAAGATAGGATTACACAATCAAGAACTTTAGATTCCAGGTGAAACTGAAAATGTTATGGGCGACAAAAAAGGTAAATTTTTTAAATGTTTATGGTACATTTATTAAGGCAGGATTGTAGAACCAAGGACTTTTGATTCCAGGTGAGACTGAAAATTTTGTGGGCGATCCCAAAGGTACTTTTCTCAATTTTAATGGAAATTTTTGTATTTTCTACGTTTTAGTTAAAATTATGAAATAAAGGATTATTGATTTAGGTTTAGAATTAAAATGATATTGAAGACACAAAAAAAGCCTTTTCGCATTTTTATTGTACTCTTTGCATTGTTACGTTTGTGAACATGGATTCTTAATATTAGTGTCTATTGTTCCGAGGTGTAACTCCTAAATTACCAAAATTATGTTTTCTCAATTATTCAATTTTATATATTTTGTATACATAGAATTCTAAATGTAGGTAATAATACACCAAGTGGAAGTTTTAGTGAAGGAAAAAATGTTGCTTTTATTATTTTTAGGAACATTTTTGGAAATTATGAATCTTAATTTTTGATCTTGCATTGATCTTGATCTTGTATATGCCCGATATATCCTTACTCTACTTTTAATTTTTCTAAGTAAATGGAATCAGAGATACAAAACTTCATAAATTGAACCAAAAATATTTAATATTTATAAATAGAACTTGAGTATTCAATAAATAGTAAGAACTACGCTATCGAAGTAGCGGGTTAAATGCTAGTATACAAATATCTTAGAATTAAATTATTATTTTTAACAAGTAAAAACAAAATATTCGGCTGTGCCGAATCTTTTATACCCACCACCAATTTTGTGTACATTTAAAGCAAAATATTTATTATTTTGTTAATCGCTATGGACTAATCTCTTTATAATAAAATATGTATCATTTTCTTTGTAGAGGGTGGTTAAATTTTAAGGGCCCATGTTGAAGGTGAACCACACCTAAACGTCAAGTTTTTTCTTGCATTTCATTTGACATTTTAAATCTCAAACTAACTCAATTTGAACCGTGGAAAGATACGCAATCGAGCAACGCGTTAAAATTATTCAATGAAAATGGGCGTTAAAGCAGACGTGTCAATAAAGTTTCTGCTAATAAATACAACTTAGATATTTCAGTATAGTCGTTTATTCTTCCAAAATTTTTATTCATAGAGAAATTATATGAATTTGAGGTAAAACGTTATATAGGAGGTAGGCGTAAAAGTGGGCGTATCACCTATATTTCCCGTTTAAACAAAGCCTTTGACCACAAAGCAAAGTGTGCAAAATTTCAGAATCGTACATAAAATTTTGTCCGTTTTATTAGGTTTTAAATTTTTAATCTACTAAAAAGTACACTGCGCAGTATAAATTTTCGTACATTTTGATCTATAACTCCCTTTCTAATGCATAGATAATTAATAATTTAATAATTTTTCGTGAGAAATATTGTTTTTGCTCAGGAAATATATATTTGGAGTTTCACGACTTTACGTTGATGCTTTTGGACACGGTTTATTCGACCTGCTCTTGCTTTACGGGCTATAACTCTCTTCCTAACATTCCGATTTAGCCCATTTTCAATACCAAACAAACCTTGTGTATGAGAAAGATTCTGGCAAAATTTGAGCAACTTTCAACAGAAGGACAGACGGATGGACATAGCTAGATCGTCATCAAATCAAACCCCGATTCAGAATATATATACTTTGTGTTACAAACGGAATGACAAAATTAATATACCCCAACCATTTTTTTTTTGGTGGCGGGTATAAAAATTAACGAGACTGACTAACTGACTCATCATCCCAACCGCAAAACTGCACACATGAAATTTGGACAGTGGGTTCTCTTCTTTTGCATACTTAGATAAACAAAGCAGGGATTTTCAAAATTTGACCTTTAAAGGGATAAAAATGGGCAAAAGAGGTATGATACAAAAAACCTTGAAAATGTATAGTTATGTACCTAAGAAATAAGCGGACAGCTGTCTGGCCTATTTTTAAAATTTTCTACTCTTAATTAGGGTTGCCATCCGTCCTCTTTTCCCCGGACACCGTCCTCTTTTTTAGGGCATCCGGGCAGTCCATCTTCTTTTTTACCAAATGACCGGGGTTGTCCGGCTTTTTGCGCCTTCTCTGAAGTTTCTTTCTTACATTTAAACTTTAAATCACAGGTCACAAATGTATAAAAAAAAGATTTAGGTGCTCGTACAATTAGTTTTGAAAAAGTATAATTTTAAAACTTCTCTTTGTACAAAATTAGTTTTATTATTCTTAATTGTCGCTATTTATCGAAGTGGCCTATTTTAACTTGTCTTTTATTTTAAAAAAGTTCGGCAAAGGCTTCTGCTTGTCAACTGTGTGTTTTTCATAAAGTTTGTTTTCCAGATATACGAGAAAGTCTTCAAAATTTTTAAAAGTGTACATTCCCGATAATGAATGCAATGAATTTTTGTTGTTTTTTTGTTTTTATTTTCAACCATTAAATCAGAATGATATGTTCAGTTTGTATTTTTGTAAATAAAGCTTTTTCGTAAAAACAAATTTTGTTTTTGTATTTTAAATGGCGTCGTAAATTATCAAATTTAATTTTTTTAAATGTGTCCTCTTTTTTTGGGCAAATGTCCTACATTTTTTATGCTGGCGTCCTACTCTTAATGAGCAAAAACGGGTAAAAAACATATTTTGGTACCCAACAAAAGCACAAAGGATATAAAATTAATTCATAAGAGGACAAACTTTTAAATTTTTTTGTCAGCTCACATTTTTAAATAACATGTACTAATCGTATTTTAGACATAAAACAAAATAAACTTTACTTAAATTAGGCGGTTTTCAAAATTGTTTTTTAGAGATAACAAAGAGTAACAATCTTATAAAATAAGCTGACTAATGGTTGTTTAAGTAAAAAAATTAAGTAGACAAAATAATTTAAGAAAATATTATAAAACAAACATTTCTCGATAAGTTGTTATTACATCTGAATTTCAGTGTATTTTTATATTTCTTTAAAACTTATTTTCTTCAAAAATGTAAAATATAGGTAATAAAAACAATCTCACTTTATATCTGGAACAGTGGCCTAAAAACAATTAATTTTACATATTAATTACACAAATAAAGTCGCAGTAAATACATTCGATATCTTTCAAACTATTGGGCAAATTTAAAACCAATATAAACACGACTTAAAGATAATATTGTTGACGAGTTTTAGATTTTTTAACTGAATATGGTAAATCGTTTCCAAATTATTCCAATATGGGTAGTAGAAGTGACGTAATTTTTGGACTTTGATTCAGCGTCCCATATAACCTTGTATTACCTAAATAATAATTAAACCGTCAATTCACATGAAAATTTTAATAGGGGATTCATCAGACATTAAAAAAAAAATATATAAAAATAAAATTTTGTTAAACATGAAACACATACAAATCGAAGTAGAGAAGAGAAAATATTTAGTTTTATGCTAAAAATGTAGATTTATTCACCATCAATCATGTTTTTTAAAATATTTTATTGTTTAATAGATAATAAAATATTGTTACAGATTTATTTTTAAATAGCTTTATTTACATTATAATAATTACTATGTTACTATAAATAGCCGAACAACACAGCTAACATGATCAGTATAACAGTAGAGCTTGTAAAGCGCGTATCAAAGTGAGTTTGATAATAAAAGTGTATAACAATGAGTGAAATAAGTAAAGTGTTATAAAAGAATATCTGAGTGTGTTTAAGTAAATAAAGTTCTCTTAATTTTATAACTAATTTTAACTGTTTTTGATTGCAATAAAAGAACTCAAAGATTATTTAAAGGAAATAAGCCAACATTTGTAAAAAGTATAAACGTAACAACTGGTGTCAGAAGTGAAATTGCATTTTAAAAAAAGCAGACATGAAATTTGAGGAGCTTAAAGTAGAACAACTCAAGAAGGAATTAAGTAAGCTGGCATTGTTGACAACAGGTAATAAAGAAGAATTGCAGAAGAGAATTCTAGATGAATTTAAGTGGCGTAATATTGACATTGATGGTTACGAGTTTGACGAAAAATAAGAAATGGAAGTTTCCACTCGTGCAACCACAAATAATATGGATTTCAGTACGATGCTTGCTGCTATGATGGAAAAGATGGAAATTAAATTCCAGGAAGTTCAAGAAAATTCTAGAGCTAATACTAAAAAACTTTAAGCTCAAGTTAAAGTAGAAGTTCAAGAAACTACTACAGCTAAAGCGAAGTTAAAGAATCTTCTAGAGCTAATAATCAAAAACTTCAGTAGATGGCATTGAAAAAGAAGTTAATAAAATTTACAAAAAACTGTCTGATCTTGAAAATAACATCGGAGCACAGGCTAGAAATGTTGACGAAAAATTGCAGATGACAGTTAAAAGTGTTGACAAAAAATTTAACAATCTGTCAATAAAAATTAATGATCTTCAATGTCATGAGGGACCAGTCCGAATAATTATAGAAATATCTAGTAGAATAAAGGCCCCTACTTTTGATGATAATGCACCATTTAATGTTTTTAAATTTCAGTTTGAGACAGTTGCCAATAGAAATATGTGGAACAATGAAGAAAAGGCTATAGAGTTGATTTTGGCATTAAAAGGCAACGCAGCACAAGTTCTAGAAAGTAGAACTATTGGCTGGAGGGAAAACTACGAGGACATAATGGTTGCGCTGCAACGTAAGTATGGCAGCGAGCACAAACGAGATATATACCGAATGGAATTACGAGGCAGAATACAGAAAGCTAACGAGTCCTTATAAGATTTCGCAACGGAGATCGAGCGTTTGGTGCAGCTGGCATATCCTGGTGAAAATCACCCATTTTTGGATCAGTTTAAAATTGAAACGTTTGTTAATGGAATACGTGATCCTGAAATAAAGCACGCGGTGTTTGGCATGCATAAATCTACGTTTGGAGAAACAGTTTCATATACACTAACACAGGAAACTGCAAAATTGCTTTCTAAGCCGCAGATATCCAAGCTGCGAAATCTTGAAATTTCTACAGAAATGGAAAGAGATAAAGTAAGCAATTTCAAGGCTCTTATACAGGCGTTAGAGGAAAAGCAAGGCAAACCCAAATGCTAAAATTGTAGAGCACCAAGAAAGCGGGCCACCTGGAAACAGCAAACGGAAAAACACGAAATCATCAAATGAGTCACCGTTAAACTAAAACGAGCTAGCTCTATGGGGCAAGATCTAGCTCCCATAACCGCGGGCCCCACAATCTCCATATCAGTTATGCAGCAGAAAAATAGCAACCTTACTGATTGTGGGTATATCAATGTTCGAAGGCATATTTTTACAATAGACACAGGAGCATCGCAGTCTCTTATCAGGACCGATTTAGAAGAAAAAAACAATCAAACCGTTATGTGGCGTAAGTCTACGAACAGCTACTGGGGAGCCTGCTACTATCTATGGTAAAATAAACGTAAAAGTAACTATTGCTAACATAAATGTCAATCATGTATTCATTGTTGCCGATATTGTGGACGAAGTAATCATCGTTGTAGATTTTATGATAAGTCATGGCATTAATCTGCACATTGGCCAGAAGGTTACGATTTGGCGAAATGTTGAAATACCGCTAGATGTTGGTTATAGAAATAAGGTGCCTGTAAGAAAACTAATTGCTACAGAATATGAGAAAATACCACCGCAGTCTGAAAGTGTAGTATGGGCGCTCATAGAGGGAGAGTGAGTGGACAACCGGTTGTGGGTGGTAGAACAAACCGATATAATAAGTGACTTAATAACAGCAAAAGACCTTGTAAAACAAACAATGACGGAAGAGTCCCTGTAAGAGTGCTCAACCTTTCCGCCTGTAAAAAAGTCGTCAAGCCAAAATCCGAATTAGGTCAATGTGCTAAAGCTGAGGCAATAATTAATTGCGAAAAGAAATCGGGTCCTGTCAGTATGTCAAACAAAGAGCAGGAGTGGGTTAAAGGATTATCATCGCCCGAGAGAAATAAAGCAAAACAGCTACTCAGAAAACATGCATCCATCTTCGCTCTGAAAGGTCAACATCAAGGTAGAACATCACTTGTGAAACATCAGATAAATACCGGCGATGCAAGGCCTATAAAACAAGCTCCTAGAAATATTCCTCTAGCTAAACGTAATGAAGTCAAAGAACTTGTCAATAAAATAGAGCGGAATGGAATAATAGAACCTTCTTCAAGTCCTTGGAGCTCACCGGTAGTTTTAGTTAAAAAGAGACATGGCAACACAAGATTTTGCGTCGATTATAGAAAACTAAATGACGTCACTAAGAAGGACATTTATCCTCTACCAAGAATAGATGACACTCTGGACACGCTAGCTGGAACAAAATGGTTCTCTACATTAGACCTGCAAAGTGGGTATTGGCAAGTAGAAATATCTGATAGAGAAGACAGCTTTTAGTGCAAGTGACGGGCTATGGCAATTTAACGTGATGCCATGTGGACTATGCAACGCACCAGCCACATTCGAGCGATTAATGGAACGCGTATTAAAGGGACTTCATTGGAAGACATGTCTGGTGTATCTTGATGACATAATTATCATGGGCAGAAGTTTTGACGATCACCTGAAAAATCAAGATGAAGTTCTTAAACGAATATCAGTGGCTGGACTCAAACTAAGCGCAAGGAAATGTGTAAAGTTCAAGATGTGAAGAACTGGCCTCGCCCGTAAAATCTGCATGAGTTACGTAGTTTTCTAGGCCTCTGTACCTACTACAGGCAATTTGTGCCGAATTTTGCCAGTATCGCTGCAAGTCTACATGAGCTCACCAAGAAGTCATGACCATTCATGTGGGCTGAAGCACAAGAACAGGCATTTCAGAAGCTCAAGGAGTTGTTATGCGTAGCACCAGTTTTGCCATATCCTACCGCTGGAGAGAAATTTGTGTTGGAAGCGATGCGAGTGGCTACGGGATAGGTTGTGTTCTTTCTTAGGTTGTCAACGAAACAGAAAGAGTCATAGGCTACTATAGTCGAACACTCTCGAAGCCTGCAAGAAATTATTATGTAACACGACGAGAGCTTCTGGCATTTGTGGAGTGTGTAAAGCTTTACCACAAATATCTGTATGGACAACACTTCGAACTAAGAACCGATCACTCTGCGCTCAGATGGTTGCCCGTTGAATTAAACGTCTCCAGACCTACGATTTCAGTATTGAGCACAGAAAGGGCGCTAAACATGGAAATGCAGATGCACTCTCCCGAAGACCGTGCCGATTGGAGTGCAAACATTGTGCAAAAGCTGAAGGAAAATAATGTGTCTTTGACGTTCGACTAACACATATAGAGACAAGTGACGACTGGTCAGCGGCGTAAAAAAACGATCCCATACTGGCAAAAATTATGTCAGCAAAAGAGAAAGACAAAAGGCCAACCCGTAACCAAATATCAGCGGAAAGTCCACTGATGAAATCATACTGGGCGCTATGGAATGGTCTGCAGGTTATTAACGGATGCCTTTATCGCAAATGGGAAAGTACTGACGGTAAATCGACAAAAAATCTGATTGTGGTGCCATCGTCTAAAGTCAAAGAGCTATTGAAGGAGTTTCACAATGGTTCAAGCGGGGTTCATCTTGGTGTAACAAAAACCACAAAAAATATAAGGCAACGTTTCTATTGGGTTGGATGCCAACAATCTGTAGCTGATTGGATAGCAAATTGAGCAAATAGCGATGGATATAGAAGGGCCTTTTCATGTCAGTGAGGCTGGAAACTGTTACGTTTTAGTTGGTATACGCAATACCAAACCAAGAAGCTAAAACTGTCGTAAACGCATTTGTGAACAACTGGGTGTGCCGCTACGGAGTTCCGCTTGAGCTACATTCTGATCAGGGCAGAAATTTTGAATCTGCGATATTCCAGGAAATGTGCAAACTATACGGTATCCGAAAAACGAGGACTACGCCACTGCATCCACAATCTGACGGCATGGTCTAGAGGTTTAACTGCACGTTGGAGGAACACTTGAAAAAAGTGGTCAGTGCACACTGGGATGAGCCCAAAAAGATCTCCACGAAATTCATAAATTCATTAGTGGCCGAATAAAAATGACCAGCGACAAGATAAAGGCCAGATATGACAGAGCAGCAAATTCTGAAGGCTTTAATGAGGGTCAGCTAGTTCTACTATATAACCAACAACGCACAGAGGAGTATTTGACCTGAAAAGCTGGCCAAAAAGGCAAAACTGAATTTAAAGAAATCTTAAGAACTAAGTACGCAGCTCGACAGACAACAATATTTTACATTATATTGTAAATTTTTAAGATTTTTGGTTGCGATTTGTAGCTCTGAGACTCTGCTAAAGTCAGGAAAGTGAAGAAAATTATATGAGATTTAAATGTTTTTTCGGTTTCTGGATGTTTTTATGATATTTTTTACGGCTAAACGAATAAAAGTTTAACAATGATTTTTTTTTTCGCTGAAAGGTTTGATCAAAAGTTATTTAAAAAAGAAAAAAAATTTAAATATGTTGAATATTCGTTGTTGAAACAATTCGTTCAAAAGCTAAAAATGAAAAAAATTCTACACCTTTTTTGCAAAAAAAAAAGGAGAGGTTTTTGAAAGTAAGGTAAGCATCTCTACGAATTATGTTTGATATCACAGTAACATTTGGAATCTCTAATTTTAGAAACAAGAGAAAAAGTGTGCGCAAGTGTGCGCCATTATTTTTGACGATTTTTTTAAATTTTCACATTTCTTCCATTTTTGCTCATCAGGCACTTTTTCTTATACATTTATATCGTCATAAACTTTTATGTATTTTGAATTATTGATTTCAACTGTTATTCACATCACTTTTAACACTTCACAATGGTAATACCTGCCTATAATTATAAATTTGAAAAATTATTATTATACATAATAGTTATAAGGGAATGTCCCACACATCCCCATAAAAGATATTTTTATATACCTGCTCTACAAAACATTATATATTAAAAAATAAATATACGTACCTAATACAAATAATTATTAAAAGCATTAATAAAAAAAAAAAATTTACAAAAAATAAATACAAGTACCCAGGTATCAGGCTACAATCCAATTGTCAGAAGAAGCTGCCGAGGCCAGAAATAAGCCCTTACGATTATATCGTACGAATTATTCGAGGAAATTCAGCAGAAGCGATACAAATCGAGATGTCTTGAATAGATTATTTCTGAGGAGTGACCCTTTTATAAGCAGCAGTACGCAAAGAGAACAGGTAATTAAAAAAATCTTTTCCATCAGAAACCATCACACTTCTTCTTCCTGACACCGATGATGCAGCTAATAAGGATATACGTACGACATACTAATTATTAAGGAATTTTTATTAGTTTAACTTTTCCGTATATTAAGTATTAAATAATATAAAATAAATATAACAATGCCTTTTTTCATTAAAAAAAATGCTGTTTTATAAGAGCCTTATAATTTTCAAAAATAAATTTTTTTTAATTAGACCGTAAATCATAAAATGTATGCATGTACATACAATCGGTTAGCAATAAGTTTAAACTTTTAAAATCACCATTTGTCAATTAAGTTTTACTATTTATACCATCTTTTATTCCTTAGGAATGTGGCTTTTGAAAAAAATCTTAAAAATTAAAATTTTTGGTTCTTAAATTTTTTTATGGCATTTTGAAAACAAAAAATTTGACGAATTTTGCAGGAAAATTTTTTTTTTCGCCATTACATTTTGAATAACTCCGAAATAGTAATAGGTAGAAAAGAAATGTGCATAGTTAGTTTAAGCAGAATTTTTCGGTAAATCTTCTGATCCTCCTGCTATTAAAATCGGAGAACCCGTTTTCAAGTTACATCAAAATATATTAGGCAACCCAACGATTTAGAGAGTGAAATATGCCACGCCATTAACAGAAAATCCTTACGTACTAGAGAAACACGGAAAACAGATTTGGATTAAGGGCATCAAAATCAATATAGTCCACATACTTTTATTTCTAGCAGAGATAACAACATTTTTTTTTTGCGTAGTGTACTTTTGTTGCGCAGTGTAATTTTTTCAAAATCTGCCACTAGATTTCTTATATCATACTACACCTTAAACTATCAAAAAACTAGAAGTTTTAATTCAAAAAACACGTTTAATAATTTTGGCCAGCTTTTCAGGCCAAATATTCCTCTGTGCAACGGTAAAAAGGACTGTCTCCTAAACTGCAAAATCATTGGGATGGGCCGTATAAGGTGATAAAAAGAATATCATTTATTTGTCGTTTATAGAATACAGAAGTACAATTGCCCAAGATCAAAGATGAAAGTGGTGCATCTCGAGCGCCTCGCTAAGTACTGAAAAAGTGAATTTGTGCCTATTCGGGACGAACAGGTTTAAGCGGGCGGTAGTGTTACAGATTTATTTTTAAATATCTTAATTTACATTATAATTTTTTGTAGTTGTAGTTGCTTAAATTACTGTAGTTTTGTATGTATTAGTTTATTTCACTAGTTGTTCGAACATGATGTTAAGTTGTTATTATGTGTAGCATACTCTTAGGCACTTTTATTATTCCTGCATATTACTTAGCATTAACATTGCGTGGTAATTTAAATGTAACGGTTTTCGAATGAACTAGTGTGTACATATGAGAACTTTGTCGAATTTTACAGAACACCACTATGTTACTATAAATAGCCGAACAACACTGCTAACTGATCAGTATAACAGTAGAGCTTGTTAAGCGCGTATCAAAGTGAGTTTGATAATAAAAGTGTATAACAATGAGTGAAATAAGTAAAGTGCTATAAAACAATATCTGAGTGTGTTTAAGTAAATAAAGTGCTCTTAATTTTGCAACTAATTTTAACTGTTTTTGATTGCAATAAAATAACTCAAACTATATTTAAAGGAAATAAGCCAACATTTATACAAGGTATAAACGTAACAATATTTTAAACTTGGAATTTGTACATTGATATGGAAAAACCTAAATCATATTGTACTTTTCCCAATTTTTGAGCTACTTTCTATTTTTCCAAATTGCATGATACTTTTTATACCCGCCACCAAAAAAATGGTGGGGGTATATTCATTTTGTCATTCCGTTTGTAACACATCGAAATATCTATTTTACTACTATAACGCCCACTTTTCACGTTATCTACCGTTAATGAAATTTAAAAGCTCATAAAACCGATAATATTAGAGGTATGATGATGAAATTTGCTACATTTATCCTTCTCGTCAATCTTATTACTTTGCCAGAAAATAAAGGTGCCCCGCCCACTTTTACGTTCACCTCCCATATAAAGTTTTAACTGAAATTTTTATAATTTCTCTATTAATAAAGATTTTGGAATAATAAAGGACTATATTGAAACATCTAAGTTGTACTCATTAGCAAAAACAACTTTGACACGCCTACTATAACGCCCACATTTCACGTTATGTACCGTTAATGAAATTTAAAAGCTCATAAAACCGCCAAAATTAGAAGCATGATGATAAAATTTGCTATGTATATCTCTCTAAGCAATGTGATTACTGTGCCAAAAAACTAAGGTGCCACGCCCACCTCCCATATAACGTTTCACCTTAAATTCATATAATTTCTCTATTAAGATAGATTTTGGAATAATAAAGGACTATATTGAAACATCTAAGTTGTACTCATTAGCAAAAACAACTTTGACACGCCTACTATAACGCCCACTTTTCACGTTATCTACCGTTAATGAAATTTAAAAGCTCATAAAACCGCCAAACTTAGAGCTATGATGATTAAATTTGCTACGTATATACCCCCAGGCAATATCATTACTGTGCCAGAAAATTTAGGTGCCACGCCCACTTTTACGCCCACCTCCCATATAACGTTTTACCTAAAATTCATATAATTTCTCTATTAATAAAGATTTTGGAATAATAAAGGGCTATATTGAAATATCTGAGTTGTACTCAATAGCAAAAACAACTTTGACATGCCTACTATAACGCCCACTTTTCACTTTATCTATCGTTAATGAAATTTAGAAGCTCAAACCGACAAAATTAGAGGTATGATGATGACATATATCCTTCTAATCAATGTAACTGTTGTGCCAAAAATTTTAGGTAACACGCCCGCTTTAACGCCTACCTCCCATATAACGGTTTATCTTAAATTCATGTAATTTCTCTATTGACAAAGTTTTTGGGAAAAAAAGGACTATATTGAAATATCTAAGTTGTATTTATTTGCAGAAACTTTACTGACACTCCTACTTTAACGCCCACTTTTACTAAAAGAGTAAATTTGCAAAAACATTCTACTATCATATCGAAGTTATTAAGGGTGATTAAATTTTAAAGGCCGATGTTGATTTTAAATAAAACAATTAAATTAATACTAAGATTCACTAATTCAAATTTCATTCAATTGTAACATAAATAGGAATTTTAAGTTACATAGTAGTATACCGATAAAGAGTGCTGATGATGAAATCGTAGCTGATTTCGAAAATGCATTCCACTCGGCTAATATCGGAAATAATTTTTAGAAAGAATATTCCTAAAATGGTTACAATTTAATTTAATTTTAATTATAAAATTAAATAAAAAGAACAAATGAACTTAAGCCAAAATAAAAAATGGTTCACATTAAAATTTAATATTTTATACAGACCTCTTTTGCAGAAATTTAAATATTTTTTACGATTCTCCCGATTGTGGACGAATTTGAACGATTATGTTGATCAAAAGAATTACGAAGTACACAAAATGCATTCTGATTTGAACGCCCATTTTTATAAAAAAACCTGAATAACTTTAAAGCGTTGCTCATTTGCGTATCTTTCCACGGATCAAATTGAGTAAGCTTGAGATTGAGAAATGTCAAATGAAGTGCAGAAAACAAATTTAAAGACTAGCTGTAGTTCACCTTCAACATGGGCCCTTAAAATTTAGCCCCCCTCTACAAAGAAAGTGATACATATTTTATTATAAAGAGATTATTCCATAATGATTAACAAAATAATAAATATTGTGCTTTAAATGTACACAAAATTGATGGTGGGTATAAAAAATTCGGCACAGCCGAATATAGTGCTCTTATTTGTTATATATCCTATAATTACGAATCTGGATTTTTGAAACTAGTTACTATGTTTCCAAGTTGAGATTGTAAATATATATATTGACCGACACAAAAGGTACTTATTCTATTTGTGTGTTACTTTTTGTACTTTCCACGTATGCATGTATATATGTGAAGCTAGAATTTTGAAATTATTGACTATTGATTCAAGATAAAGTATAATGAGTGACCGAAATGCTACTCATATGCATTATTATGGTACTTTTTATATTTTCCCCACTAAAAATATAAACTATACTCTATTCAATGCCTTGCAGTGTTAGTAATTGTATAAGTGACAATTTAGTGACCGCTCTTTCTTATTTTGAACTAAGTGCTCTGTTCTAAAGAACTATTGGTTAAAATTTTATTTGGTTTTGCTCCAATCATCAAAATGATACTATCAATTAAATGAAAATTAATAATTTTGATTGAAAAATATTGCGAATTATATCAATTAAAACAGTATTGAAAAGTAGTTAAAATTTTTATAATTTTTAAAAATAATTTTAATAATTTTAATCACGACTATAATTGAAGTTTGTTATTACAGTATTTATCGGTTATATGCATTTCTGAAAATGCACAGCTTTCTGTGCATATAAGCGCGAAATTGCAAACATAAAAACTCGTTTATATGCATATACGATGCATATATAAAAACTCCGATATTTGCATAAAGGGTGCATATAAAAAATGGAGACAATTTCTATCCAAATTTTTATACATATTTACATATGTATCAGTTTTTAATAAAATTCATTTTTACAAAAAAAAACTAAAAATATTGAGTTAAATAAAAAATATTATTGTATATTTAGAAGTTTGTACTAAAAGTATAATTTTACTGGGATCAGTCAACTAGCTTGATAACATAAAAAACTAGAAATTCATTGCTTACTAGAATTGCCCCAGCAGTTCCAATATTTGCGAAGTGAATTTGGAATTGCTGAGGTAAATTAAAGTACTTAGTCTAAAACATACTAATTTTTAAAAAAATCTGTTATTTTCTTTTGAACATCTTTGCAGCAGCTCTCAAAAATAAATTGTTAATTTTTTCGAATTCATCAATTAATTCATTTCTTGCTTGAAGAAAACACCGTAAACTATTTAAATATTCCACTGCATTACTTACAGATGGAATTGGTACATACTCATTGTCATTATCCTCGTTAGCATCCTCTTTATCGTCTCCGCTTGATTGGAGCTCAGAAACGATTTCCTCTTGGTTATGTGTTGCAGGACAAGGTAAATTTTCGTCCTGAGTTACAACATTTTTAAATTAAGCTCCAAATTCTAAACTAAAGTCAGCAGTTATAATTATTGTATCTTCGCGATCTTTCATCACTGGCAGCTCGTAAGATTCTGAAACAAACTTACACTGAAATATATAAAAAGTCATATAAATTGGAAAAAATAAGCCTGTATCTTTAAACTGCTAGGGCAATTCTAGTAAGCAATGAATTTCTAGTTTTTTATGTTATCAAGCTAGTTGACTGATCCCAGTAAAATTATACTTTTAGTACAAACTTCTAAATGTACAATTATATTTTTTATTTGATTCAATATTTTTAGTTTTTTTTTATAAAAATGAACTGATACATACATACATACATATGTATATGTATAAAAATTTGGATAGAAATTGTCTACTTTTTATACCCTTCACACAGTGTAAAAGGGTATATATAGGTTTGTCATTCCGTGTGAAATTTCTACAATTTTCATTTCCGACCCCATAAAGTATATATTTCCTGAAAGCTTATGAATAGGGAAGTCGATTAAGCCCTGTCCGTCTGTCCGTCTGTCCGTCTGTCCGTGTGTATGTTGAAATCAACTTTTTGAAGCCCCCCGACATCGCCCGGACCCGCATGAGGTATTAAAATGTTGGAAATATTCGGGAGTAGATCGCTATTGAAATTCAGAAAAATCGGTACATAAATAACTGAGATATGAGCAAAAAACCACGACCACCTCGGTTTTTTTTTAACAATAGACACTAGATGAGCTTATGTTCGAATCCCAGTTGAGACAAAAAATTTTTTTTTTTTTTATTTTTTTCATTTTTTTTTGTGTTATTTTATTTTTTATACGTACTTACATTCAAAAACTCAATTTATAATTTTTTTACAATGGTACGTTTTTGAGCGGATAAAATACTTTATTATAAAGAATAATAATGAAACATATAGTAGGTATGTATGTATGTATGTACGCATTTATTTAAAGAAAACAAAATGTCACCGCGGCTTTCGCTGCTAGAGATAACAAAGTAACAACAGCTATAACCTTGATCAACGTAGCATGTGTGTGTGTGTAAAAAACCTACATACGAATATTCATTCAAACATATTGCTAATACTTAAATGTATGTATGTATGTATGTATATGATTTTTATTTTGTATGAACCTCATATAGGTTGCAAGCACTTTTGTATATTTAAGTTATATAAATATTTATAGGATGGTAGTGCAGTGGGTACACCACTGAACTATGAAGCTGGTGGTACGCAGTTCGATACCATTAAGTGTTTGCTTAATTTTTTTTTTTTACATTTCAATGTTTCATGGTCAATATGAGTAGAATATGAAATATCATGACTAGCAAAATACGATGCACTATGAAAAAAAAACTAAACTAAATACATATCTATTTTTATGTATTTTTCCCATTGAGTACGTAGTATACGTTAATACATATTATATATTTTAAATTTCAATAATGTATGCTCTATTACTCTTTACTTTTTCCTTTTTTTAATTATTTTTTTAATTATTTTAATTAAACTATATATGTACGTAAATTTATTTTTTTTTTACAATGGGATGTTATTTTTATATATGTATGTTTTTTAAGTATGTACGTATTTTATATGAGATGAATGAATTTGCCATTGGGAGATTAGTAGCAAAATACGATGCACTATGAAAAAAAAAACTAAACTAAATACATATCTATTTTTATGTATTTTTCCCATTGAGTACGTAGTATACGTTAACACATATTATATATTTTAAATTTCAATAATGTATGCTCTATTACTCTTTACTTTTTCCTTTTTTTAATTATTTTAATTAAACTATATATGTACGTAAATTTATTTTTTTACAATGGGATGTTATTTTCATATATGTATGTTTTTTAAGTATGTACGTATTTTATATGAGATGAATGGTGTTACAAACTATTGTTATTGCATGACTACACCTTTACTTCTTCTTAATTTTTTTAATTAAACTTGCAAACAAGTGCAAGAAATTACATGCCGTTGGGAGATTAGCGGTTACATCAATAAACTTCAAATTCGTTGTAGTGTAAAAATTAATTTTTTTCACATAAATACCTAGATACATTCATACAAATGTCCATATAAATTACATTTATTTATTTCCATTAAGAAATAATTTTAAATGCAATACCTTACTACACCTTTACTTCTTCTTAATTTTTTTAATTAAACTTGCAAACAAATGCAAGAAATTACCTACATGCCGTTGGGAGAATAGCGGTTACATCAATGAACTTCAACTTCGTTGTTGTGTAAAAATTAATTTTTTTCACATAAATACCTAGATACATTCATACAAATGTCCATATAAATTACATTTATTTATTTGCATTAAAAAATATTTTTAAATGTAATACCTTATGCTAAATGTAACAACTCTTAAGGAAAATAATAGATTTTTTCAATCTTCCTCTGGTAACTCTGCTCACAATATTTTTCAATCTTCCTCTGGTAACTCTGCTCACAATATTTAAAGAAAACAAAATGTCACCGCGGCTTTCGCTGCTAGAGATAACAAAGTAACAACAGCTATAACCTTGATTCAACGTAGCATGTGTGTGCGTGTAAAAAACCTACATACGAATATTCATTCAAACATATTGCTAATACTTAAATGTATGTATGTATGTATATGATTTTTATTTTGTATGAACCTCATATAGGTTGCAAGTACTTTTGTATATTTAAGTTATATAAATATTTATAGGATGGTAGTGCAGTGGGTACACCACTGAACTATGAAGCTGGTGGTACGCAGTTCGATACCATTAAGTGTTTGCTTAATTTTTTTTTTTTACATTTCAATGTTTCATGGTCAATATGAGTAGAATATGAAATATCATGACTAGCAAAATACGATGCACTATGAAAAAAAAAACTAAACTAAATACATATCTATTTTTATGTATTTTTCCCATTGAGTACGTAGTATACGTTAATACATATTATATATTTTAAATTTCAATAATGTATGCTCTATTACTCTTTACTTTTTCCTTTTTATACCCTTCACACAGTGTAAAAGGGTATATATAGGTTTGTCATTCCGTGTGAAATTTCTACAATTTTCATTTCCGACCCCATAAAGTATATATTTCCTGAAAGCTTATGAATAGGGAAGTCGATTAAGCCCTGTCCGCCTGTCCGTCTGTCCGTCTGTCCGTCTGTCCGTCTGTCCGTGTGTATGTTGAAATCAACTTTTTGAAGCCCCCCGACATCGCCCGGACCCGCATGAGGTATTAAAATGTTGGAAATATTCGGGAGTAGATCGCTATTAAAATTCAGAAAAATCGGTACATAAATAACTGAGATATGAGCAAAAAACCACGACCACCTCGGTTTTTTTTTAACAATAGACACTAGATGAGCTTATGTTCGAATCCCAGTTGAGACAAAAAATTTTTTTTTTTTTTATTTTTTTCATTTTTTTTTGTGTTATTTTATTTTTTATACGTACTTACATTCAAAAACTCAATTTATAATTTTTTTACAATGGTACGTTTTTGAGCGGATAAAATACTTTATTATAAAGAATAATAATGAAACATATAGTAGGTATGTATGTATGTATGTACGCATTTATTTAAAGAAAACAAAATGTCACCGCGGCTTTCGCTGCTAGAGATAACAAAGTAACAACAGCTATAACCTTGATCAACGTAGCATGTGTGTGTGTGTAAAAAACCTACATACGAATATTCATTCAAACATATTGCTAATACTTAAATGTATGTATGTATGTATGTATATGATTTTTATTTTGTATGAACCTCATATAGGTTGCAAGCACTTTTGTATATTTAAGTTATATAAATATTTATAGGATGGTAGTGCAGTGGGTACACCACTGAACTATGAAGCTGGTGGTACGCAGTTCGATACCATTAAGTGTTTGCTTAATTTTTTTTTTTTACATTTCAATGTTTCATGGTCAATATGAGTAGAATATGAAATATCATGACTAGCAAAATACGATGCACTACGAAAAAAAAACTAAACTAAATACATATCTATTTTTATGTATTTTTCCCATTGAGTACGTAGTATACGTTAATACATATTATATATTTTAAATTTCAATAATGTATGCTCTATTACTCTTTACTTTTTCCTTTTTTTAATTATTTTTTTAATTATTTTAATTAAACTATATATGTACGTAAATTTATTTTTTTTTTTACAATGGGATGTTATTTTTATATATGTATGTTTTTTAAGTATGTACGTATTTTATATGAGATGAATGAATTTGCCATTGGGAGATTAGTAGCAAAATACGATGCACTATGAAAAAAAAAACTAAACTAAATACATATCTATTTTTATGTATTTTTCCCATTGAGTACGTAGTATACGTTAACACATATTATATATTTTAAATTTCAATAATGTATGCTCTATTACTCTTTACTTTTTCCTTTTTTTAATTATTTTAATTAAACTATATATGTACGTAAATTTATTTTTTTACAATGGGATGTTATTTTCATATATGTATGTTTTTTAAGTATGTACGTATTTTATATGAGATGAATGGTGTTACAAACTATTGTTATTGCATGACTACACCTTTACTTCTTCTTAATTTTTTTAATTAAACTTGCAAACAAGTGCAAGAAATTACATGCCGTTGGGAGATTAGCGGTTACATCAATAAACTTCAAATTCGTTGTAGTGTAAAAATTAATTTTTTTCACATAAATACCTAGATACATTCATACAAATGTCCATATAAATTACATTTATTTATTTCCATTAAGAAATAATTTTAAATGCAATACCTTACTACACCTTTACTTCTTCTTAATTTTTTTAATTAAACTTGCAAACAAATGCAAGAAATTACCTACATGCCGTTGGGAGAATAGCGGTTACATCAATGAACTTCAACTTCGTTGTTGTGTAAAAATTAATTTTTTTCACAAATACCTAGATACATTCATACAAATGTCCATATAAATTACATTTATTTATTTGCATTAAAAAATATTTTTAAATGTAATACCTTATGCTAAATGTAACAACTCTTAAGGAAAATAATAGATTTTTTCAATCTTCCTCTGGTAACTCTGCTCACAATATTTTTCAATCTTCCTCTGGTAACTCTGCTCACAATATTTAAAGAAAACAAAATGTCACCGCGGCTTTCGCTGCTAGAGATAACAAAGTAACAACAGCTATAACCTTGATTCAACGTAGCATGTGTGTGCGTGTAAAAAACCTACATACGAATATTCATTCAAACATATTGCTAATACTTAAATGTATGTATGTATGTATATGATTTTTATTTTGTATGAACCTCATATAGGTTGCAAGTACTTTTGTATATTTAAGTTATATAAATATTTATAGGATGGTAGTGCAGTGGGTACACCACTGAACTATGAAGCTGGTGGTACGCACTTCGATACCATTAAGTGTTTGCTTAATTTTTTTTTTTTACATTTCAATGTTTCATGGTCAATATGAGTAGAATATGAAATATCATGACTAGCAAAATACGATGCACTATGAAAAAAAAAACTAAACTAAATACATATCTATTTTTATGTATTTTTCCCATTGAGTACGTAGTATACGTTAATACATATTATATATTTTAAATTTCAATAATGTATGCTCTATTACTCTTTACTTTTTCCTTTTTTTAATTATTTTAATTAAACTATATATGTACGTAAATTTATTTTTTACAATGGGATGTTATTTTTATATATGTATGTTTTTTAAGTATGTACGTATTTTATATGAGATGAATGAATTTGCCATTGGGAGATTAGTAGCAAAATACGATGCACTATGAAAAAAAAAACTAAACTAAATACATATCTATTTTTATGTATTTTTCCCATTGAGTACGTAGTATACGTTAATACATATTATATATTTTAAATTTCAATAATGTATGCTCTATTACTCTTTACTTTTTCCTTTTTTTAATTATTTTAATTAAACTATATATGTACGTAAATTTATTTTTTTACAATGGGATGTTATTTTCATATATGTATGTTTTTTAAGTATGTACGTATTTTATATGAGATGAATGGTGATACAAACTATTGTTATTGCATGACTACACCTTTACTTCTTCTTAATTTTTTTAATTAAACTTGCAAACAAGTGCAAGAAATTACATGCCGTTGGGAGATTAGCGGTTACATCAATAAACTTCAAATTCGTTGTTGTGTAAAAATTAATTTTTTTCACATAAATACCTAGATACATTCATACAAATGTCCATATAAATTACATTTATTTATTTCCATTAAGAA
Organism: Phyto melanocephala; assembly: GCA_941918925.1. Lineage (NCBI taxonomy): Eukaryota > Metazoa > Arthropoda > Insecta > Diptera > Rhinophoridae > Phyto > Phyto melanocephala. The sequence goes on from OW799236.1 coordinate 60,141,671, forward strand.
ATAATTTTAAATGCAATACCTTACTACACCTTTACTTCTTCTTAATTTTTTTAATTAAACTTGCAAACAAATGCAAGAAATTACCTACATGCCGTTGGGAGAATAGCGGTTACATCAATGAACTTCAACTTCGTTGTTGTGTAAAAATTAATTTTTTTCACATAAATACCTAGATACATTCATACAAATGTCCATATAAATTACATTTATTTATTTGCATTAAAAAATATTTTTAAATGTAATACCTTATGCTAAATGTAACAACTCTTAAGGAAAATAATAGATTTTTTCAATCTTCCTCTGGTAACTCTGCTCACAATATTTTTCAATCTTCCTCTGGTAACTCTGCTCACAATATTTAAAGAAAACAAAATGTCACCGCGGCTTTCGCTGCTAGAGATAACAAAGTAACAACAGCTATAACCTTGATTCAACGTAGCATGTGTGTGCGTGTAAAAAACCTACATACGAATATTCATTCAAACATATTGCTAATACTTAAATGTATGTATGTATGTATATGATTTTTATTTTGTATGAACCTCATATAGGTTGCAAGTACTTTTGTATATTTAAGTTATATAAATATTTATAGGATGGTAGTGCAGTGGGTACACCACTGAACTATGAAGCTGGTGGTACGCAGTTCGATACCATTAAGTGTTTGCTTAATTTTTTTTTTTTACATTTCAATGTTTCATGGTCAATATGAGTAGAATATGAAATATCATGACTAGCAAAATACGATGCACTATGAAAAAAAAAACTAAACTAAATACATATCTATTTTTATGTATTTTTCCCATTGAGTACGTAGTATACGTTAATACATATTATATATTTTAAATTTCAATAATGTATGCTCTATTACTCTTTACTTTTTCCTTTTTTTAATTATTTTAATTAAACTATATATGTACGTAAATTTATTTTTTTACAATGGGATGTTATTTTTATATATGTATGTTTTTTAAGTATGTACGTATTTTATATGAGATGAATGAATTTGCCATTGGGAGATTAGTAGCAAAATACGATGCACTATGAAAAAAAAAACTAAACTAAATACATATCTATTTTTATGTATTTTTCCCATTGAGTACGTAGTATACGTTAATACATATTATATATTTTAAATTTCAATAATGTATGCTCTATTACTCTTTACTTTTTCCTTTTTTTAATTATTTTAATTAAACTATATATGTACGTAAATTTATTTTTTTACAATGGGATGTTATTTTCATATATGTATGATTTTTAAGTATGTACGTATTTTATATGAGATGAATGGTGATACAAACTATTGTTATTGCATGACTACACCTTTACTTCTTCTTAATTTTTTTAATTAAACTTGCAAACAAGTGCAAGAAATTACATGCCGTTGGGAGATTAGCGGTTACATCAATAAACTTCAAATTCGTTGTTGTGTAAAAATTAATTTTTTTCACATAAATACCTAGATACATTCATACAAATGTCCATATAAATTACATTTATTTATTTCCATTAAGAAATAATTTTAAATGCAATACCTTACTACACCTTTACTTCTTCTTAATTTTTTTAATTAAACTTGCAAACAAATGCAAGAAATTACCTACATGCCGTTGGGAGAATAGCGGTTACATCAATGAACTTCAACTTCGTTGTTGTGTAAAAATTAATTTTTTTCACATAAATACCTAGATACATTCATACAAATGTCCATATAAATTACATTTATTTATTTGCATTAAAAAATATTTTTAAATGTAATACCTTATGCTAAATGTAACAACTCTTAAGGAAAATAATAGATTTTTTCAATCTTCCTCTGGTAACTCTGCTCACAATATTTTTCAATCTTCCTCTGGTAACTCTGCTCACAATATTTAAAGAAAACAAAATGTCACCGCGGCTTTCGCTGCTAGAGATAACAAAGTAACAACAGCTATAACCTTGATTCAACGTAGCATGTGTGTGTGTGTAAAAAAACTACATACGAATATTCATTCAAACATATTGCTAATACTTAAATGTATGTATGTATGTATATGATTTTTATTTTGTATGAACCTCATATAGGTTGCAAGTACTTTTGTATATTTAAGTTATGTAAATATTTATAGGATGGTAGTGCAGTGGGTACACCACTGAACTATGAAGCTGGTGGTACGCAGTTCGATACCATTAAGTGTTTGCTTAATTTTTTTTTTTTACATTTCAATGTTTCATGGTCAATATGAGTAGAATATGAAATATCATGACTAGCAAAATACGATGCACTATGAAAAAAAAACTAAACTAAATACATATCTATTTTTATGTATTTTTCCCATTGAGTACGTAGTATACGTTAATACATATTATATATTTTAAATTTCAATAATGTATGCTCTATTACTCTTTACTTTTTCCTTTTTTTATTTAATTATTTTAATTAAACTATATATGTACGTAAATTTATTTTTATACCCTTCACACAGTGAAAAAGGGTATATATAGGTTTGTCATTCCGTGTGAAATTTCTACAATATTGATTTCCGACCCCATAAAGTATATATTTTCTGAAAGCTTATGAATAGGGGAGTCGATTAAGCCCTGTCAGTCTGTCAGTCTGTCCGTCTGTCCGTCTGACCGTCTGTCCGTGTGTATGTTGAAATCAACTTTTTGAAGCCCCCCGACATCGCTTGGACTCGGGTGAGGTATTAAAATATCAGAAATATTTGGGAGTAGATCGGTATTGAAAATCAGAAACATCGGTACATAAACAACTGAGATATGAGCAAAAACCCACGACCAACTCGATTTTTTTTTCACAAAAACAACATTACAACAACAACATACATACATTCAAACGTGTATACTGGTTAGAGAAAACGTGGCATCGAATCCCAGCTGAGCCAAAAAAAAATTTTTTTTATTATTTTTATATTTTTTTTTTAATTTTTTTTTTATTTTTTTTTATTTTTTATTTAATATATTATTATTATTATTTTTTTTTTAATTTTTTTTTTTAATATTTATTTTTTATTTTTTTTGTTTTGTATTTATTATATATATTTTAATTATTTAAAAAAAAATTTTTTTTTAATTATTTTTTAAAATTTTTTTTTTTAAATTTTTTTAATTTTTTTTTTAATTTTTTTTTGTTATTTTTTTTTTTTTGAACATACATACGTAAATTTATAATTTTACAATGGGATGTTTTTATATATGTATGTTTTTACATGTAGGTACGTATTTCATATGGGATGAATGGTGATACAAACTACTGTTATTGCATGACTTCACGTTGTGAAGGGTATATAAGATTCGGCACGGCCGAATATAGCGCTCTTACTTGTTTTAATTATTTTAATTAAACTATATATGTACGTAAATTTATTTTTTTACAATGGGATGTTATTTTTATATATGTATGTTTTTTAAGTATGTACGTATTTTATATGAGATGAATGAATTTGCCATTGGGAGATTAGTAGCAAAATACGATGCACTATGAAAAAAAAAACTAAACTAAATACATATCTATTTTTATGTATTTTTCCCATTGAGTACGTAGTATACGTTAATACATATTATATATTTTAAATTTCAATAATGTATGCTCTATTACTCTTTACTTTTTCCTTTTTTTAATTATTTTAATTAAACTATATATGTACGTAAATTTATTTTTTTACAATGGGATGTTATTTTCATATATGTATGTTTTTTAAGTATGTACGTATTTTATATGAGATGAATGGTGATACAAACTATTGTTATTGCATGACTACACCTTTACTTCTTCTTAATTTTTATACCCTTCACACAGTGAAAAAGGGTATATATAGGTTTGTCATTCCGTGTGAAATTTCTACAATTTTCATTTCCGACCCCATAAAGTATATATTTCCTGAAAGCTTATGAATAGGGAAGTCGATTAAGCCCTGTCCGTCTGTCCGTCTGTCCGTCTGTCCGTCTGTCCGTCTGTCCGTCTGTCCGTCTGTCCGTCTGTCCGTGTGTATGTTGAAATCAACTTTTTGAAGCCCCCCGACATCGCCCGGACCCGCATGAGGTATTAAAATGTTGGAAATATTCGGGAGTAGATCGCTATTGAAATTCAGAAAAATCGGTACATAAATAACTGAGATATGAGCAAAAAACCACGACCACCTCGGTTTTTTTTTAACAATAGACACTAGATGAGCTTATGTTCGAATCCCAGTTGAGACAAAAAATTTTTTTTTTTTTTATTTTTTTCATTTTTTTTTGTGTTATTTTATTTTTTATACGTACTTACATTCAAAAACTCAATTTATAATTTTTTTACAATGGTACGTTTTTGAGCGGATAAAATACTTTATTATAAAGAATAATAATGAAACATATAGTAGGTATGTATGTATGTATGTACGCATTTATTTAAAGAAAACAAAATGTCACCGCGGCTTTCGCTGCTAGAGATAACAAAGTAACAACAGCTATAACCTTGATCAACGTAGCATGTGTGCGTGTGTAAAAAACCTACATACGAATATTCATTCAAACATATTGCTAATACTTAAATGTATGTATGTATGTATGTATATGATTTTTATTTTGTATGAACCTCATATAGGTTGCAAGCACTTTTGTATATTTAAGTTATATAAATATTTATAGGATGGTAGTGCAGTGGGTACACCACTGAACTATGAAGCTGGTGGTACGCAGTTCGATACCATTAAGTGTTTGCTTAATTTTTTTTTTTTACATTTCAATGTTTCATGGTCAATATGAGTAGAATATGAAATATCATGACTAGCAAAATACGATGCACTATGAAAAAAAAACTAAACTAAATACATATCTATTTTTATGTATTTTTCCCATTGAGTACGTAGTATACGTTAATACATATTATATATTTTAAATTTCAATAATGTATGCTCTATTACTCTTTACTTTTTCCTTTTTATACCCTTCACACAGTGAAAAAGGGTATATATAGGTTTGTCATTCCGTGTGAAATTTCTACAATTTTCATTTCCGACCCCATAAAGTATATATTTCCTGAAAGCTTATGAATAGGGAAGTCGATTAAGCCCTGTCCGTCTGTCCGTCTGTCCGTCTGTCCGTCTGTCCGTCTGTCCGTCTGTCCGTCTGTCCGTCTGTCCGTGTGTATGTTGAAATCAACTTTTTGAAGCCCCCCGACATCGCCCGGACCCGCATGAGGTATTAAAATGTTGGAAATATTCGGGAGTAGATCGCTATTGAAATTCAGAAAAATCGGTACATAAATAACTGAGATATGAGCAAAAAACCACGACCACCTCGGTTTTTTTTTAACAATAGACACTAGATGAGCTTATGTTCGAATCCCAGTTGAGACAAAAAATTTTTTTTTTTTTTATTTTTTTCATTTTTTTTTGTGTTATTTTATTTTTTATACGTACTTACATTCAAAAACTCAATTTATAATTTTTTTACAATGGTACGTTTTTGAGCGGATAAAATACTTTATTATAAAGAATAATAATGAAACATATAGTAGGTATGTATGTATGTATGTACGCATTTATTTAAAGAAAACAAAATGTCACCGCGGCTTTCGCTGCTAGAGATAACAAAGTAACAACAGCTATAACCTTGATCAACGTAGCATGTGTGCGTGTGTAAAAAACCTACATACGAATATTCATTCAAACATATTGCTAATACTTAAATGTATGTATGTATGTATGTATATGATTTTTATTTTGTATGAACCTCATATAGGTTGCAAGCACTTTTGTATATTTAAGTTATATAAATATTTATAGGATGGTAGTGCAGTGGGTACACCACTGAACTATGAAGCTGGTGGTACGCAGTTCGATACCATTAAGTGTTTGCTTAATTTTTTTTTTTTACATTTCAATGTTTCATGGTCAATATGAGTAGAATATGAAATATCATGACTAGCAAAATACGATGCACTATGAAAAAAAAACTAAACTAAATACATATCTATTTTTATGTATTTTTCCCATTGAGTACGTAGTATACGTTAATACATATTATATATTTTAAATTTCAATAATGTATGCTCTATTACTCTTTACTTTTTCCTTTTTTTAATTATTTTTTTAATTATTTTAATTAAACTATATATGTACGTAAATTTATTTTTTTTTTACAATGGGATGTTATTTTTATATATGTATGTTTTTTAAGTATGTACGTATTTTATATGAGATGAATGAATTTGCCATTGGGAGATTAGTAGCAAAATACGATGCACTATGAAAAAAAAAACTAAACTAAATACATATCTATTTTTATGTATTTTTCCCATTGAGTACGTAGTATACGTTAACACATATTATATATTTTAAATTTCAATAATGTATGCTCTATTACTCTTTACTTTTTCCTTTTTTTAATTATTTTAATTAAACTATATATGTACGTAAATTTATTTTTTTACAATGGGATGTTATTTTCATATATGTATGTTTTTTAAGTATGTACGTATTTTATATGAGATGAATGGTGTTACAAACTATTGTTATTGCATGACTACACCTTTACTTCTTCTTAATTTTTTTAATTAAACTTGCAAACAAGTGCAAGAAATTACATGCCGTTGGGAGATTAGCGGTTACATCAATAAACTTCAAATTCGTTGTAGTGTAAAAATTAATTTTTTTCACATAAATACCTAGATACATTCATACAAATGTCCATATAAATTACATTTATTTATTTCCATTAAGAAATAATTTTAAATGCAATACCTTACTACACCTTTACTTCTTCTTAATTTTTTTAATTAAACTTGCAAACAAATGCAAGAAATTACCTACATGCCGTTGGGAGAATAGCGGTTACATCAATGAACTTCAACTTCGTTGTTGTGTAAAAATTAATTTTTTTCACATAAATACCTAGATACATTCATACAAATGTCCATATAAATTACATTTATTTATTTGCATTAAAAAATATTTTTAAATGTAATACCTTATGCTAAATGTAACAACTCTTAAGGAAAATAATAGATTTTTTCAATCTTCCTCTGGTAACTCTGCTCACAATATTTTTCAATCTTCCTCTGGTAACTCTGCTCACAATATTTAAAGAAAACAAAATGTCACCGCGGCTTTCGCTGCTAGAGATAACAAAGTAACAACAGCTATAACCTTGATTCAACGTAGCATGTGTGTGCGTGTAAAAAACCTACATACGAATATTCATTCAAACATATTGCTAATACTTAAATGTATGTATGTATGTATATGATTTTTATTTTGTATGAACCTCATATAGGTTGCAAGTACTTTTGTATATTTAAGTTATATAAATATTTATAGGATGGTAGTGCAGTGGGTACACCACTGAACTATGAAGCTGGTGGTACGCAGTTCGATACCATTAAGTGTTTGCTTAATTTTTTTTTTTTACATTTCAATGTTTCATGGTCAATATGAGTAGAATATGAAATATCATGACTAGCAAAATACGATGCACTATGAAAAAAAAAACTAAACTAAATACATATCTATTTTTATGTATTTTTCCCATTGAGTACGTAGTATACGTTAATACATATTATATATTTTAAATTTCAATAATGTATGCTCTATTACTCTTTACTTTTTCCTTTTTTTAATTATTTTAATTAAACTATATATGTACGTAAATTTATTTTTTTACAATGGGATGTTATTTTTATATATGTATGTTTTTTAAGTATGTACGTATTTTATATGAGATGAATGAATTTGCCATTGGGAGATTAGTAGCAAAATACGATGCACTATGAAAAAAAAAACTAAACTAAATACATATCTATTTTTATGTATTTTTCCCATTGAGTACGTAGTATACGTTAATACATATTATATATTTTAAATTTCAATAATGTATGCTCTATTACTCTTTACTTATATATGTACGTAAATTTATTTTTTTTTTACAATGGGATGTTATTTTTATATATTTTTAATTAAACTTGCAAACAAGTGCAAGAAATTACATGCCGTTGGGAGATTAGCGGTTACATCAATAAACTTCAAATTCGTTGTAGTGTAAAAATTAATTTTTTTCACATAAATACCTAGATACATTCATACAAATGTCCATATAAATTACATTTATTTATTTCCATTAAGAAATAATTTTAAATGCAATACCTTACTACACCTTTACTTCTTCTTAATTTTTTTAATTAAACTTGCAAACAAATGCAAGAAATTACCTACATGCCGTTGGGAGAATAGCGGTTACATCAATGAACTTCAACTTCGTTGTTGTGTAAAAATTAATTTTTTTCACATAAATACCTAGATACATTCATACAAATGTCCATATAAATTACATTTATTTATTTGCATTAAAAAATATTTTTAAATGTAATACCTTATGCTAAATGTAACAACTCTTAAGGAAAATAATAGATTTTTTCAATCTTCCTCTGGTAACTCTGCTCACAATATTTTTCAATCTTCCTCTGGTAACTCTGCTCACAATATTTAAAGAAAACAAAATGTCACCGCGGCTTTCGCTGCTAGAGATAACAAAGTAACAACAGCTATAACCTTGATTCAACGTAGCATGTGTGTGCGTGTAAAAAACCTACATACGAATATTCATTCAAACATATTGCTAATACTTAAATGTATGTATGTATGTATATGATTTTTATTTTGTATGAACCTCATATAGGTTGCAAGTACTTTTGTATATTTAAGTTATATAAATATTTATAGGATGGTAGTGCAGTGGGTACACCACTGAACTATGAAGCTGGTGGTACGCAGTTCGATACCATTAAGTGTTTGCTTAATTTTTTTTTTTTACATTTCAATGTTTCATGGTCAATATGAGTAGAATATGAAATATCATGACTAGCAAAATACGATGCACTACGAAAAAAAAAACTAAACTAAATACATATCTATTTTTATGTATTTTTCCCATTGAGTACGTAGTATACGTTAATACATATTATATATTTTAAATTTCAATAATGTATGCTCTATTACTCTTTACTTTTTCCTTTTTTTAATTATTTTAATTAAACTATATATGTACGTAAATTTATTTTTTTACAATGGGATGTTATTTTTATATATGTATGTTTTTTAAGTATGTACGTATTTTATATGAGATGAATGAATTTGCCATTGGGAGATTAGTAGCAAAATACGATGCACTATGAAAAAAAAAACTAAACTAAATACATATCTATTTTTATGTATTTTTCCCATTGAGTACGTAGTATACGTTAATACATATTATATATTTTAAATTTCAATAATGTATGCTCTATTACTCTTTACTTATATATGTACGTAAATTTATTTTTTTTTTACAATGGGATGTTATTTTTTTTATATATGTATGTTTTTTAAGTATGTACGTATTTTATATGAGATGAATGAATTTGCCATTGGGAGATTAGTAGCAAAATACGATGCACTATGAAAAAAAAAACTAAACTAAATACATATCTATTTTTATGTATTTTTCCCATTGAGTACGTAGTATACGTTAACACATATTATATATTTTAAATTTCAATAATGTATGCTCTATTACTCTTTACTTTTTCCTTTTTTTAATTATTTTAATTAAACTATATATGTACGTAAATTTATTTTTTTACAATGGGATGTTATTTTCATATATGTATGTTTTTTAAGTATGTACGTATTTTATATGAGATGAATGGTGTTACAAACTATTGTTATTGCATGACTACACCTTTACTTCTTCTTAATTTTTTTAATTAAACTTGCAAACAAGTGCAAGAAATTACATGCCGTTGGGAGATTAGCGGTTACATCAATAAACTTCAACTTCGTTGTTGTGTAAAAATTAATTTTTTTCACATAAATACCTAGATACATTCATACAAATGTCCATATAAATTACATTTATTTATTTGCATTAAAAAATATTTTTAAATGTAATACCTTATGCTAAATGTAACAACTCTTAAGGAAAATAATAGATTTTTTCAATCTTCCTCTGGTAACTCTGCTCACAATATTTTTCAATCTTCCTCTGGTAACTCTGCTCACAATATTTAAAGAAAACAAAATGTCACCGCGGCTTTCGCTGCTAGAGATAACAAAGTAACAACAGCTATAACCTTGATTCAACGTAGCATGTGTGTGCGTGTAAAAAACCTACATACGAATATTCATTCAAACATATTGCTAATACTTAAATGTATGTATGTATGTATATGATTTTTATTTTGTATGAACCTCATATAGGTTGCAAGTACTTTTGTATATTTAAGTTATATAAATATTTATAGGATGGTAGTGCAGTGGGTACACCACTGAACTATGAAGCTGGTGGTACGCAGTTCGATACCATTAAGTGTTTGCTTAATTTTTTTTTTTTACATTTCAATGTTTCATGGTCAATATGAGTAGAATATGAAATATCATGACTAGCAAAATACGATGCACTATGAAAAAAAAACTAAACTAAATACATATCTATTTTTATGTATTTTTCCCATTGAGTACGTAGTATACGTTAATACATATTATATATTTTAAATTTCAATAATGTATGCTCTATTACTCTTTACTTTTTCCTTTTTTTAATTATTTTAATTAAACTATATATGTACGTAAATTTATTTTTTTACAATGGGATGTTATTTTTATATATGTATGTTTTTTAAGTATGTACGTATTTTATATGAGATGAATGAATTTGCCATTGGGAGATTAGTAGCAAAATACGATGCACTATGAAAAAAAAAACTAAACTAAATACATATCTATTTTTATGTATTTTTCCCATTGAGTACGTAGTATACGTTAATACATATTATATATTTTAAATTTCAATAATGTATGCTCTATTACTCTTTACTTTTTCCTTTTTTTAATTATTTTAATTAAACTATATATGTACGTAAATTTATTTTTATACCCTTCACACAGTGAAAAAGGGTATATATAGGTTTGTCATTCCGTGTGAAATTTTACAATTTTTATTTTCGATAAGTATAAAGTATATTTTTTCTGAAAGCTTATGAATAGGGGAGTCGATTAAGCTCTGTCAGTCTGTCCGTGTGTATGTTGAAATCATTTTTTTGAAGCCCCCCGACATCGCTTGGACCCGGGTGAGGTATTTAAATATCAGAAATATTCGGGAGTAGATCGGTATTGAAAATCAGAAACATTGGTACATAAACAACTGCGATATGAGCAAAAACCCACGACAACCTCGTTTTTTTTTTTACAAAAACAACATTACAACAACAACATACATACATACAAACGTGTATACTGGTTAGAGAAAACGTAGATCCCAGCTGAGCCAAACAATTTTTTTTTTTATTTTTTTTATATTTTTTTTTTAATTTTTTTTATAATTTTTTTATTTTTTATTTAATGTCTTATATATATTTTTATTATTATTTTTTTTTTCATTTTTTTTTTATATATTTTTTTTTTAATTTTTTTTTTATTTATTTATTTTTGTTTTATATTCAAAATATATATTTTAATTATTTTTTTTTTAAATTTTTTTTTAAAATTTTTTTTTTTAAATTTTTTTTTTTAAATTTTTTTAAATTTTTTTTTTTTTATTTTTTTTTAACATACATACGTAAATTTATAATTTTACAATGGGATGTTTTTTATATGTATGTACGTATTTCATATGGGATGAATGGTGATAAAAACTACTGTTATTGCATGACTACACGTTGTGAAGGGTATATAAGATTCGGCACGGCCGAATATAGCGCTCTTACTTGTTTTAATTATTTTTTTAATTATTTTAATTAAACTATATATGTACGTAAATTTATTTTTTTTTTACAATGGGATGTTATTTTTATATATGTATGTTTTTTAAGTATGTACGTATTTTATATGAGATGAATGAATTTGCCATTGGGAGATTAGTAGCAAAATACGATGCACTATGAAAAAAAAAACTAAACTAAATACATATCTATTTTTATGTATTTTTCCCATTGAGTACGTAGTATACGTTAACACATATTATATATTTTAAATTTCAATAATGTATGCTCTATTACTCTTTACTTTTTCCTTTTTTTAATTATTTTAATTAAACTATATATGTACGTAAATTTATTTTTTTACAATGGGATGTTATTTTCATATATGTATGTTTTTTAAGTATGTACGTATTTTATATGAGATGAATGGTGTTACAAACTATTGTTATTGCATGACTACACCTTTACTTCTTCTTAATTTTTTTAATTAAACTTGCAAACAAGTGCAAGAAATTACATGCCGTTGGGAGATTAGCGGTTACATCAATAAACTTCAAATTCGTTGTAGTGTAAAAATTAATTTTTTTCACATAAATACCTAGATACATTCATACAAATGTCCATATAAATTACATTTATTTATTTCCATTAAGAAATAATTTTAAATGCAATACCTTACTACACCTTTACTTCTTCTTAATTTTTTTAATTAAACTTGCAAACAAATGCAAGAAATTACCTACATGCCGTTGGGAGAATAGCGGTTACATCAATGAACTTCAACTTCGTTGTTGTGTAAAAATTAATTTTTTTCACATAAATACCTAGATACATTCATACAAATGTCCATATAAATTACATTTATTTATTTGCATTAAAAAATATTTTTAAATGTAATACCTTATGCTAAATGTAACAACTCTTAAGGAAAATAATAGATTTTTTCAATCTTCCTCTGGTAACTCTGCTCACAATATTTTTCAATCTTCCTCTGGTAACTCTGCTCACAATATTTAAAGAAAACAAAATGTCACCGCGGCTTTCGCTGCTAGAGATAACAAAGTAACAACAGCTATAACCTTGATTCAACGTAGCATGTGTGTGCGTGTAAAAAACCTACATACGAATATTCATTCAAACATATTGCTAATACTTAAATGTATGTATGTATGTATATGATTTTTATTTTGTATGAACCTCATATAGGTTGCAAGTACTTTTGTATATTTAAGTTATATAAATATTTATAGGATGGTAGTGCAGTGGGTACACCACTGAACTATGAAGCTGGTGGTACGCAGTTCGATACCATTAAGTGTTTGCTTAATTTTTTTTTTTTACATTTCAATGTTTCATGGTCAATATGAGTAGAATATGAAATATCATGACTAGCAAAATACGATGCACTATGAAAAAAAAAACTAAACTAAATACATATCTATTTTTATGTATTTTTCCCATTGAGTACGTAGTATACGTTAATACATATTATATATTTTAAATTTCAATAATGTATGCTCTATTACTCTTTACTTTTTCCTTTTTTTAATTATTTTAATTAAACTATATATGTACGTAAATTTATTTTTTTACAATGGGATGTTATTTTTATATATGTATGTTTTTTAAGTATGTACGTATTTTATATGAGATGAATGAATTTGCCATTGGGAGATTAGTAGCAAAATACGATGCACTATGAAAAAAAAAACTAAACTAAATACATATCTATTTTTATGTATTTTTCCCATTGAGTACGTAGTATACGTTAATACATATTATATATTTTAAATTTCAATAATGTATGCTCTATTACTCTTTACTTATATATGTACGTAAATTTATTTTTTTTTTACAATGGGATGTTATTTTTATATATTTTTAATTAAACTTGCAAACAAGTGCAAGAAATTACATGCCGTTGGGAGATTAGCGGTTACATCAATAAACTTCAAATTCGTTGTAGTGTAAAAATTAATTTTTTTCACATAAATACCTAGATACATTCATACAAATGTCCATATAAATTACATTTATTTATTTCCATTAAGAAATAATTTTAAATGCAATACCTTACTACACCTTTACTTCTTCTTAATTTTTTTAATTAAACTTGCAAACAAATGCAAGAAATTACCTACATGCCGTTGGGAGAATAGCGGTTACATCAATGAACTTCAACTTCGTTGTTGTGTAAAAATTAATTTTTTTCACATAAATACCTAGATACATTCATACAAATGTCCATATAAATTACATTTATTTATTTGCATTAAAAAATATTTTTAAATGTATTACCTTATGCTAAATGTAACAACTCTTAAGGAAAATAATAGATTTTTTCAATCTTCCTCTGGTAACTCTGCTCACAATATTTTTCAATCTTCCTCTGGTAACTCTGCTCACAATATTTAAAGAAAACAAAATGTCACCGCGGCTTTCGCTGCTAGAGATAACAAAGTAACAACAGCTATAACCTTGATTCAACGTAGCATGTGTGTGCGTGTAAAAAACCTACATACGAATATTCATTCAAACATATTGCTAATACTTAAATGTATGTATGTATGTATATGATTTTTATTTTGTATGAACCTCATATAGGTTGCAAGTACTTTTGTATATTTAAGTTATATAAATATTTATAGGATGGTAGTGCAGTGGGTACACCACTGAACTATGAAGCTGGTGGTACGCAGTTCGATACCATTAAGTGTTTGCTTAATTTTTTTTTTTTACATTTCAATGTTTCATGGTCAATATGAGTAGAATATGAAATATCATGACTAGCAAAATACGATGCACTATGAAAAAAAAAACTAAACTAAATACATATCTATTTTTATGTATTTTTCCCATTGAGTACGTAGTATACGTTAATACATATTATATATTTTAAATTTCAATAATGTATGCTCTATTACTCTTTACTTTTTCCTTTTTTTAATTATTTTAATTAAACTATATATGTACGTAAATTTATTTTTTTACAATGGGATGTTATTATACCCTTCACACAGTGAAAAAGGGTATATATAGGTTTGTCATTCCGTGTGAAATTTCTACAATTTTCATTTCCGACCCCATAAAGTATATATTTCCTGAAAGCTTATGAATAGGGAAGTCGATTAAGCCCTGTCCGTCTGTCCGTCTGTCCGTCTGTCCGTCTGTCCGTCTGTCCGTCTGTCCGTCTGTCCGTCTGTCCGTGTGTATGTTGAAATCAACTTTTTGAAGCCCCCCGACATCGCCCGGACCCGCATGAGGTATTAAAATGTTGGAAATATTCGGGAGTAGATCGCTATTGAAATTCAGAAAAATCGGTACATAAATAACTGAGATATGAGCAAAAAACCACGACCACCTCGGTTTTTTTTTAACAATAGACACTAGATGAGCTTATGTTCGAATCCCAGTTGAGACAAAAAATTTTTTTTTTTTTTATTTTTTTCATTTTTTTTTGTGTTATTTTATTTTTTATACGTACTTACATTCAAAAACTCAATTTATAATTTTTTTACAATGGTACGTTTTTGAGCGGATAAAATACTTTATTATAAAGAATAATAATGAAACATATAGTAGGTATGTATGTATGTATGTACGCATTTATTTAAAGAAAACAAAATGTCACCGCGGCTTTCGCTGCTAGAGATAACAAAGTAACAACAGCTATAACCTTGATCAACGTAGCATGTGTGCGTGTGTAAAAAACCTACATACGAATATTCATTCAAACATATTGCTAATACTTAAATGTATGTATGTATGTATGTATATGATTTTTATTTTGTATGAACCTCATATAGGTTGCAAGCACTTTTGTATATTTAAGTTATATAAATATTTATAGGATGGTAGTGCAGTGGGTACACCACTGAACTATGAAGCTGGTGGTACGCAGTTCGATACCATTAAGTGTTTGCTTAATTTTTTTTTTTTACATTTCAATGTTTCATGGTCAATATGAGTAGAATATGAAATATCATGACTAGCAAAATACGATGCACTATGAAAAAAAAACTAAACTAAATACATATCTATTTTTATGTATTTTTCCCATTGAGTACGTAGTATACGTTAATACATATTATATATTTTAAATTTCAATAATGTATGCTCTATTACTCTTTACTTTTTCCTTTTTTTAATTATTTTTTTAATTATTTTAATTAAACTATATATGTACGTAAATTTATTTTTTTTTTACAATGGGATGTTATTTTTATATATGTATGTTTTTTAAGTATGTACGTATTTTATATGAGATGAATGAATTTGCCATTGGGAGATTAGTAGCAAAATACGATGCACTATGAAAAAAAAAACTAAACTAAATACATATCTATTTTTATGTATTTTTCCCATTGAGTACGTAGTATACGTTAACACATATTATATATTTTAAATTTCAATAATGTATGCTCTATTACTCTTTACTTTTTCCTTTTTTTAATTATTTTAATTAAACTATATATGTACGTAAATTTATTTTTTTACAATGGGATGTTATTTTCATATATGTATGTTTTTTAAGTATGTACGTATTTTATATGAGATGAATGGTGTTACAAACTATTGTTATTGCATGACTACACCTTTACTTCTTCTTAATTTTTTTAATTAAACTTGCAAACAAGTGCAAGAAATTACATGCCGTTGGGAGATTAGCGGTTACATCAATAAACTTCAAATTCGTTGTAGTGTAAAAATTAATTTTTTTCACATAAATACCTAGATACATTCATACAAATGTCCATATAAATTACATTTATTTATTTCCATTAAGAAATAATTTTAAATGCAATACCTTACTACACCTTTACTTCTTCTTAATTTTTTTAATTAAACTTGCAAACAAATGCAAGAAATTACCTACATGCCGTTGGGAGAATAGCGGTTACATCAATGAACTTCAACTTCGTTGTTGTGTAAAAATTAATTTTTTTCACATAAATACCTAGATACATTCATACAAATGTCCATATAAATTACATTTATTTATTTGCATTAAAAAATATTTTTAAATGTAATACCTTATGCTAAATGTAACAACTCTTAAGGAAAATAATAGATTTTTTCAATCTTCCTCTGGTAACTCTGCTCACAATATTTTTCAATCTTCCTCTGGTAACTCTGCTCACAATATTTAAAGAAAACAAAATGTCACCGCGGCTTTCGCTGCTAGAGATAACAAAGTAACAACAGCTATAACCTTGATTCAACGTAGCATGTGTGTGCGTGTAAAAAACCTACATACGAATATTCATTCAAACATATTGCTAATACTTAAATGTATGTATGTATGTATATGATTTTTATTTTGTATGAACCTCATATAGGTTGCAAGTACTTTTGTATATTTAAGTTATATAAATATTTATAGGATGGTAGTGCAGTGGGTACACCACTGAACTATGAAGCTGGTGGTACGCAGTTCGATACCATTAAGTGTTTGCTTAATTTTTTTTTTTTACATTTCAATGTTTCATGGTCAATATGAGTAGAATATGAAATATCATGACTAGCAAAATACGATGCACTATGAAAAAAAAAACTAAACTAAATACATATCTATTTTTATGTATTTTTCCCATTGAGTACGTAGTATACGTTAATACATATTATATATTTTAAATTTCAATAATGTATGCTCTATTACTCTTTACTTTTTCCTTTTTTTAATTATTTTAATTAAACTATATATGTACGTAAATTTATTTTTTTACAATGGGATGTTATTTTTATATATGTATGTTTTTTAAGTATGTACGTATTTTATATGAGATGAATGAATTTGCCATTGGGAGATTAGTAGCAAAATACGATGCACTATGAAAAAAAAAACTAAACTAAATACATATCTATTTTTATGTATTTTTCCCATTGAGTACGTAGTATACGTTAATACATATTATATATTTTAAATTTCAATAATGTATGCTCTATTACTCTTTACTTATATATGTACGTAAATTTATTTTTTTTTTACAATGGGATGTTATTTTTATATATTTTTAATTAAACTTGCAAACAAGTGCAAGAAATTACATGCCGTTGGGAGATTAGCGGTTACATCAATAAACTTCAAATTCGTTGTAGTGTAAAAATTAATTTTTTTCACATAAATACCTAGATACATTCATACAAATGTCCATATAAATTACATTTATTTATTTCCATTAAGAAATAATTTTAAATGCAATACCTTACTACACCTTTACTTCTTCTTAATTTTTTTAATTAAACTTGCAAACAAATGCAAGAAATTACCTACATGCCGTTGGGAGAATAGCGGTTACATCAATGAACTTCAACTTCGTTGTTGTGTAAAAATTAATTTTTTTCACATAAATACCTAGATACATTCATACAAATGTCCATATAAATTACATTTATTTATTTGCATTAAAAAATATTTTTAAATGTATTACCTTATGCTAAATGTAACAACTCTTAAGGAAAATAATAGATTTTTTCAATCTTCCTCTGGTAACTCTGCTCACAATATTTTTCAATCTTCCTCTGGTAACTCTGCTCACAATATTTAAAGAAAACAAAATGTCACCGCGGCTTTCGCTGCTAGAGATAACAAAGTAACAACAGCTATAACCTTGATTCAACGTAGCATGTGTGTGCGTGTAAAAAACCTACATACGAATATTCATTCAAACATATTGCTAATACTTAAATGTATGTATGTATGTATATGATTTTTATTTTGTATGAACCTCATATAGGTTGCAAGTACTTTTGTATATTTAAGTTATATAAATATTTATAGGATGGTAGTGCAGTGGGTACACCACTGAACTATGAAGCTGGTGGTACGCAGTTCGATACCATTAAGTGTTTGCTTAATTTTTTTTTTTTACATTTCAATGTTTCATGGTCAATATGAGTAGAATATGAAATATCATGACTAGCAAAATACGATGCACTATGAAAAAAAAAACTAAACTAAATACATATCTATTTTTATGTATTTTTCCCATTGAGTACGTAGTATACGTTAATACATATTATATATTTTAAATTTCAATAATGTATGCTCTATTACTCTTTACTTTTTCCTTTTTTTAATTATTTTAATTAAACTATATATGTACGTAAATTTATTTTTTTACAATGGGATGTTATTTTTATATATGTATGTTTTTTAAGTATGTACGTATTTTATATGAGATGAATGAATTTGCCATTGGGAGATTAGTAGCAAAATACGATGCACTATGAAAAAAAAAACTAAACTAAATACATATCTATTTTTATGTATTTTTCCCATTGAGTACGTAGTATACGTTAATACATATTATATATTTTAAATTTCAATAATGTATGCTCTATTACTCTTTACTTATATATGTACGTAAATTTATTTTTTTTTTACAATGGGATGTTATTTTTTTTATATATGTATGTTTTTTAAGTATGTACGTATTTTATATGAGATGAATGAATTTGCCATTGGGAGATTAGTAGCAAAATACGATGCACTATGAAAAAAAAAACTAAACTAAATACATATCTATTTTTATGTATTTTTCCCATTGAGTACGTAGTATACGTTAACACATATTATATATTTTAAATTTCAATAATGTATGCTCTATTACTCTTTACTTTTTCCTTTTTTTAATTATTTTAATTAAACTATATATGTACGTAAATTTATTTTTTTACAATGGGATGTTATTTTCATATATGTATGTTTTTTAAGTATGTACGTATTTTATATGAGATGAATGGTGTTACAAACTATTGTTATTGCATGACTACACCTTTACTTCTTCTTAATTTTTTTAATTAAACTTGCAAACAAGTGCAAGAAATTACATGCCGTTGGGAGATTAGCGGTTACATCAATAAACTTCAACTTCGTTGTTGTGTAAAAATTAATTTTTTTCACATAAATACCTAGATACATTCATACAAATGTCCATATAAATTACATTTATTTATTTGCATTAAAAAATATTTTTAAATGTAATACCTTATGCTAAATGTAACAACTCTTAAGGAAAATAATAGATTTTTTCAATCTTCCTCTGGTAACTCTGCTCACAATATTTTTCAATCTTCCTCTGGTAACTCTGCTCACAATATTTAAAGAAAACAAAATGTCACCGCGGCTTTCGCTGCTAGAGATAACAAAGTAACAACAGCTATAACCTTGATTCAACGTAGCATGTGTGTGCGTGTAAAAAACCTACATACGAATATTCATTCAAACATATTGCTAATACTTAAATGTATGTATGTATGTATATGATTTTTATTTTGTATGAACCTCATATAGGTTGCAAGTACTTTTGTATATTTAAGTTATATAAATATTTATAGGATGGTAGTGCAGTGGGTACACCACTGAACTATGAAGCTGGTGGTACGCAGTTCGATACCATTAAGTGTTTGCTTAATTTTTTTTTTTTACATTTCAATGTTTCATGGTCAATATGAGTAGAATATG
The DNA here is from genome assembly GCA_941918925.1 of Phyto melanocephala. Classification (NCBI taxonomy): domain Eukaryota; kingdom Metazoa; phylum Arthropoda; class Insecta; order Diptera; family Rhinophoridae; genus Phyto; species Phyto melanocephala. The sequence continues at coordinate 60,161,857 of OW799236.1, forward strand.
AAATATCATGACTAGCAAAATACGATGCACTATGAAAAAAAAAACTAAACTAAATACATATCTATTTTTATGTATTTTTCCCATTGAGTACGTAGTATACGTTAATACATATTATATATTTTAAATTTCAATAATGTATGCTCTATTACTCTTTACTTTTTCCTTTTTTTAATTATTTTAATTAAACTATATATGTACGTAAATTTATTTTTTTACAATGGGATGTTATTTTTATATATGTATGTTTTTTAAGTATGTACGTATTTTATATGAGATGAATGAATTTGCCATTGGGAGATTAGTAGCAAAATACGATGCACTATGAAAAAAAAAACTAAACTAAATACATATCTATTTTTATGTATTTTTCCCATTGAGTACGTAGTATACGTTAATACATATTATATATTTTAAATTTCAATAATGTATGCTCTATTACTCTTTACTTTTTCCTTTTTTTAATTATTTTAATTAAACTATATATGTACGTAAATTTATTTTTATACCCTTCACACAGTGAAAAAGGGTATATATAGGTTTGTCATTCCGTGTGAAATTTTACAATTTTTATTTTCGATAAGTATAAAGTATATTTTTTCTGAAAGCTTATGAATAGGGGAGTCGATTAAGCTCTGTCAGTCTGTCCGTGTGTATGTTGAAATCATTTTTTTGAAGCCCCCCGACATCGCTTGGACCCGGGTGAGGTATTTAAATATCAGAAATATTCGGGAGTAGATCGGTATTGAAAATCAGAAACATTGGTACATAAACAACTGCGATATGAGCAAAAACCCACGACAACCTCGTTTTTTTTTTTACAAAAACAACATTACAACAACAACATACATACATACAAACGTGTATACTGGTTAGAGAAAACGTAGATCCCAGCTGAGCCAAACAATTTTTTTTTTTATTTTTTTTATATTTTTTTTTTAATTTTTTTTATAATTTTTTTATTTTTTATTTAATGTCTTATATATATTTTTATTATTATTTTTTTTTTCATTTTTTTTTTATATATTTTTTTTTAATTTTTTTTTTATTTATTTATTTTTGTTTTATATTCAAAATATATATTTTAATTATTTTTTTTTTAAATTTTTTTTAAAATTTTTTTTTTAAATTTTTTTTTAAATTTTTTTAAATTTTTTTTTTTTTATTTTTTTTTAACATACATACGTAAATTTATAATTTTACAATGGGATGTTTTTTATATGTATGTACGTATTTCATATGGGATGAATGGTGATAAAAACTACTGTTATTGCATGACTACACGTTGTGAAGGGTATATAAGATTCGGCACGGCCGAATATAGCGCTCTTACTTGTTTTAATTAAACTTGCAAACAAGTGCAAGAAATTACATGCCGTTGGGAGATTAGCGGTTACATCAATAAACTTCAAATTCGTTGTTGTGTAAAAATTAATTTTTTTCACATAAATACCTAGATACATTCATACAAATGTCCATATAAATTACATTTATTTATTTCCATTAAGAAATAATTTTAAATGCAATACCTTACTACACCTTTACTTCTTCTTAATTTTTTTAATTAAACTTGCAAACAAATGCAAGAAATTACCTACATGCCGTTGGGAGAATAGCGGTTACATCAATGAACTTCAACTTCGTTGTTGTGTAAAAATTAATTTTTTTCACATAAATACCTAGATACATTCATACAAATGTCCATATAAATTACATTTATTTATTTGCATTAAAAAATATTTTTAAATGTAATACCTTATGCTAAATGTAACAACTCTTAAGGAAAATAATAGATTTTTTCAATCTTCCTCTGGTAACTCTGCTCACAATATTTTTCAATCTTCCTCTGGTAACTCTGCTCACAATATTTAAAGAAAACAAAATGTCACCGCGGCTTTCGCTGCTAGAGATAACAAAGTAACAACAGCTATAACCTTGATTCAACGTAGCATGTGTGTGTGTGTAAAAAAACTACATACGAATATTCATTCAAACATATTGCTAATACTTAAATGTATGTATGTATGTATATGATTTTTATTTTGTATGAACCTCATATAGGTTGCAAGTACTTTTGTATATTTAAGTTATGTAAATATTTATAGGATGGTAGTGCAGTGGGTACACCACTGAACTATGAAGCTGGTGGTACGCAGTTCGATACCATTAAGTGTTTGCTTAATTTTTTTTTTTTACATTTCAATGTTTCATGGTCAATATGAGTAGAATATGAAATATCATGACTAGCAAAATACGATGCACTATGAAAAAAAAACTAAACTAAATACATATCTATTTTTATGTATTTTTCCCATTGAGTACGTAGTATACGTTAATACATATTATATATTTTAAATTTCAATAATGTATGCTCTATTACTCTTTACTTTTTCCTTTTTTTATTTAATTATTTTAATTAAACTATATATGTACGTAAATTTATTTTTTTACAATGGGATGTTATTTTTATATATGTATGTTTTTTAAGTATGTACGTATTTTATATGAGATGAATGAATTTGCCATTGGGAGATTAGTAGCAAAATACGATGCACTATGAAAAAAAAAACTAAACTAAATACATATCTATTTTTATGTATTTTTCCCATTGAGTACGTAGTATACGTTAATACATATTATATATTTTAAATTTCAATAATGTATGCTCTATTACTCTTTACTTTTTCCTTTTTTTAATTATTTTAATTAAACTATATATGTACGTAAATTTATTTTTTTACAATGGGATGTTATTTTCATATATGTATGTTTTTTAAGTATGTACGTATTTTATATGAGATGAATGGTGATACAAACTATTGTTATTGCATGACTACACCTTTACTTCTTCTTAATTTTTTTAATTAAACTTGCAAACAAGTGCAAGAAATTACATGCCGTTGGGAGATTAGCGGTTACATCAATAAACTTCAAATTCGTTGTTGTGTAAAAATTAATTTTTTTCACATAAATACCTAGATACATTCATACAAATGTCCATATAAATTACATTTATTTATTTCCATTAAGAAATAATTTTAAATGCAATACCTTACTACACCTTTACTTCTTCTTAATTTTTTTATTATACCCTTCGCACAGTGAAAAAGGGTATATATAGGTTTGTCATTCCGTGTGAAATTTCTACAATTTTCATTTCCGACCCCATAAAGTATATATTTTCTGAAAGCTTATGAATAGAGGAGTCGATTAAGCCCTGACCGTCTGTCCGTCTGTCCGTCTGTCCGTCTGTCCGTCTGACCGTCTGTCCGTGTGTATGTTGAAATCAACTTTTTGAAGCCCCCCGACATAGGTTGGACCCGGGTAAGGTATTAAAATATCAGAAATATTCGGGAGTAGATCGGTATTGAAAATCAGAAACATCGGTACATAAACAACTGAGATATGAGCAAAAACCCACGACCACCTCGATTTTCTTTTCATAAAAACAACATTACAACAACAACATACATACATACAAACGTGTATACTGGTTAGAGAAAACGTGGCATCGAATCCCAGCTGAGGCAAAAAAATTTTTTTTTAAATTTTTTTAAAATTTTTTTTTTTAATATTTTTTTTATTTTTTTTTTATTTTTTATTTAATATATTATATATATTTTTATTATTATTTTTTTTATTTTTTTTTTTTTAATTTTTTTTTTATTTTTTTTTTGTTTTATATATATTATATATGTATATAATAATTTTTTTTTTTTAATTTTTTTTTTAAATTTTTTTTTTTTAATTTTTTTTTTTTATTTTTTATTTTTTTTTTTGTTTTTTTTAACATACATACGTGAATTTACTGTTATTGCATGACTACACGTTGTGAAGGGTATATAAGATTCGGCACGGCCGAATATAGCGCTTTTACTTGTTTTATATGCACCCTTTATGCAAATACCGGAGTTTTTATATATGCACTGCTTATGCATATTAACGAGTTTTTTATAAGCATCGTATATGCATATAAACGGGTTTTTATATTTGCATTTCGCGCTTATGTGCACAGAAAGCTGTGCATTTTCAGAAATTCATATAACCGATAAATACTGTAGAAGTTTTGTTACTTAGAATACGATTTATGGTGTCGATTGAGCATACTTTCTACAAATATCTTTTTTATCTTTAATTTCATTTATAATTGAAAGATTTTGCTTTATAGACAAGCATATTCTTTTGTTAGCACTCATTTTTGATCGCATTTATTTATGATGCATATACATAGAACACAATTTCTTTTGTAATTTATTCAAATTACATACATATATTAAAATTATGGTGCATAAAAGCGATAAATGCATATAAGCGAAATGTATATAGACGAAATTTTTATGTATATTTTAAATTACAAGCTGAAATTGCACAGGCTTGGATGCATAAAAGCGAGAAATGCTTATAACCGACGTGCGTATAAGCGATAAATACTGTAATTACAAATTAAATTTAACATTAACTAAATTTTTTATCTATTTATTTTCAAATAAATATTTATTTAATTATTTTTACTTACATTTAGTATATTCTAATTATAAGACAAACAGAGAACATAACTTTCATATTTTGGGTTTATTAAAGGCTTATTAGGTTAAAATATTTTTTTTTATAAATACGGCAGTAAGAATACATACAATATAATATTTTAAAGACCTAGTGACAAAACCAAACTTCAGATTTTCAAAAGTAAAGGGGGTGCCTCTTTGACCTACATACGAAGAAATGTTTACAATATAACATATTATAAACTTGTGGCACAACCAAACGTCATATATTCCTCGACCTAGGTACAAAGAAATTTTACTGTTAAAAAATCTTGATCAAACCGAGGAAGTCAAATAATTACTTACTTATTAAGTATCGAATCCAACAGAATGTACTGGGCTGCAAGGCTTATTGATTGAAGTCAAATCTGCAAAAAAGTTCAATCTCTCTAGTATGTACATACATACATACATACATATATTAGAAACAAAGTCGATTTTTTTGCTATGTATGAAGTAACTTAAACTTTAATCTTTAATAATAGTGGCCAATATTATTTAGTATTCCTCCCTCCCTTTTTACAAGGATTTTAAAAATTTTGTTAAACTTATGATTGAAAATCAAATCTTGACGAAAATTATTTTTTTTTTAATTTTATTTTTCAATACATTTAATTTTCAACTGACAGATATATCAAAGTTTTTAAAAAAGTTAATTTAATTAAAAAGACTTAAGTAATAATTTTTTCTGTGTAACTATTTGTATATGCGACAAAAAAAAATTAATTAAACAAAAGAAAAATTAAAGAAAAAATCAGAAAACAAAATGAGAATTGATAACTTTACCGCCATACCAATTATAAATAAAAAAAACTATTAATACATTTTATGGCAGAAATTTATTATTGTGAGGAAAAATGTAAACAAAAAGACACGTACCACTAATTCAACTCGTAAATACATATGTACATACAAATGTATACATATACATAGTTCATTTTGTAATATATTTAAAAAAACTGAACTAAGAGCCAAATTGAACTACGACACTAATTTAACTAAAAGATCAATCAACTGAATCGTTCAACTGAACTAGGTCATTCATGAATTACACAACTTTAGCCAGACGTAAGTTATTAATACCAAAAGAAAGAAAAACAATTGAGTTTGATCCAATCAAAAACTCAAACTTTAATTTTGACATAAGACCTTTTTGCCTAGCGTCTGAGACTTATAACAAAATTAAATTTCAAAGCTACTAGATTTGTTTATATATGGTTCAAAGCTCCATTTAATAAATTAAAAATTGTCAGTGGCTCCAAATACGTTTTTCACCCTGTTGCTAATAACGACTCAACAAACAACATTTGTTTTACTCTATACAAAATAAATTTTGAAGAAATATTTTAAAGATAAATTTACTTATTTAACTATTTTACTGGCAGACCTTTAAATATATAAATGCTATTATTAATTAGATACAATACATAAAAATTTTCATTTAAAAGAAACTATGCCAATAAATTCCGTTTTACAAAATTTTTGTAAATTGTTAATTAAAACTGTTACGTCACCGTATAATATATACTAAAAGTTAATATTTTTATTTTTGCTTAAATTTGCCTTTATTCTTAATATAAATTATATTTAAACTAACCCTTAAATGCCCAAGGTCTCCAATTATGTTGAAAAAATACAGGTTATGTAAAATATTAAAAAATGGTAACTGCGTTTTTAGTTTTTTTATTATTATTTTTTTTTAATTTATTAACAAAAAAGTGGTTGTATCTTAAAAGATACATTGGGCATTACTGCCCAACAAAAAAGTTTATGAAAAGTTCGAAACAAAAATTTATTTTTTAAATTCACTAATATTTAATATTATATTATTACTTCAAAAAGAAGAAATAATGACATTAAAAACATTTGATCAAAATTTATTTAATTAATACATTAATAGAAAACAAACACAATATAAACAAGTAACAGCGCTATATTCGGCCGTGCCGAATCTTATATACAACATGTAGTCATGCAATTACAACACCATTCATCTCATATAAAATACGTACATACATATACAAAACATCAAATTGCAGAATTATAAATTGAGTTTTCGTATGTACGTTTCCAAAAAAAAAAAATTACAAAAAAAAATAATAAAAAAAATTACAAAAAAAAAAATAAATAAAAAATTTAAAAAAAATTTTTATATGTCGTTGAAGTAAGTATATTTTTTTTACCAAATAAAGTGTACGATCGTGTCGTGAAGTGAATAAACATTTGAAAAAAATTAGAGACATTATTATAAAAAAATCGAAATAACTGTTTGGAGCAGATAAAAAACTTAAAAACTCAAAAAGTGTGGTGCATCAAAAGCATTTGGTACAAATTGATTTGGCAAAGTTTGGATTAAAAGAAATTAATATATAAACAAATAAAAACTGTTGAGCTCATCAAGGGCCAAGAAAAAGTTTTAAATGCAAAATAAAAAGTGACACTAAATTTTATTCACAAATTTGTACATGTATATTAACTGGCTTGTGGTTCCAGTAAATAGTGAGAAAATTTCTGTATACCAAAATTTTTTGTTGTTCTAAATATTACTAAAAAAAAACAAAAACAAGTAAGAGCACTATATTCGGCTGTGCCGAATCTTTTATACCCACCACCAATTTTGTGTACATATTTATTATTTTGTTAATCGCTATAGAATAATCTCTTTATAATAAAATATGTATCACTTTCTTTGTAGAGGGTGGTTAAATTTTAAGGGCCCATCTTTAAGGTGAACCACATCTAAACTTCAACTTTCTTGTATTTCATTTGACATTTCTCAATCTCAGACTAACTCAATTTGAACCGTGGAAAGATACGCAATCGAGCAACGCTTTTAAATATTAAAGATTTTTATAAAAATGGGCGTTCAAATCAAAATGCATTTTGTGCACTTCGTGATTCTTTTGGTCAACATAATCGTTCGAATTCGTCCACAATCGTGAGAATTGTAAAAAATATTTAAATGTCTGCAAAGCAGGTCTGTATGAAATGTGAAAACATCTGTGAATGCCATCTTAGTTCGTTGAATAAGAAACATTTCTGTTTTTCACGATAACGTGGCAAAAGAGCAAGCAACCTCGACTCATCATCGTGGCCAACAATCGAGCATCAACAGTGTCATTGAAAATTAGGACTATCGGATCGTGGTGTGCCGCCTAGGTTTAGGGGCCATTTGGCCGATATTTTGTTCCATACACAATTGAAGCATACAAATATTATCATTATAAAAATAAATGATAATAATTTCATAATAATTTTATTCAAAATCAACATAGTCCCTTAAAATTAAACCACCCATTATAACTTCGGTATGCTAGTAAAATATTTTCGTAAATTTAGTCTTTCAATGAAAGTTGCCGTTAAAATACGCGTGTCAATAAAGATTCTGCTAATAAACATAACTTAGATATTTCAATATAGTCCTTTAGTATTCCAAAATCTTTATTCATAGAGAATTTACATGAATTTAAGAGGAAGAAAGTGAATTTAAGGTTAAAATTTAAGGGCCACAGATTGATTTAAAATATACATTCTCAGCATTTTGCTAAAACGGGAAATTTATTAGTAAGACTTTGATTTTTAAACTTCTATAACATTTTGCTTTTAAAAGATTTTCAAACGAAATAAGTTTTGTATAATTTTGAAATTTGTTAGCCATTAGCACATGAAAATAAATTGTTTATAATATTTAGAGATAATTTTTTTTTACTTATGTCAAAAATTTCCTAAATTCCCATTTTTAATAGAGCATAAGTTCAGGAGAACATAAGCATAAGTTGTTAGCGTGCCATCTAGTAGTTGCTAGTAGAGTCTTATCATCTTTATCTTATATTTAGCTAGAGTACAATAAATGGCGCAGTGTAAGATGAATAAATGCTAATATATATGACTAATATATTTTTTTAAAAATTTAAGGAAAAAAGTGTGCGTTGCACATCTATATTCCGTTATAACGAAGACTTTGACCAAAAAGCCATGTTTGCAAAATTTCAGAATCGTACATATAGTTTTGTCAGTTTTATTACGTTTTATATTTGAAATATACACTGTGCGGTATTCATTTTCGTACATTTTTATCTATAACTCTTTTCCTAATTCATAGATTTAAGCGATTTTCAGGGAAAAATATTCTTTTGACTCGATAAATATATATTCGAAGTTTCATGACTACGTTTATGCGTCTGGACACAATTCAAAAGTGAAAGTGGGAGTTATAGTAGGCGTGTCAAAGTTGTTTTTGCTAATGAGTACAACTTAGGTGTTTCAATATAGTCCTTTATTATTCCAAAATCTTTATTAATAGAGAAATTATATGAATTTTAGGTAAAACGTTATATGGGAGGTGGGCGTAAAAGTGGGCGTGGCACCTTAATTTTTTGGCATAGTAATGAAATTGCCTAGGGGGATAGACGTAGCAAAATTTATCATCATACCTCTACCTGGGGGTATATACGTAGCAAATTTAATCATCATAGCTCTAAATTTGGCGGTTTTATGAGCTTTTAAATTTCATTAACGGTAGATAACGTGAAAAGTGGGCGTTATAGTAGGCGTGACAAAGTTATTTTTGCGAATGAGTACAACTGAGGTGTTTCAAGATAGGCCTTTATTATTCCAAAATCTTTATTAATAGAGAAATTATATGAATTTTAGTTAAAACGTTATATGGGAGGTGGGCGTAAAAGTGGGAGTGGCACATTGATTTTCCGTTAAAAAAAAGCCACTCACCAAAAAGCAGAGTGTGCAAAATTTCAGAGTCGTACACTCAATTTTGTTGCTTTTATCACGTTTTTGTTTTTAAATATACCGAAAAATACACTGTGCGGTATAAATTTTCGTACATTTTGATCGATAACTCCTCTCCTAATTCATAGATTTAGACAATTTTCGTAGAAAAATATTGCCTTTACCCAGGAAATATATATTCGAAGTTTCATGAGTCTACGTTAAGGCGTTTGGACACAATTCCATTTTATTCGATGTTCGAAGGACACGGTTTTTTCGACCTACTCTTGCTTTTCGAGCTATAACTCTCTTCCTAATATTCCGATTTAGCCCATTTTCAATACCAAACAAACCTTGTCTATAAGAAAGATTCTGGCCCCCTAGCTTTTTCGGTGCGACCTCTATCGTGCTTTCAACAGACGGACAGACGGACGGACATAGCTAGATCGTCATAAAATCAAACCCCGATTCAGAATATATATACTTTATGGGGTCTAAAATGGATATTTTGATGTGTTACAAACGGAATGACAAAATGAATATACCCCCACCATTTTTTTGGTGGCGGGTATAAAAATATTTAAACTTTTACTTTTTACTATCTACGCGAAAATTTTTTGTCGTTCATACCGTGTCCAACACTAGTTCTTTAAATTTGAGAAAAATAGCTATGAAGTTGGAGGAAGTTAAACAGCAACGGGCTGATTTAGCGTTGTTGTACGCCAGATTGTCGTCGACGGGAACCTTTTGGATTATACGTCAGAGCGGCTTTTGCGATTGTGTTTGTTGAACTGAGCGTGTGGCCGATCCATACAAATTTTCGCCTTAAGATGTCTTGGTGTCTGTTTCGCCTTGTGGAGCAGCTCAGAGTTGCTGATCGTGTTTGGTTAGAAGCATCTGATAATGTGGCGTAGACAACGGTTGGCGAATGTTTGGAGCCTACTTGTAGCGCATTTATTCAGGCCCCAGGTTTCACATCCATAAAGGAGAATGGGTGTAATGCAGTCGTTGAAGATTCTTAATTTAAGGTCACAGGAAAGATCACTTGATATTCAAACTTTCCTCATCGAGAACATAGCCTTACGCGCTTTGTCTATTCGGTTTGCGACGTCTTCGTGTGCACCACTGTTTGTTGAGATTGTGCAGCCAAGGGAGCTAAAGGATTGAACATCCTCTATATTAGTGTCATTGAGGAGGAGCGCGTTAGTGTTATTTGTGTTTATCCTCATGAACTTTGTCTTCTTTGTGTTGATGCGAAGTCCAACCTCAAGTGCATATTGATGAAGGGCTTGGAGTTTTTCATTAATATGTTCAAAGTTATGTGCGAGAACCCATAGATCATCTGTATAGTCCTAGTCGTTTAATTTTGCGAATGGAGTCCATTGTAAGCCGTTTGGAGCTGCTGTGCTGGTCTTAACCATTACTTCATCCAGTACTAGTAAAAACAGGAGAGGGGAAAGCACACATCCTTGGCGGACTTCGGGGCCAAATGAAAAGGCATCAGAAGTTTTCCTTTTAGCAGGATTTTGTTCTCAGCATTGAAATACAGCGCTCTTGGCATTACTTGAGATCAACAAAAAGATGTTTTTCTATTTTCGTTTTCGTCTAAAGTTAAAATTGGTGAAAAAATTACCAAACGAACAATGTTTTCGCTCTCGTCTTTACTTTTTGATCCCCTAGGACTTTAACTCCGCTTATTATAAAAGCTAAAATCATCGTGCAAGAACTGTGGATTCTTAAAGTTGGCTGGGACGAGTCTATACCTCAGGAACTGCATTCCGCTTGGGAATATTTTGTATCTGATCTTAAAGACTTAACGTCGTTTGAAATTCTTCGTTTTTGCCTCGCTACTGAATATTATTTAGTACAACTTCATGGCTCTTGTGACTCATCAATTCGAGCTTATGGATGCCGTTTTTGAATACGTGTTACAACTTTCTCAGAAGATGTTTCTGTTCGGCTTTTTACGGCAAAATCTAGAGTTGCCCCCACAAAAAGGAAATCATTACTGAAACTCGAATTGGGTGAGGTGCAACTATTGGCAAAATTATACTCTAAAATTAAAAATCTTTTTCGATACCTCATAAAGAGCCAATTTTATGGTCAGATTCTGAAATAGTTCTTCACTGGTTAAAACAACATTCTCTACATTATCCGTTGTCGTTTGCAACAGAGTTTCAGAAATTCAAAATCTGACTAATGACTGTATGTGGGCGACATGTTCCAAAGCATTTTAATCCTTCTGACATCGTCTAACGTGGCTCAATTCTTCAAGAACTCACATCGTCAATTTGGTTCAGCGGACCATCATTTATCTTTCTATTTCTATGGAAAAATATAGCTCATATCTAAAAATTATTCCTATTGTTGCCTGGATGCTTCGTTTTGCTCATTTACCAAGAACTAATATTATTAATTCTGACTCTTTGCAGCCTTAAGAATTAGAAAACGCCGTACTTTGAATAGTTTTTAATATCCAGAAACAACATTTTCAAGATGATATAAATAAAGCTTTGAAGGAAAAAGTTCCCTAAGTTGCTTTAAAGTGTCTAATCCCCTTTCTGGATTCATCCAATGGCTTTCATTTGCTCAAAGTTGGTGGTCGTTTGGAATTTGCTGCAATCGCTGAAGGTCAAAAGCATCCCATAATTTTGCCAAGCAAAAACTTTGTTGTTCACTGTTATGTGCGACATCTACACGTCAGTAACTACCATGCAGGCACAAAAGCTCTGATTTAGCTAATTCGTCAGAGATTTTGGGTAATAAACGCATGAAATTTATGTAGCCGCATTGTTCATTCATCTCCACAATGAATTCGCTATCGTCCAAAGTTGTTACAACAAATGATGGGAAACTTGTCTGTAGAGCGATTAAACCCTGCAAGACCGTTTGCTAGATGTGCAGTTGATTTTTGTGGTCCAGTCAGCACTTACCTCAGAATCAGAGGAAAGGTTCCATATAAAACCTACATAGCCGTTTTTGTCTGTCTCGCAATTTTTTTTTAAATTTTTTTTTATAGTTTTTTATACCCTTTACACAGTGAAAAAGGGTATATATAGGTTTGTCATTCCGTGTGAAATTTCTACAATTTTCATATCCGACCCCATAAAGTATATATTTTCTGAAAGCTTATGAATAGGGGAGTCGATTAAGCTCTGTCAGTCTGTCCGTCTGTCCGTGTGTATGTTGAAATCAACAGAAACATCGGTACATAAACAACTGAGATATGAGCAAAACCCACGACCACCTCGATTTTTTTTTCACAAAAACAACATTACAACAACAAACTACATACATACAAATGTGTATACTGGTTAGAGAAAACGTGGCATTGAATCCCAACTGAGCCAAAAAAAAATTTTTTAAATTTTTTAAAAATTTTTTTTTTTAATTTTTTTTTTATTTTTTATTTTTTATTTTTTATTTAATATATTATTTATATTTTTATTATTTTTTTTTTTAATTTTTTTTATTTTTTTTTATTGGTTTTTTTATTTTTTTTTTTGTTTTATATATGTATATTATATATATAATAATTTTTTTTTAAATTTTTTTTTAATTTTTTTTTAAATTTTTTTTTTCGTTTTTTTAACATACATACGTGTACGTATTTCATATGGGATGAATGGTGATACAAGCAACTGTTATTGCATGACTACGCGTTGTGAAGGGTATATAAGATTCGGCATGGCCGAATATAGCACTCTTACTTGTTTTTTTTTTTTTGTTTTTTTTTTTAATATTTTTTTCTAATTTTTTACATACGTAAACTCAATTTATAATTTTGCAATGGGATGTTTTTATATATGTGTGTTTTTTATATGTATGTACTAGGGTGATCGATCCGGTTTTATAACCGGTGGAAAACCCGGTTTTTTACTCTTTCAGCTGGCGATTTTTTCCAAATGTTAATTTTTCGAATGTCGAATACACCGGTTTTTTACTCACAGAAGCCGGTTTTTTTTCATTTCTAGTTTTATGTTCATAACCCTTTGTAACCAAACGTACCATACTATATTTATTACTCAAAAAATTGTCAAAAATCAGAAAATTTATTAAATACTCTTCCATAATATTGTAAGAAATTTATTTGTTGTTTCAAAAACAAATGTAAAAAAAGAAAAATAATTAGGCTTAAATATTATTTGTTTTAAATGGAGATGAGGTATTTTATACGTTGTTACGCTTATAATTTGCTGTGATAATTAGCTGTTCAGTTAAGTTTTTTGATCAAATTATTGAACTTTGCAATACTTTTTGATCTCATTTTCGAATTTCATATTATTTTGCCTCTACGAAATCTAGCGACTTGTACTAAAGACTACCCATAGCTTAACTAAAATATCTAATAAAATATGACTTGTAGAATAAAATAGTTTGGCACACAAAGGGTGATTATTACATCTTGCCTATAAAGTTGACTACCGTGACCAGTGAAGTGACTTTTTATATTTTTCATTGTTAAATCCTCCTTGTAACAATTTTTTTTAATGGCAGTACCAGAGCAAATACCGGTTACTTTTAACAAATAAATTTAGTTCTTAAAAAATGTAGTGACAACAAAATAACAAAACGAAATAAAATTTTTGATGATAAAAGTTCGAAGTAGAAAAAAAATATATATCACAATTCAGTGACAGTTTTAAATTTATTAACCTAATCTTAAAGGTTCAAGGTAATTGGAGCACAAATTTATCTTTTCGATCACTTTTAGGTAAAAAGTGTCTGTCCTTTAACATCTTTATTTTAAATAAGGGTAATTTATGTTAATGCCATTGAATGTATGTCAAATAAAAATTCTATTAAACCATAGAAGAAACCAGTTTATACCTATATACCGGTTTTCCTAATTTTCAAAAGAGCAACCTTTTTTTTTTAAATTCTAAATTTCAAACTATTTGAAAACCGGTTTCTTAAAAATGTCGAATAATCGATCACCCTAGTATGTACGTATTTTATATGAGATGAATGGTGATACAAACAATTGTTATTGCATGACTACACGCTTTGAAGGGTATATATTATTCGGCACGGCCGAATATAGCACTCTTACTTGTTATTATTAATTTATATATGTATGTATATCATTTATTCAAAACTCTGCTTTATATTTTATAAATTTGAAAAAATTATGCACTTATATTATATATATAAAAAAAGGACAATGAAACATTTGTCTATAAAATTGTTTATTCGAATTTGTTCTGCGTTGGAGGATTTTATGTGTAGGGTTTTCATTATAAGATTTTTTTCATTATTGTTAAAAATTTTTACAAAATGCATAGATAAATTGTAATAAGTTACATGTACTGCACTAATTTTACCAATTTTTCAGAAATTGTTTTACAAGGTAATAAATAATCTTTATGAAATTTTTTTGTTAATAGATCTTTAGGGTTCAACGAAACCCTATATATGCATTCCATTCTGCAGATGTCTAACTACATTAAATGTGCTTTATTCTCAAAAACATAAACATTACTAACGGCTCAGTAATTAAACCTACAACCAATAAAATTTGGACCAGAAAAAGAATATTTTTTCTAATACTTAAGGATGCTCCAGTGAGCAACTTAGTGGTATCATAGGATTTAATTGTATTCAACCAGAGATTCTGTTGTGTTACTCTACTACGGAAATGATCTTCACAATTCTGTTGGACTAGTTCAGTTATAAAAAAGTTTGTAATACATGTAAATATATTGTATTACTTACTTCTAAAGAATATAATAATATTACTTTATAGGGTTTCAAATGAATATGTTAAAAATTACACTTACGTTTTATACAAGGGCTATAAGTACAGTATAGTTAGTAGTCTGTCTATATGTTTTCCATGCTTAAAAACTATCACTAAATATTATAAATCTTTTCTATTGAAATTTCGAAAAGTTGTGCAAGTCGAACTGTAGTTTCATTTCAATATTTTTAAATTAAATTTAATACATTTCAGAATTCTTAGAGTTTTACTTAAACTTCTTAATTTGCAAATAAAAGGCATATGGTTTACTTTGTTTACTTGATGGCGCTTCACGCACACTTTCTGGCACAGCAGCAATAATCTTGGGTGTACGCACTGTTTTTGGCTTTTCACGCTTTGGTTTATCGATGAGAATGCCAGTTTCTTTCACTTTTTTCACAAGAAAACGAACATACGGAGCTGACGGTGCTTCTCTTCATCCAAAATCCGTACGCAATTTTTCACACATTCTGCAAGATAACCCTGATTTTCAAAGTAATGTCGCAATATTTTCCAGCGTTGTTCAAGCGTATACACAACCATATTCGTTCAGCGGAAGGATAAAACTAATTATCTGTCAAATCAGACATGAACTAAGTGTTACCATTCACGAAATAAGCACTAGTGGAAAAAAATGTTAGATGGCGGACCTTTATTACAATTCAATGACATTTCGCTTAAAATAGCACACACGAAAAATATTTAGAAAAAAAAAATAAAACAAATTTTTAATGTCAAAATAAAATATATAATTCTTTTATAGTTTTCTTTTAAAAAATAACAAAAAACATTATTTTTAGTTTTAAATCTTATTATGCATTTATTAAAAATATTTATTTTAAATGCCAAATAATATGGATAAAAAATAATGAAACAGTTTTACTGTATTTTATGTACACATGTTGGTAAGTTTTATTTATTTATTTATTTATTTATTTATATATTTATATTTTATTCGAACTTTTTTCTATATATTAAATTTTAATGTGAACCATTTTTATTTTGGCTTAAGTTCATTTGTTGTTTTTATTTAATTTTATAATTCAAATTAAATTAAATTGTAACCATTTTAGGAATATTCTTTCTAAAAATTATTTCCGATATTAGCCGAGTGGAATGCATTTTCGAAATCAGCTACGATTTCATCATCAGCACTCTTTATCGGTATACTACTATGTAACTTAAAATTCCTATTTATGTTACAATTGAATGAAATTTGAATTAGTGAATCTTAGATAAGATATATATATATATCGATAAGATTCACTAATTCAAATTTCATTCAATTGTAACATAAATAGGAATTTTAAGTTACATAGTAGTATACCGATAAAGAGTGCTGATGATGAAATCGTAGCTGATTTCGAAAATGCATTCCACTCGGCTAATATCGGAAATAATTTTTAGAAAGAATATTCCTAAAATGGTTACAATTTAATTTAATTTGAATTATAAAATTAAATAAAAAGAACAAATGAACTTAAGCCAAAATAAAAATGGTTCACATTAAAATTTAATTTATTTATTTATTTAATTTATTGTCTATAGATAATAATCCTTACAGACTAAAGTATGTAAAATAACAAAACAAAATTCAGGTTATATATAAAATAATATTCTATAATAATTCAACGATTTAAATATAAAATGATATTTCTTTTAACAATTTCTTTACTTTCATTGAGGCCAATAAGGTGATAATAATTATTAAAGTTTTCACATATACGACGAAGAGCATCATTATTAGCATAGTTGGTTCTGTAGTATTTTAAGTTAATAAAACGGAAATTTCGAGTTGGTCTGGTTGGAACATTAAAAGATATTTTACTTAGCAGGAATTCTGAGTCGATATCGCCTTGAATTAGGCCCAGCACAAAAGAAAAACTCAGCATTGAACGACGACTTTTTAAAGTTGGTAATTTTATAAGACAGAGTCTGCTTTCGTATGACGGTAGTAAAAACGAATTCCATCCAAGGCCACGAAGACAAAATATTAAAAACTTCTTTTGTACAGACTCGATACTATCAATATGAATATTATAGCAAGGATCCCAAATAATCGATCCATATTCAAGAATAGGTCGAACTAACGATGAATATAATTGTTTCGTAATATAAGGATCTAGAAATTCCTTGCACCACCTCTTCATAAATCCAAGTACACCATTTGCTTTGTTAACAATTAAAGAAATATGGTCACGAAAATTTAATTGGTGATCAAGCAAAATACCAAGATCAAGAAAATTCAGAACTTTATCAAGTTTACACTCATTTATGCAATAAAATAAATCCAATTTCTTAATTCTGAAAAAGGACATATGCTTACATTTTTTTATATTCAGCTCCATTAAGTTGATTTCACACCAATTTACCAATTTGCCAATATCAGATTGAAGGAAAAGTTGATCTTCGGGATTATTAGAAGAACGAAAAATTTTGACATCATCGGCATACATCAAAACTTTAGAGTGCTGAATAACTGAAGGTAGATCGTTTATGAATAAGGTAAATAAAATAGGACCAAGGTGGCTACCTTGCGGAACACCAGAAGGAACTTTGATAGCATTAGACGTAGCACTTCCATACTTAACTTGTTGAGTTCTTAAAGACAAGTATGATCTTAACCATTTTATTGTCATATCCGTAAATCCCATTAATGACAATTTGTTAAGCAAGAGATCATGGTTTACCTTATCAAAAGCTTTACTAAAATCTGTGTAGATAGCATCAGTTTGCATATTATTTATAAAACCATCATTTATTGTAGTAGTTAGCTCCAAAATATTAGTCGTTGTAGAGCGATGTTTACAAAAACCATGTTGGCACGGTGACAAAATCGAAGAAATTTGATAGTATAAATTATCAGTTAAAATTTTTTCAAAAAGTTTGGGAATATCACTCAGCTTAGCAATGCCACGATAATTTGATATCTCAATTTTGCTTCCATTTTTAAACAACGGAATTATATACGATAATTTCCAAATCAATGGTACGTATCCTAATTTAATGGATTTGTTAAAGATAGCAGTAAGCGGGTAACATAAATTTTCTGCACAATTTTTTAGAACGCAATTTGGTATTTCATCTGGACCAGCATTAAACGAATTATTTAGTGATAATAAATTTGAAAGAGTCGTTTTATAAGTAATAAAAGAGAATTGTATACCAGATGATTGAGGTATATTAAATGGGTAAGATGTTATGTTATTATATACTTTTTTAGAGTAAGTAGTTGAAAAAAAATCAGCAAACAAATTGGAAATAGAAACGTCATCATCAGCGTCATTTGATCCATATTTATAGTATTTAGGATTAACGGACGATCGACGTTTAGAGTTCACAAATTTATAAAACGATTTAGGATTTGATCTCATTTTCGACTTCATACGGATTATATAGTTGTCGTATGCAGATTTATTTGCCAAATTGTAGTAAGAACGAGCAATACAGTATTTGGTATATTCTACAGATGATCCGGTCCTTTTATATTTCTTATATAACTTGTTTTTCCTGTTTTTAATAGTTCGGAGATACTTATTATTCCAGGGTGGCCCAATATTGTTGTTTCTAATTGTAATTCTTGGGACAGTTTCAGAAATGCAGCGGCGTAATGTTGAATAGAAGAGAGAAACAACATCATCTAAGTTTTCGATAGAGATTATACTATCCCAGTTAACGTTTGATAGCAAAGAGTTAAGCCTCTAATAGTTTGCACGAGAAAAGCAAAAAACTTTATGGGGTTTAATTTTGTTAGGAAGTAAAACAGGTAAGCTTAATAAATTAAATATTTCCAATTTTAATGTAGGATGATAACGATCTTCAGGGTAAGTAACGGGAAGTGTTTTATGTAAAAATATATCCATCGGCTGGTTGACAAATGCAAGATCAAGAAGTTTTCCATTAATATTGTTTTCATAGTTAATTTGAAAAAGTCCATAGCTTGTGAGTGAGTGAATAAATTCATTTGAAACTGTAGGAATTAGATAATTTATTTCTGAAGATTTATTCCACGATATGTTAGGTAGATTAAAATCTCCCAAAACAATAAATAAATCAGATGGAATAGATTGTTGCAAAACAAATTCAATGGCAAAGATGTGATTATTGTATATATCCAGAGAAGAGTTTGGAGGTATGTATGAGCATGTAATATATAAATTTATATTTCTCAGTCGAATTTTTACAGCGACAAATTCGATGTCATCGTTAAGTATAAGATTGATTTCTTCACAACGAAAATTGTTATGTGCGGCAATGAGCACACCTCCACCCAACTTATGTGATCGATCATGTCTGAATATTTGGTATTTTGAAGATAATATTTCGTTGTTATTAATACATTTCTTATCGTTTAACCAGGTTTCAGTAAAGACAATGATGTGGTATGAAAAATCAAAACTATTTGCATAAAGAGTGGTTAATTTCGTATTAAGGCCACGGACATTTTGGTAAACAATATTAATAAGATTATCGGTAGAAAAATTATTTAGTTTTTTTGGGTATTATTTTGAGTAGGTAAATAAACGATATCAGAACGAGAAGCATTTCTATATTCATATTCGCGTATTATAGCATTGGGTGGCCAAAACTCAGGATTGACAATAATATTAAAATATTCCTCTGGTACGATGATTTTAAAAGAAGATTTACTCCATTTTTCCGAATAGTTAAATTTAAAAACAGATAATTCACAATCGTATCCAAGCTTTAATTTAATGTAGTCAGCAACAGCGTTAGAAGTAGTATCAGATGAAAAACGAGCAGCAAAAATTGTTTTCTTTGGAGAAATTACTTTAAGTATTGCAGGATTATTTAACGGACTAGAAACCACAGCCGGAGGATGTGAATTAATTTGTTGAATGTCGTTTTGAAAATTTATATTACTTGCAATCTGTTGAATACGATTAGTATTAGGTTGTAATATTTCGGTGTTATGAGGGAGAGACGATGAAAATAACGATGGATTAGTTTTCGGATTTTGAGATGGTTTTACAGGTACATTAACTATGGAAGAAATAGTAGACGGACTCGGACGAGGTAAATTATCGGAAGTGGTTTGATCAACAGAAGAGTTGTTAGTAGACATAACAGGAGGTGAAGAGTTTAAAGTTGGAGTTGTTTTCTTTCTTTTGGGCGAGAATGACGCATTATCAAATAATGCTTTGAATTTTAAAAATCTTTGGGATAAACATTTTAGATCGTTATTTATGCCGACAAATTCATCTCGCGCATTTTTAAAAAATGAATAAAATTCAACATCATAAATAATACATTTTTTACAGCACCAACGTAAGCCTTTATCTTCACGAAGATTGTCTGCAGTTCGTGCTGCCAAGTCAACACATTTTGCATGATAAACTGCGTTACACAGCCAACAGGAAATCATTGGATCATCCGCCTTATTTCTGCACTTTGGTTTAGAACAACTCATATTGAAAAAGAATATACGTATCAGCACAGTTAATAAATTGTACAAAAATTGATTTAATTTTTATTTAATTTTATTTGAGCGCGTAAATTGAGGTATAAGTGTAATTTATTGTATTAAAAATAAAAAAGTAGTTGTTATTGTAAACGAGAGAAATAAAAACACTTGCAATTTTATTGTTGTAAATATTGATGAACTGTTATGTTTGTTTGTATTATTTTTATTTTCGATTTTTATTTTTATTTACAAACAAAAGAAACAAGTTCAAATGTACTTATGTATGTAAGTATGTGCATATATGAATGTTATATTTAAGTTTTTTTAATTTTATGAGACTTACAGAAAATAAAACGATTTAAGACAGAGCGTAATTAAAAACACGTTTAACTCGCACGACGATCGATCGATATTTATATGAAATGTAAACGAAATTTTAAAATTTCGAATACAAAATCCATTACAGTTTACAGTTTTTATGTTTTACTTTACTACATGAAGTTTTATCGTTACAATTTACTTTTTTCGTCTCAAACAATAAAAATAAATATGTAAAGGCAATAGAAACAGCAAACATCAAGATATAAATATTGTATTGGAAATAGTATAATATTAAAATTATAAGTTAACATATCACTCAATCATTTTATAAAACATCATGTCTTAACTATTAAGTTTCGATTTTAGAAGCGTCTTCTTATGTTGAAACTATGTAAAAGAACAACATAAATATCGATAATCGGCACTTTTATCTGATATAAAATCACATTTCGTCAGTTTTATATCTATACTATCTAATACCCGGTGTGCTTCGCCACCCCAAATTTTAGTATTTAATTCATATGTCAGGTGCCACGCCCACTATTGTTAATGTACCTATTTCTTGCCTAAATGTTCATTTAGGTGTCAAAGTTGCTCTTGCAAAATTTTACTACTCTAATCAATATCGTTTTCTAAATATACGAATTTAAGTATTTAATTCATATGTTGGTGCCACGTCCACTATTTGTAATGTACCCATTTTTTCCATAAATGTTTATTTGAATATCAAAGTTGCTCTTGCAAAATTTTAGTACTCTAATAGATATTGTTTTCCAAATATATGAAATTTAGTATTTAATTCATGTGGCCACGCCTACTATTAAAAGTCCGCCCATTTTTTACCCAAATGTTCGTGTGGATGTCAAAGTTTACCGTACTTAATTTAAAGACTCTAGCTGCATTTACTTTCGTGATATATAATATTTAATACTTATTTTTAATAGGGCGTGGCACCCCGCCTACTTACAATTTCAAACCAAAGTATAGCCTATAGTTCCCTCCAGACATACAGAAAGATTCTGTGAAACTTTCAAGGAAATCGGTCCAGCCGTTTAACTGTCTATAAAGCACAAACAAACATACAAACACACATTGATTTTTATATATATCTATATATATTTCAAAAAACGTATGAGCTATTTAGCTATTTTTTACAATTCTTTTATCTCGAATCAAGTACGGTTTTTGTTTAATTCTGGACCCAATAGGTAACGCTGTTTAATTGCTAATATATTATATATTTATGAAATAAAACTATTCTTATTTACATCTTATAGTCTTATAGTTGTTCGATTGACCGATACTTTTTGCCGAACGGGTTAAATATTAAAATTTTTCACTGTTTTATTACTCTTTCAGATAAACATTCACTGTATATCTGTTCGTCAGCGTTGTATGCGTTGCATCCTCATTCTCCGTAATAATAATTTTTATCATTAATATTGACAATGCCAAATTTTAGAAACGTTTTTCTGTCAGTTTTATGGCGTTTTCGTATTTAAATAGACTAAAGAGGACACTGTTTGGGGTACATTTTTGTACATTTTAATACTTAACTTCCGTCGTAATATACCGACTTAAACAATTATTGAAAAAACATATGTTTTGTGAAATTTTTTACTCTACGTCATTGCGTTTAGACACAATCGCATTTTATTCTATGTGATAAAGACGTTTTTCAATGACCAACATGTGTATTATAAGCTACTTATAACTCTCTATTCCTAAAAGACCGATTTAGCGTATTTTTACCACTAAACGTTTCTGATATACAGAAAATATTTTGGCAAAATTTCATCTCCCTAGCTTTTTATGTTCGAACTCTATCGCTCTTTCAACAGATGCACAGACAGGCGAACATGACTAAAAACGTCCTAAATTAAAACCGGGACCCAAAAAATGTACACTTTTTGAAGTCAAAATTAAATATTTCGATATGTTACAAACAGAATGATAAAGTTAACATACCTTCACCGTAATTTTTTTGGTGGTGGGTATAAAAACACTAACTCTGCAGGAGGAACTTTTAGTAAGTACATACATATCTACATAAATATATAAAAATGTTATGTTTCTAATATAATAAATACTTTAAGCGTTAATTATTTTTATTAGCTTTCAGCTGGTAGACATTCCTTTACTACTTGAAGTGTGACTTAGACCTCCTAGTGGTGGCGGCTGGTGACAGATATCTAGTTTCTAGATGGATGGCTAATTAAGTCAGGCGACCTAATCCACGGTAGAACAGCATACGCCAAGGGACGCGTGACCAAGAGGGAGCCTGATCGCTAGTATGCGAACTCTGGATACCTGTCGACCCCCAGTTTTAATGTGGACTTGCCAGCGCATATGGAGCTCTGTGCGGGTGGACATCTTTTCTCCAATACTTGTGCGATTTTTATGGAAACAAATATAGAAAAATTTAAAATTGAAAACCGTGAACTTCACACAGGGGCGGACAATGAGAGAGGGTTATCTCTGATGACACTTTAATGGATAGGACAAATGTAGATGGGATGGATGTCTTTACCTCGATAGGGGTGGAAACGCCTATTTATAATGCAGTAGCCATAGAAGTCGGCGCGAATTGTCAACAATTGAATAAAACCAATAAGCAGAGACAGAAAAGAAAACGTCGTAGGTACGTAAAGGCTATTGAGACGGTGTCAAATCGGATCGATAGTTTCTTTTCATACCAGGAGAATATAACTGTATGTCAACTAAATTTTTATAATAGTACAGCAGCTTCAGCGATGATGATGCGATACTTTGAGGAGGATAGGTTGGATATAGCATTCTGTTTCGTTGGAACGCCAGTCTGTTTTAATTACAGACTGGTGGGAAACTGCGGATATGTGTCCTGTTTGTCAAGGTGTACGTGCTATACAGATGACACACCTCGCTTGCCGAATCTTACTGTCGTGATAATTGGCAGGGGTTTGGGATCATTTCTGATAGCATCGGCATACCTACCCTAAGACAAATCAGACCCACATCATTCTGATGAGGTTATGAGCCTGGTGGGGTATTGTAGGCAGAGGGGTATCGCGGTGGTTATCGGCTGTGACGCTAAATCTCGCAGCATTGTATAGCGAACCATAA
Source organism: Phyto melanocephala (assembly GCA_941918925.1). Taxonomy (NCBI): domain Eukaryota; kingdom Metazoa; phylum Arthropoda; class Insecta; order Diptera; family Rhinophoridae; genus Phyto; species Phyto melanocephala. The sequence continues at coordinate 60,185,711 of OW799236.1, forward strand.
CCACAGAGGACAACAATTGTTGGAGTTCGTGGAGGGCCATGACTTACTGGTGTTGAAGAGAGGAGTTAAACTCACCTTCGTGGATGCACCTATGACGGAGGTGATCGACATCACACTGTGCTCGGTTGGGATGCTGGACAGGATTAAGTACTGGAAGGTGGAAGATAGACTGACCATGTCTAACCAGAGGGCTATTCAGTTCACAATTCTGTATAGCGGGAAACGAAGAAAGGTACGTAGGAGTACTAGGGTACCGATGGATACGGATCGTACAAAGTACGAGAAGTACCTAGCGGGGAACTGGAATCCATAAAAAGGGATACGAGAGGGGCTTTTAATCGTTACATGAGAGAGAGAAGCTCTAGCTCTTGGAATGATTACAAGGAGAAGAAGAAAGAGCTGAAGAAGACAATACGACTTCGAAAACGAATGCGTGGAGGGAATTCTGCTCCAATGTAAGGTATACATCTGAAAAGGGCAGATATAATCTAAAGACCCGGTCTTCAGAATGGGACTAATTCGCAGAGTGGGTGGTAAAATGACGAAGGCGACGGAGGAGACTTTGCAGTCGTTGATAGAGGTACATTTTCCTGGGAGTTTCATTTCGTGTGACTCATGGTACCCTGTCAACAGTAAGCAAAACCAAGAGAAAGCTGGGGCTTCTCTAATGGAGTTAGGAGTGCGATTAGTTATTTTGCTCCATTTAAGGCGGATGGAATGGATGGTATATTCCCTTCACTATTACAGTGGCGTAAGCAAACCTAGTGAGGTTTAATATTTATAAATAAGGTTTGAATTAAAAATAGTTTGTATCAAGGCTTATCCATAAGGTATATGCAACGGCGAATTGATACAACAAAGCAACTTTTCATGAGATGTTTTATGTCAAGGCCAATTCGTATATCAGGGATGGAAATGTTGTTTTTACATATTAAATATAATAAAATTTGATTTAAAAAAGGATATAATTGTTTGAAACAGATTATTAATGACGCAAAAGAAACAAATATACATAAATTTAGCATATTTATTATCAAAATAAGTACACGTAAGTTAATTGTTTAATACAGAATTTAAAATCACATTTCCCTTCCCTGCATTAATAAAGCAATTTCAACCAATTTTGACATAAAGTCTCCCCATCAGCTGGGCTGATAATTTCACCTGTATGAATTCGCCTTGGTTTGTATTCAGAAATTTAAAATTCAAAAATATATCTTAAACGCCTTGATAAACATTTAGAAATATTGTGATTTTTTGTATTTAAAAATGTGGTTTCCTTATTTTCGTTGATTGTTTTCTTTTGAAGACAATGGAAAGGGTGTAGGTAGATTTCCTGGAGGAGAATTCGCTGATAGATAGGCCGCTGAGTGAAAGCCAGCACTCGTACAGGGCTGGAGACTGCTTTTTAGGGAGGTGCCGCTTTATCTGTATTTATGGATATAGAAGACGCTTCTGATAAGATCTCTTTTGACAGGCTTATGGATACACTTACTGAGCGTGGGGTTGATTCTATTGTTGTGAAATGGATTGTCTCCATGCTGAGGGGTAAGGCTGTGAATCTCAGCAGCGGATGCATCAGTATTCGTCATAAAGTAGTCAGATGTTGCCCTCAGGGAGGTGTTTTATCACCTATATTGTGGAATATAACTGTTCACAGCCTTCTCAGGAGACTGGAACTGATGGGCATACACACTATAGGGTATGCGGATGATGTGGCAATTATGGTGAGGGGGAAATTCATTGGGACTATTCTAGGCTGCATGAGACTTGCTCTTAGTTGTAACGATTTAAACTGGTTTGCCCTATTTTTCTGACTATGCCCAGGGTTGTGGGGTGGTGTTCTTGTCTCGCTAGAAGAAAATAAAGTCCTATTGTAAGTATAAACGTCCATAATTTTGAAGTTTGGTTAACCTGAAATTTGTAATTCGCCTCGTAATTTGGAATATTCGTTACTACTAAAAGCGTCCAATCTTAGGTCAATTACCGGCGATGTATTCAACTCAATAGCGCTCTCATATTTTTTACCTTCATGCACCCGGTCAAAGTCTTTGTTATAGATGTGCAACGCACACTTTTTTCTTTAAATTCTTATAAAAATATATTAGTCATATATATTAGCATTTATTCATCTTACACTGCGCCAGTTATTGTACTGTAGCTAAATATAAGATAAAGATGATAAGATAGATGACTCTACTAGCAACTACTAGATGGCATGCTAACAACTTATGCTTATGTTCTCCTGAAGTTATGCTCTATTAAAAATGGGAATTTAGGAAAATTTTGACCTAAGTCAAAAAAAAATTATCTCTAAACATTATAAACAATTTATTTTCATGTACTAATGGCTAACAAATTTTAAAATTATACAAAACTTATTTCGTTTGAAAATCTTTTAAAAGCAAAATGTTATAGAAGTTTAAAAATCAAAATCTTACTAATAAATTTCCCGTTTTAGAAAAATGCAGAGAATGTATATTTTAAATCACCCTGTGGCCCTTAAAATTTAACCTTAAATTCACTTTCTTCCTCTTAAAATCATGTAAATTCTCTATGAATAAAGATTTTGGAATACTAAAGGACTATATTGAAATATCTAAGTTATGTTTATTAGCAGAAACTTTATTGACACGCGTATTTTAACGGCCACTTTCATTGAAAGACTAAATTTACGAAAACATTTTACTAGCATACCGAAGTTATAATGGGTGGTTTAATTTTAAGGGACTATGTTGATTTTGAATAAAATTATTATGAAATTATTATCATTTATTTTTATAATGATAATATTTGTATGCTTCAATTATGTATGGAACAAAATATCGGCCAAATGGCCCCCCAACCTAGGCGGCACACTTCGATCCGATAGTGCATATTTTCAATGACACTGTTGATGCTCAATTGTTGGGCACGATGATGAGTCGAGGTTGCTTGCTCTTTTGCCACGTTATCGTGAAAAACAGCAATGTTTCCGATTCAACGAACTAAGATGGCATTCACAGATGTTTTCACATTTCATACAGACCTGCTTTGCAGACATTTAAATATTTTTTACAATTCTCACGATTGTGGACGAATTCGAACGATTATGTTGACCAAAAGAATTACGAAGTGCACGAAATGCATTTTGATTTGAACGCCCATTTTTATAAAAATCTTTAATATTTAAAAGCGTTGCTCGATTGCGTATCTTTCCACGGTTCAAATTGAGTTAGTCTGAGATTGAGAAATGTCAAATGAAATACAAGAAAAAAGTTGAAGTTTAGATGTGGTTAACCTTAAACATGGGCCCTTCAAATTTAACCACCCTCTACAAAGAAAGTGATACATATTTTATAATAAAGATATTATTCTATAGCGATTAACAAAATAATAAATATTGTGCTTTAAATGTACACAAAATTGGTGGTGGGTATAAAAGATTCGGCACAGCCGAATATAGTGCTCTTACTTGTTGTTACAGTTTTAATTTTATTATAAAATTCAGAATAAGGGTAGTAGTATAAATAGTAAAATAAATAATGTAAAAAAGAGACAGTAGATTACTAAAGGTTCAGTGAAGCCAGGCATAATTACAGGTTCAGGGAAATTAGGCCGATATTAATGTGTATTGTAATAAGATAACAAGATGCAGTCTGGCCTTATATGGACAAAAAAGATCAATATTAGAACCCCCCAAAAAAAAAAAAGAGTGTGCCGGGTTCAACTAATGCAAATTCCAGCCTTGTGGAAGTGAAGATTCGACATTTGCGCTGCAATTGGTAAATTATAGATTACTCCAGTTAGAAATTAATTTGGTAGATCAGGCTATTCAATAACGTAATCTTCTTTAAACAAGGTATTTCTTGAGTCTCCATATAAGTCGATTGTCTAGGTTGGCTCTTAAGGAGATGTTAACATTCTCCTATAATTTTTTATGTTCCTAAAAACGATTGCATTCTTGTCAATTTGTAGCGACGTGATATTACATAATTTCGTTAACATCATAATTGGGACCAGACGAAGTGTGAGATTAGTATTGCTTAGTTGAGTATAAATTTTCTGCATAAAATGGCTATTAAGTCATTATATTCTGCAGCAGCACATACGAGCATAGCTGCCAGATAAAATAGGGGCAAAATCGTCTAATTTGGGGAAAAAAATCGTCAAAATCGTCAAATAGTTTACTCAAATCGTCATAAAAACGTCAAAATAAAAAAACGCATTTTTCAAAACAAAACATTTTTTATTTAATGCATAACATAACAAACTTTTTAAATCCAGAGAGATCAATGGTTTTATTAGACCCTTTTAAGTTAAGAACATGACAATAAATATAATACAACTTAAAATTAATTTCGAAAAATAAATATTAATATGTATATAAATACAAAAAATAATAAATAATGAATTGGCTGCATCTAATTCAGACTAATTGACAGATAATTATAATCATTTCTTTCTAAAGTTTCTACCCATTAAGGTAGCTTTAGGCAAGCGTAAGACGAGCACAACGCCAAAATAAACTACATCGTTTCGCTTTTTAGCCCATACATTTATTTCTGGATCTGCAAACCAGTCTTCCTTAATTTTCTTCTTCTTGTTGGTTGCCTGTGAAAAACGAAAGTTTTGTATAAAAAATGGATGAAATTTATACTTACAGAGGAAGAGCTGCTAAAATTTTCATGATCTTGGTTTTCTATTGAAAATATAATGTTTGATTTTTAAGGTTTTAATGTATAATTAACAAGTAAGAGCGCTACACAACGTGTAGTCATGCAATAACAGTACACGCAAAGAAAAAATATGGTTGTGGTAACCATAATCGAAGAGCAACATACTATGATTGAATTGTATGATTATGTTTAAAATAATAATGGTTACCAGTTATCATTATTATGTTTAATAAAATTATCATTCAATAATCATTTATATGACTACAATTGAAATCGACAATCTTTGCTTTTTTATGGCAAATTATTGTCTTTTGCTGTGACATACACATATTGATTGTACTTACCAATTTAATTGCAATTTTTTTTCCAATATTTTTTTACATTTTCTCGTTTATTTTTAAATTTTCTTTAATTTTTCAAAATTTTTGTTCCTTTTTTTGACATTTCAAACTTTTAAAATAATAAAAATTTATTCAGCGAGAAGAAGAACAATTGAAATCAAATTATTATTAAAAAAAATCATAGCTTGATTGTTGTGTAATCATACTGTTGTCTCACTTATTATTTAATGATTATTTTTAATTTTTAATGATTTTGAATATAATGTTATTTTTGTCAAATTAATTTTTTTAAATCATAATATTTTTAAATGATAACCATTTAGAAATTTTTACGAAAAGTAATCATTTAATGATACAACTAAACCAAATGCTTGAGTATCGTGACAAAATATATGATGAAATAAAACAAAAATAACTATTACTTGTTTTCGACAACCAAATATTGTTTTAGAAAAAATAATATGACCGTCGTGATCATGTCGTAACCATGGTTTTTGTTTGCGTGTAGTTTGTGTTACCATTTATCCCATATGAAATACGTACATACATATAAAAACATACATATATAAAACTTCCCATTGTAAAATTATAAATCGTATGTATGTTAAAAAAACAAAAAAAAAATAATAAAAACAAAATTTTTAAAAAAATTAAAAAAAAAATTATTATACATGTATATAATATATATAAAACAAAAAAAAATAAAAAAAAAATAAAACAAAATAGTAATAAAAATATTAATAATATATTAAATAAAAAATAAAAAAAAATAAAAAAAATTTAAAAAAAAAAATTTTTTTAAAATTAAAAAAAAATTTTTTTGGGCTCAGCTGGGATTCGATGCCATGTTTTCTCTGACCAGTATACACGTTTGTATGTATGTATGTTGTTGTTGTAGTGTTGTTTTTGTGAAAAAAAATCGAGGTGGTCGTGGGTTTTTGCTCATATCTCAGTTGTTTATGTACCGATGTTTCTGATTTTCAATACCGAATATTTCTGATATTTTAATACCTTATCCGGGTCCAACCTATGTCGGGGGGCTTGATGATTGATTTCAACATACACACAGACAGACTGACAGAGCTTAATCGACTCCCCTATTCATAAGCTTTCAAAAAATATATACTTTAGGGGTCGGAAATGAAAATTGTAGAAATTTCACACGGAATGACAAACCTATATATACCCATTTTCACTGTGTGAAGGGTATAAAAAGAACTTACCATTTTTTTGAAGTATTTAAGCATATTAATTTGTCACTTAAATAATTTAAATAAATTTACTTAAAAAACTAAAATTGTTTTAAACGCATTACCAAATTTATATTTGTTCGTGTTGTAGGTATCAGTTGATAATATGTGGCATATACTATGTTAAAAATGTACAAAGTGGAAAAATTACCCACATAAACACATTAAATAATGATCGATGTATCTCTTTCACTCTGTTCTATTATGAATAACATAAAAAACCGTTACAAATTATTTTTATTTAGTTTAAGGTTGATATAAAAGTAATGAAAAATGTTGCAAGCTTGAATTCTTGAAAATCGTCAAAAACATAGCATAAATCGTCAAATCGTCAACACTTAATTTTAGCACGTAAAATCGTCAAAATGACGATAAATCGTCAAATCTGGCAGCTATGCATACGAGTATAAATGAGGAAATAAGTCAGCAGTTCGGGTTTGTATCTTGATTTTTGTATAACATTTTTCACCTTTTGATCTAAAGGAAGCCTTCGAGAGGTGTAAATTTTAATTTAACGTCCTACCAAGCGTATCTTTAAGGTAATTTGAGGTAAGATTGTGACTACATTTTTTTGATCGACAATCTTAAATAATTAGAGAATTGATCATAAGTTTCCCTCAAATCGAAAGACGAAAAAATCCTAATAAATTTTAAATTTATTCTTAATATACTAGAAATTTTAATTTGTTGTTTATTTTTCGGCATGTTAAAAATTAACCGCAAATATTCTATAACTCCTTGATTCTTGTTCGTATATTTTCTTTATAAATACATAAATTGAATCAAACGCTATTTATCAATACAAAACTCTAAAAATTATTCTTATAAAAAATTAAATATCCAAATTTTGTAAAGTCCTAATAACAATCTTTGCGTAGGCATCACTATACAAATTTGTACAAATAAATTAAGTAATTTATTTTATTGCACAAATAATTTTATTTTTGCAATTTTATTAAAATGTCACAACACTTGTACCACTAAACATACAAATGCATATATGTATGTAAATATTCACAAAAAAAATAACAATACATTTAAAACAAATAGCCAACAAAAAAATACCAACAACTTTAGAGGCAGATGTATAGCCAAAAACTTAACGCCACTGTGGCAGCCAAAATCAACAGAAAAAAAAATCAAAATAAAAACTATAAAAATGCAGCAGCTAATCTTACGCATCCCGCAGTTTTATTGTAATGCCTTTTTATACCCTTCACACAGTGTAAAAGGGTATATATAGGTTTGTCATTCCGTGTGAAATTTCTACAATTTTCATTTCCGACCCCATAAAGTATATATTTCCTGAAAGCTTATGAATAGGGAAGTCGATTAAGCCCTGTCCGTCTGTCCGTCTGTCCGTCTGTCCGTCTGTCCGTCTGTCCGTCTGTCCGTCTGTCCGTGTGTATGTTGAAATCAACTTTTTGAAGCCCCCCGACATCGCCCGGACCCGCATGAGGTATTAAAATGTTGGAAATATTCGGGAGTAGATCGCTATTGAAATTCAGAAAAATCGGTACATAAATAACTGAGATATGAGCAAAAAACCACGACCACCTCGGTTTTTTTTTAACAATAGACACTAGATGAGCTTATGTTCGAATCCCAGTTGAGACAAAAAATTTTTTTTTTTTTTATTTTTTTCATTTTTTTTTGTGTTATTTTATTTTTTATACGTACTTACATTCAAAAACTCAATTTATAATTTTTTTACAATGGTACGTTTTTGAGCGGATAAAATACTTTATTATAAAGAATAATAATGAAACATATAGTAGGTATGTATGTATGTATGTACGCATTTATTTAAAGAAAACAAAATGTCACCGCGGCTTTCGCTGCTAGAGATAACAAAGTAACAACAGCTATAACCTTGATCAACGTAGCATGTGTGTGTGTGTAAAAAACCTACATACGAATATTCATTCAAACATATTGCTAATACTTAAATGTATGTATGTATGTATGTATATGATTTTTATTTTGTATGAACCTCATATAGGTTGCAAGCACTTTTGTATATTTAAGTTATATAAATATTTATAGGATGGTAGTGCAGTGGGTACACCACTGAACTATGAAGCTGGTGGTACGCAGTTCGATACCATTAAGTGTTTGCTTAATTTTTTTTTTTTACATTTCAATGTTTCATGGTCAATATGAGTAGAATATGAAATATCATGACTAGCAAAATACGATGCACTATGAAAAAAAAACTAAACTAAATACATATCTATTTTTATGTATTTTTCCCATTGAGTACGTAGTATACGTTAATACATATTATATATTTTAAATTTCAATAATGTATGCTCTATTACTCTTTACTTTTTCCTTTTTTTAATTATTTTTTTAATTATTTTAATTAAACTATATATGTACGTAAATTTATTTTTTTTTTACAATGGGATGTTATTTTTATATATGTATGTTTTTTAAGTATGTACGTATTTTATATGAGATGAATGAATTTGCCATTGGGAGATTAGTAGCAAAATACGATGCACTATGAAAAAAAAAACTAAACTAAATACATATCTATTTTTATGTATTTTTCCCATTGAGTACGTAGTATACGTTAACACATATTATATATTTTAAATTTCAATAATGTATGCTCTATTACTCTTTACTTTTTCCTTTTTTTAATTATTTTAATTAAACTATATATGTACGTAAATTTATTTTTTTACAATGGGATGTTATTTTCATATATGTATGTTTTTTAAGTATGTACGTATTTTATATGAGATGAATGGTGTTACAAACTATTGTTATTGCATGACTACACCTTTACTTCTTCTTAATTTTTTTAATTAAACTTGCAAACAAGTGCAAGAAATTACATGCCGTTGGGAGATTAGCGGTTACATCAATAAACTTCAAATTCGTTGTAGTGTAAAAATTAATTTTTTTCACATAAATACCTAGATACATTCATACAAATGTCCATATAAATTACATTTATTTATTTCCATTAAGAAATAATTTTAAATGCAATACCTTACTACACCTTTACTTCTTCTTAATTTTTTTAATTAAACTTGCAAACAAATGCAAGAAATTACCTACATGCCGTTGGGAGAATAGCGGTTACATCAATGAACTTCAACTTCGTTGTTGTGTAAAAATTAATTTTTTTCACATAAATACCTAGATACATTCATACAAATGTCCATATAAATTACATTTATTTATTTGCATTAAAAAATATTTTTAAATGTAATACCTTATGCTAAATGTAACAACTCTTAAGGAAAATAATAGATTTTTTCAATCTTCCTCTGGTAACTCTGCTCACAATATTTTTCAATCTTCCTCTGGTAACTCTGCTCACAATATTTAAAGAAAACAAAATGTCACCGCGGCTTTCGCTGCTAGAGATAACAAAGTAACAACAGCTATAACCTTGATTCAACGTAGCATGTGTGTGTGTGTAAAAAATCTACATACGAATATTCATTCAAACATATTGCTAATACTTAAATGTATGTATGTATGTATATGATTTTTATTTTGTATGAACCTCATATAGGTTGCAAGTACTTTTGCACATTTAAGTTGCAATAACATTCATCTGATGGTAGTGTAGTGGCCACACGACTGAACTATTAGGTTGGTGGTACGCTGTTCGATACCGTTCAAGTGTTTGCTGAATATTTTTTATTTATTTTAAACATTTTAATGTTCCATGGTCAATATGAGTAGTATATGAAATATCATGACTAGCAAAATACGATGCACTATGAAAAAAAAACTAAACTAAATACATATCTATTTTTATGTATTTTTCCCATTGAGTACGTAGTATACATTAATACATATTATATATTTTAAATTTCAATAATGTATGTTCTATTACTCTTTACTTTTTCCTTTTTATACCCTTCACACAGTGAAAAGGGTATATATAGGTTTGTCATTCCGTGTGAAATTTCTACAATTTTCATTTCCGACCCCATAAAGTATATATTTTCTGAAAGCTTATGAGTCGATTAAGCTCTGTCAGTCTGTCCGTGTGTATGTTGAAATCAACTTTTTGAAGCCCCCCGACATAGGTTGGACCCGGGCAAGGTATTAAAATATCAGAAATATTCGGGAGTAGATCGGTATTGAAAATCAGAAACATCGGTACATAAACAACTGAGATATGAGCAAAAACCCACGACCACCTCGATTTTTTTTTCACGAAAACAACATTACAACAACAACATACATACATACATACAAACGTGTATACTGGTTAGAGAAAACGTGGCATCGAATCCCAGCTGAGCAAAAAAAAAAAATTTTTTTAATTTTTTTTTAATTTTTATATATATTTTTTTTTTAATATATTACCTATATTATTTTTTTTTTGTGTTATATATATTATATACAAAATAATTTTTTTTTTAAATTTTTTTTTAATTTTTTTTTAAAATTTTTTTTTGCTTTTTTAACATACATACGTGAATTTATAATTTTACAATGGGACGTTTTTATATATGTATTTTTTTATATGTATGTACGTATTTCATATGGGTGATACAAACCACTGTTATTGCATGACTACACGTTGTGAAGGGTATATAAGATTCGGCACGGCCGAATATAGCGCTCTTACTTGTTTTAATTATTTTAATTAAACTATATATGTACGTAAATTTATTTTTTTACAATGGGATGTTATTTTTATATACTTATGTATGTTTTTTAAGTATGTACGTATTTTATATGAGATGAATGGTGATACAAACTATTGTTATTGCATGACTACACCTTTACTTCTTCTTAATTTTTTTAATTAAACTTGCAAACAAGTCCAAGAAATTACATGCCGTTGGGAGATTAGCGGTTACATCAATAAACTTCAAATTCGTTGTTGTGTAAAAATTAATTTTTTTCACATAAATACCTAGATACATTCATACAAATGTCCATATAAATTACATTTATTTATTTCCATTAAGAAATAATTTTAAATGCAATACCTTATGATGAATGTAACAACTCTTTAGGAAAATAACAGCTTTTTTATACCCTTCACACAGTGAAAAAGGGTATATATAGGTTTGTCATTCCGTGTGAAATTTCTACAATTTTCATTTCCGACCCCATAAAGTATATATTTTCTGAAAGCTTATGAATAGAGGAGTCGATTAAGCCCTGACCGTCTGTCCGTCTGTCCGTCTGACCGTCTGTCCGTGTGTATGTTGAAATCAACTTTTTGAAGCCCCCCGACATAGGTTGGACCCGGGTAAGGTATTAAAATATCAGAAATATTCGGGAGTAGATCGGTATTGAAAATCAGAAACATCGGTACATAAACAACTGAGATATGAGCAAAAACCCACGACCACCTCGATTTTCTTTTCATAAAAACAACATTACAACAACAACATACATACATACAAACGTGTATACTGGTTAGAGAAAACGTGGCATCGAATCCCAGCTGAGGCAAAAAAATTTTTTTTAAAATTTTTTTAAAATTTTTTTTTTTAATTTTTTTTTTATTTTTTTTTTATTTTTTATTTAATATATTATATATATTTTTATTATTATTTTTTTTTGTTTTATATATATTATATATGTATATAATAATTTTTTTTTTTTAATTTTTTTTTTAAATTTTTTTTTTTTAAATTTTTTTTTTATTTTTTATTTTTTTTTTGTTTTTTTTTTAACATACATACGTGAATTTACTGTTATTGCATGACTACACGTTGTGAAGGGTATATAAGATTCGGCACGGCCGAATATAGCGCTCTTACTTGTTCAATCTTCCTCTGGTAACTCTGCTCACAATATTTTTCCAATATTTTTCAATCTTCCTCTGGTAACTCTGCTCAAAATATTTAAAGAAAACAAAATGTCACCGCGGCTTTCGCTGTTAGAGATGACAGCGTAACAACAGCTATAACTTTGATTCAACGTAGCGTGTGTGTGTGTAAAAAACCTACATACGAATATTCATTCATACATATTGGTAATACTTAAATAGTATGTATGTAAGTATATGTTTTTTATTTTTTATGTACTTCATATAGGTTGCAAGTACTTTTGTATATTTAAGTTGTATAAATATTCATAGGATGGTAGTGCAGTGGGTACACCACTGAACTATGAAGCTGGTTGTACGCAGTTCGATACCATTAAGTGTTTGCTTAATTTTTTTTTTACATTTCAATGTTTCATGGTCAACATGAGTAGAATATGAAATATCATAACTAGCAAAATACGATGCACTATGAAAAAAAAAACTAAACTAAATACATATCTATTTTTATGTATTTTTCCCATTGAGTACCTAGTATACATTAATACATATTATATATTTTAAATTTCAATAATAAAGGGTGTTTTTTTTTGCTAGATAGAACTTTAAATTGTAAAAAGTAACACAAAAAATTAAATTTTGATGAAATATTTTTTTTTATCGTTTCAGTATACTCTGACAAATCATCATGAATAGACTCACGCTTGAACAACGCTACGAAATTATCCAAATTTACTTTGAAAATCAGTCGTCGATTCGCGCAACTTATAGACGACTTCGTCATTTTTATGGCGTACATAATCGTTCATCTGAACAAGCCATTCGTCGAACTGTGGATAGATTTCGTACCACATACTCTCTAGAGGATGCAATAACACCAACATGTCGAAGGAATGTGCGTACTGAAGAGAATATCGCCGCTGTAAACGAAAGTGTGGAAGAAGATCCAAATTTATCGATTCGTCGTCGGTCGCAGAAATTGGGGCTCTGTCCGTCCACTACGTGGAAAATTTTGCGCAAAGATCTCGGCCTACACCCGTATAAGATCCAGCTGGTGCAGGAATTGAAGCCACGAGACCATTATATGCGTCGTTCTTTAGCCGATTGGGCTCTAGAGCAGTTGGCAACTGACCCGTTGTTTTATCGCAAAATTGTGTTCAGCGATGAGGCGTATTTTTGGCTTAACGGGTTTGTTAATAAGCAAAATTGCCGCATATGGAGCGAGACCAATCCACAAGATACCCTACAGACTCCATTACATCCAGAAAAATGCACCGTTTGGTGCATGATCAATGATTTTTTGTTTGAAAATATGGATGACATTGATCCGGAGGAGATGTGGTTTCAACAGGATGGCGCTACGTGCCATACGGCGAACGCAACCATCGACTTATTGAAATCAAAATTTGGCGATAAGTTGATTTCGAGAAATGGACCTGTCAATTGGCCTCCAAGGTCGTGCGATTTGACACCTCTCGATTATTTCCTGTGGGGCTACGTGAAGTAACTGGTTTATGCTGATAAACCAGCAACAATTGACGCCTTGGAGGCCAGCATTGTTCGTGTTATTCGTGGCATACGGCCAGCAGTGCTCGAAAAAGTGGCCCAAAATTGGACGTCCAGAATGCGCTTCGTCAAGAACAGCCGCGGTGCCCATATGCCCGAAATCATTTTTAAATGTTAATGTCACGTATTGATCTTTCGAATAAAAAAAAAAATTTTGATTACAATTTAATTTTTTGTGTTATTTTTTACAACTTCAAGTTCTATCGGGCTTAAAAAAACACCCTTTATATGCTCTATTACTGTTTACTTTTTATTTTTTTTATTTAAACTATATATGTACGTAAATTTTTTTTTTTACAATGGGATGTTTTTATTTTTATATATGTATGTTTTTTAAGTATGTATGTATTTCATATGAGATGAATGGTGATACAAACTATTGTTATTGCATGACTACACCTTTACTTCTTCTTAATTTTTTTAATTAAACTTGCAAACAAATGCAAGAAATTACCTACATGCCGTTGGGAGATTAGCAGTTACATCAATGAACTTCAACTTCGTTGTTGTGTAAAAATTAATTTTTTTCACATAAATACCTAGATACATTCATACAAATGTCCATATAAATTACATTTATTTATTTCCATTAAGAAATAATTTTAAATGCAATACCTTACTACACCTTTACTTCTTCTTAATTTTTTTAATTAAACTTGCAAACAAATGCAAGAAATTACCTTCATGCCGTTGGGAGATTAGCAGTTACATCAATGAACTTCAACTTCGTTGTTGTGTAAAAATTAATTTTTTTCACATAAATACCTAGATACATTCATACAAATGTCCATATAAATTACATTTATTTATTTCCATTAAGAAATAATTTTAAATGCAATACCTTATGCTGAATGCAACAACTCTTAAGAAAAATAACAGCTTTTTTCAATCTTCCTCTGGTAACTCTGCTCACAATATTATTCCAATATTTTTTAATCTTCCTCTGGTAACTCTGCTCAAAATATTTAGAGAAAACAAAATGTCACCGCGGCTTTCGCTGCTAGAGAAAACAGCGTAACAACAGCTATAACTTTGATTCAACGTAGCGTGTGTGTGTGTAAAAAACCTACATACGAATATTCATTCATACATATTGGTAATACTTAAATAGTATGTATGTATGTATATGTTTTTTATTTTTTATGTACTTCATATAGGTTGCAAGTACTTTTGCATATTTAAGTTGTATAAATGTTCATAGGATGGTAGTGCAGTGGGTGCGCCAGTGAACTATGAAGTTGGTGGTACGCAGTTCGATACCATTAAAGTGTTTGATTAATTTTTTTTTTTACATTTCAATGTTCCATGATCAATATTAGTAGTATATGAAATATCATGACTAGCAAACCACGATGCACTATGAAAAAAAAACTAAACTAAATACATATCTATTTTTATGTATTTTTCCCATTGAGTACCTAGTATACATTAATACATATTATATATTTTAAATTTCAATAATGTATGCTCTATTACTGTTTACTTTTTAATTATTTTAATTAAACTATATAGGTATGTACGTAAATATATTTTTTTACAATGGGATGTTTTTATTTTTATATATGTATGTTTTTTAAGTATGTATATATTTCATATGAGATGAATGGTGATACAAACTATTGTTATTGCATGACTACACCTTTACTTCTTCTTAATTTTTTTAATTAAACTTGCAAACAAATGCAAGAAATTACCTACATGCCGTTGGGAGAATAGCGGTTACATCAATGAACTTCAACTTCGTTGTTGTGTAAAAATTAATTTTTTTCACATAAATACCTAGATACATTCATACAAATGTCCATATAAATTACATTTATTTATTTCCATTACGAAATAATTTTAAATGCAATACCTTATGCTGAATGTAACAACTCTTAAGGAAAATAACAGCTTTTTTCAATCTTCCTCTGGTAACTCTGCTCACAATATTTTTTAATCTTCCTCTGGTAACTCTTGCGGAAACCTATACTTTTATTTAATTTAATAAAATAAATCTTAGTTAAGGTAGTTATCAGTCAATTCTACTTTCAGATATTATTGACAGGCGAAAAACAAATTGTGATAATTTTTATTTATAAGCTTGCAGACATGTTTGTGGCACTGCCTCTGGTTTTTTGTTTTTCTCATTAGAAGCAAATTTATCTCACATTTATAAACATTAGATATATAACAGAAGTAATTTCTAAATAAAAAAAAATATTTAAAAGGGTCTTAATTTTTTTTTTATTTTTTTTTTATTTTATTTTTTTAACATACATACGTAAATTTACAATTTTAATGGGATGTTTTTATATATGTATGTTTTTTAAATGTATGTACTTATTTCATATGGGACTACACGTTGTGAAGGGTATATAAGATTCGGCATGGCCGAATATAGCACTCTTACTTGTTTTATTTATTTTTGTTTTATATATATAATAATTTTCTTTTTAATTTTTTTTTTAAATTTTTTTTTAAGTTTTTTTTTTATTATACCCTTCACACAGTGAAAAAGGGTATATATAGGTTTGTCATTCCGTGTGAAATTTCTACAATTTTCATTTCCGACCCCATAAAGTATATATTTTCTGAAAGCTTATGAATAGGGGAGTCGATTAAGCCCTGTCAGTCTGTCCGTCTGAACGTCTGTCCGTGTGTATGTTGAAATCAACTTTTTGAAGCCCCCCGACATAGGTTGGACCCGGGTAAGGTACTAAAATCTCAGAAATATTCGGGAGTAGATCGGTATTGAAAATCAGAAACATCGGTACATAAACAACTGAGATATGAGCAAAAACCCACGACCACCTCGATTTTTTTTTCACAAAAACAACATTACAACAACAACATACATACATACAAACGTCTATACTGGTTAGAGAAAACGTGGCATCGAATCCCAGCTGAGCCAAAAAAAAATTTTTTTTAATTTTTTGAAAAATTTTTTTAAAATTTTTTTTTTAATATTTTTTTTATTTTTTATTTAATATATTATTTATATTTTTATTATTTTTTTTTTAATTTTTTTTTTATACCCTTCACACAGTGAAAAAGGGTATATATAGGTTTGTCATTCCGTGTGAAATTTCTACAATTTTCATTTCCGACCCCATAAAGTATATATTTTCTGAAAGCTTATGAATAGAGGAGTCGATTAAGCCCTGACCGTCTGTCCGTCTGTCCGTGTGTATGTTGAAATCAACTTTTTGAAGCCCCCCGACATAGGTTGGACCCGGGTAAGGTATTAAAATATCAGAAATATTCGGGAGTAGATCGGTATTGAAAATCAGAAACATCGGTACATAAACAACTGAGATATGAGCAAAAACCCACGACCACCTCGATTTTCTTTTCATAAAAACAACATTACAACAACAACATACATACATACAAACGTGTATACTGGTTAGAGAAAACGTGGCATCGAATCCCAGCTGAGGCAAAAAAATTTTTTTTTAAATTTTTTTTTTTTAATTTTATTTTTATTTTTTTTTTATTTTTTATTTAATATATTATATATATTTTTATTATTATTTTTTTTTATTTTTTTTTTAATTTTTTTTTTATTTTTTTTTTGTTTTATATATATTATATATGTATATAATAATTTTTTTTTAAAATTTTTTTTTTTTAAATTTTTTTTTTATTTTTTATTTTTTTTTTGTTTTTTTTAACATACATACGTGAATTTACTGTTATTGCATGACTACACGTTGTGAAGGGTATATAAGATTCGGCACGGCCGAATATAGCGCTTTTACTTGTTTTTTTTTTTTTTTGTTTTTTTAACATACATACGTGAATTTATAATTTTACAATGGGATGTTTTTATATATGTATGTTTTTATATGTATGTACGTATTTCATATGGGATGAATGGTGATACAAACTACTGTTATTGCATGACTACATTTTCAACTAAATTGTAGAGCACCAAGAAAGCGGGCTAGATCGGTTTCGCCACCTGGAAACAGCAAACGGGCAAACACGAAATCATCAAATGAGTCACCGTTAAACTAAAACGAGCTAGCACTACGGGGCAAGAGCTAGCTCCCATAACCGAGGGCCCCACAATCTACATATCAGTTATGCAGCAGAAAAATAGCAACCTTACTGCTTGTGGGTATATGAATGTTCGAAGGCATATTTTTACCATTGACACACAAGCATCGCAGTCTATTATCAGGCTCGATTTAGTAAAGAAAACAATTGAACCGTTATGTGGCGTAAGTCTGCGAACAGCTACTGGGGAGCCTGCTACTGTCTATGGTAAAATAATCGTTAAAGTAACTATTGCCAACATAAGTGTCAATCATGTATTCATCGTTGCCGACATTGTGGACGAAATAATCATCGGTGCAGATTTTATGATTAGTCATGGCATTAATCTGCACATGGGACGAAAAGTTATGATTTGGCGCAACATTGAGATTCCGTTGGATTACTGGACTAAGCGACTTCAGAGCAATAACTCCAGCACTGAGCACAGAGAAGTCGTAAAACATGGCAATGCGGATGCACGTTGCCGAAAATTCTGCAGCTTTAAGAGCAAATATTGTACAAAACCTGAGGAAGAAGAGTGCGTAATAGATGTTCGACTAACGCATATAGACACAAGCGGTGAATGGTAAGTTGCGCAAAGAAAAGATACTATACTGGCAAAGATTATATCAGCAAAATAAAAATACAAAAGGCCCACTCGAAACCAAATATCAGCGGGAAGTCCACTGATGAAATCCTATTGGGAGCTGTGGAATAGCATGAAGGTGGTCAATGGATGTCTATACTGAATATGGGAAAGTGCTAATGGAAAATTAGTAACAAATCTAATTGTCGTGCCATCCTCTAAAATTGACGAAGTTTTAAGGGAGTTTCACGAAGGTCTCAGTGGAGGTCACTTCGGCATGACAGAAACCCTTAAAAAGTTAAAGCAACGGTTCTATTAGGGTGGCTGTCAATCGGTAGCTGGTGGGATAGAAAATTGCGCTCAATGCATCGCAGCGAAAAGCCAAGCAAGACAAAATCGTGAGCCATTGCAAAAGTATAACTTGGGCGCCCCCTTTGAACAAACAAACATGACGAGCGACAAGATGAAAGCCAGATACGACCGAGCAGCAGAATCTGAAGGCTTTAATGAAGGTCAGCGAGTTCTACTATATAACCCACAACCCAATAAAGGACTGCAAAATCATTGGGATGAACCGTATAAGGTGATAAAGAGAAAAAATTATGTGGTGTATAGAATACAGAAGTACAATAGCCCAAGATCAAAGACGAAAGTGGTTCATCTCGAGCGCCTCGCTAAGTACGGAAAAACTGAATTTGTGCCTATTCGGGACGAACAGGCTTAAGCGGGCGGTAGTGTTACAGATTTATTTTTACATAGCTTAATTTACATTATAATTTATTTTAGTTGTAGTAGTTAAAGTTACTGTAGTTTTATTTGTATTAGTTTATTTCGCTGGTCGTTCGAACATGATATTAAGTTGTTATTATGTGTAGCATACTTTTAGGCACTTCTATTATTCCTGCATATTACTTAACGTCAGTATAACAATAGAGCATGTAAAGCGCGTATCAAAATGAGTTTGATAATAAAAGTGTATAACGATAAGTGAAATAAGTAAAGTGCTATAAAACAATATCTGATTGCGTTTAAGTAAATAAAGTGCTCTTAATTTTATAACGAATTTCAACTGTTTTTGATTGCAATAAAAGAACTCAATGTGTATTTAAAGGAAATAATCCAATAATGTTTTTTTGCTCATATCTCAGAAAGTTATGGGGCGATTGTGCTGAATTTCAATAGCGATTCATTCCTGGATATTTCCAAGAGATTGATACCATATACAGATCTGAGGAACATATAGTTGCTTCTAAAAGTTGATTTCAACCAACACACTGACAGACAGACGGGCAGACGGTCAGGGCTTAATCGACTCCTCTATTCGTAATCTTCAGAAAATATATACTTTATGGGGTCGGAAATGAAAATTGTAGAAATTACAAACGGAATGACAAAGCTATATATACCCTTGTGCACCAAAGGTGAAGGGTATAAAAATATATGTATGTAGGTAACTTCTTATAGGTACATGAAATTTCCATTGTTAACAAGTAACAGTGCTATATTCGGCCGTGCCGAATCTTATATACCCTTCACAACGTGTAGTCATGCAATAACAATTGTTTGTATCACCATTCATCCCATATAAAATACGTGCATATGTATATACTGGTTAGAATATATGTGGCATCGAATCCCAGCTGAGGCCAAAAAAAAATTTTATTTTATTTTATTTAATATATTATTTATATTTTATTATTTTTTTTTATATTTTTTTTAAATTTTTTTAAAAAATTTTTTTAGAAAAATTTTTTTTTAAATTTTTTTTTTGTAGTTTTTTTTATTATTTTTTTTCTTATTTTTAATATTTTTTTTTGTAATTTTTTTGTTTGGTATGTTTTTTACATGTATGTATGTATGTATGTATGTTGTTGTTGTAATTGTGAAAAAAAACGAGGTGGTCGTGGTTTTTTGCTCATATCTCAGAAAGTTATGGGGCGATTGTGCTGAATTTCAATAGCGATTCATTCCTGGATATTTCCAAGAGATTGATACCATGTACAGATCTGAGGAACATATAGTTGCTTCTAAAAGTTGATTTCAACCAACACACGGACAGACGGGCAGACGGACAGACGGTCAGGGCTTAATCGACTCCTCTATTCATAAGCTTTCAGAAAATATATACTTTATGGGGTCGGAAATGAAAATTGTAGAAATTACAAACGGAATGACAAAGCTATATATATACCCTTGTGCACCACAGGTGAAGGGTATAAAAAGTATGTAATTTTATATCTCCCCACCGTGACCCAACAACTAACAATAAATCTTATTCCCTAACAGTCTCGTTAGCATACATACGGAAAATGTCATCAACGAAATGTTTTGATCTGTTGATGACTTATTTGAATGTAAAACAATCATCTCATCTCAGACATTCGTTTTCATTGACAACTTTATTGTTCAAAACGTACGATAATTATTAATTTTATTCTTAAATACTTTTAGTGTTATTGTTTGCATACCTATTTGTAATTGTTTACTATATGAATATGTACATTTGTATGTATATAGGTACAAGACATCTGGGGTCTAATCGCCGCTGTCGATATCGAATCAATTCGATCGAAAATTTTTGTTTCGGGATTATGGCATTCGATATCGTGCAACAAATATACAAGTTTGATATGATAGCTTTCGATAGCGAGTCATCGATCGAATACTATATTTGCAAAGCAATTCGATACCAAAATAGCTATCGTAAAGAACACAAAAAAATATTTAATTTGCGCGGTCTGTGAAAAAAGTATAAAAATGTAAGTTTTATTTATTTTGTAGTCAAAAGAATTTATTTATATGATTAAATTTTAGGACAAGTGTAAAAAATGTAAATGCCAAACAAAAGGAGGTAATGGCTGAATTCATGTTAGAGCATTCAAACTTAGCAAAAAACCTTCTACCAAATTGTGGACAGGGAAAAGTTGTTGCAAGCAGACTGTGGGAAACACTGTGCGTTTAAATTCGTTCGGTCCACCTACTAAAAATTCAAAGCTTATGTTTATATGCTTGTAATATAATTTCTTATAATGGTTTAATTTATTGTTTTTTGTTTTGAAGGTTTACACAGATCAAAAATTTAATGTCAAAAAAAGTAACGTTTAACAAAGCTGCAAAAAGAAATTCTTTTATCTTCCGCTGAAGAACAAATTCTTCAATCTGCCGGCATTGATGTACTATTATTTTAAAAATCATACAACCATAGAGTTAAGGCTATGAAAGCCTTTTCTATTAAAGAACATATGTTCGTTGTTGCTTGGCTTTTGCAGACCAATATGAGTGCCATCTATACATCCGATAACTATTTAAGAAAATATAAATATGTAAATATCATAAATATATAATCATTAATAAACACAAACCTCCTAGAATCTTATTATTCTTCATGAATGCTTCCTGGTATTCAGATGACTGTTCAGGGGAAAAACTTATGAGATCTGGACACAGCTTTACCTCTATCTCCTTTGCTACGGTATCAATTATTTTGCTAATAGTACTTTGGCACATGTCAATCAAATAACCGCTTCCAACTACATGTTGAAAACTACCTGTAGCAAGCAATGAAACAGTTGCAGTTGAAGAGTTGGCGGTACTGCAGTTGACATATGTCCATAAAAATCTAACTGTGAACGAATATAGCTAAAAACTGCTTTTGACAACCTGAATCGTTTTTTAAATCTTTAAACGAAATTCACATTTTATTTAAAAAATTACACTTGTTTTAAAGTAAATGTTTTACTTACGCTTTAGCTGGCAAAGATAGTGGGTCACTTTTATCTCTCATCTGTCTTCTTAAGCGCATCATTCCCATGCCACATTCATTCTCTGAATCCGGTAATGTCGAATAAGTTATCATTAGCGTTAGTTGATTCATTTTCTTCCCTTAAATATACAATTTTATTTTAAAATAACAAAAAGCCATTCTTTTTACTTACAATGTTTGTATTTTTTTTTTATCCAAAGATATGTTATTATTCTATTACAAATAAAATAAAATCTTTTACAATGAACAAACAATTCGATTAGATAGCTATCGAGAGCCGTAATTTGACAATTCGATATGTGTCGAATTTTTTTCTTTTACGATAGCTTGTTCGATATCGACAGCGGCGATTAGACCCCTGTTCTAAAAATTGCAATTAATAAACAAATTCCTAAAGTGTGTATGTATGAATATGGGAATACAACTGCTAGTAAATGAGTATCTCTGTACAAAAAAAAATACACAACGGAAAGAAAATGTACAAAACAGTTGTATAGTTTAACAAATAAGAGTGTTATATTCGGCCGTGCCGAATCTGATAATACCCTTCACCATCATGTACATAGGTATAATCTCACATCGTAGCTTAACCCATATTTCATGTTATACCCCTTTTTTCTTTATTATTTCCGTATTGAATTTTTACGTAGTATTCAACAAGTCAAGACCTTTAATTTGATACCCATATTGATGGAGTTAAAAAAAATTTATCCGCCATTTTATTTTAGACGCCATCTTGGATTGTACATTTTAGAATAATTTACTGTATTCTACTGGTCAAGCCCTTTAATTTGATACAAATATTGAGGGGGTTCAAGAAGTTACATATTAAAATACCAGATTTGGCTCATATATAAATTTATTGTCTGCCATTTTGTAGTGGCGGCCAACATAAATTTAAAGTTTTTTATGATGTTTTTATTGTGCTAGTCAAGTCCATTCAGATGATACCAATATTGACTCTCTCCGTTCTCTAGAAGCTGAAAAAATTTGATTTTCGTTTGTAAGCTTTTAGAATATACGTATATTTAAAAAAATTTTTTTTGCCTATAACTTTACCGGTAAGAGCCCGATTTATCCAACATTTTACACGAATATCTCTAGAGACATGTTATATCTAAAAATAGTAGCAAAGGTACCTATAAATTATTCTATGGCTGAACAATTTTAATTTTGGTGGTAAAAATATAGGAAAAAATAGAGGCAGTCGTGCTTTTTTGCTCATATCACAAAATGTTATCGGGCGATTGTGCTGAATTTCAATAGCGATTCATTCCCGGATATTTCCAAAAGATTGATACCATACACAGATGTGAGGAACATATGGTCGCTTCTAAAAGTTGATTTCAACTAACACACGGACAGACGGTCAGGGCTTACTTAATCGACTCCTCCATTCATAAGCTTTCAGAAAATATATACTTAATGGGGTCGGAAATGAAAATTGTAGAAATTACAAACGGAATGACAAAGCTATATATACCCACAGGTGAAGGGTATAATAATAATAAAAACAAACTAACATTAAAATTAACCGAGCACTCGTACACAGGGATGGAAATCATGGTACAATTGTTCTTTTTATGGTACATTTTTGACCTTGTTTGTACCGTGGTACTACCGCGAGCTACTTGGTACAATTTAAAATTTTGTCCATGTTCTCTTAATTTTTTTGTGTGTGTTTTATTTTGTACTGCCAGCCAGTGATGGTATATGAGAATTTCCGTCTTGTGCGAAAATTTTAGTTAGAAAGTGCCAAAATATATTAAAAAGTGCCATAACAAATATATACACATATCTATTTAAAAATATTAAATCCGTTTATTCAGTTTTTTAGATTAATACATTTTATTAGGATTAATTGCTTATATACAAAAAAGAATTTCGGACTTCAATATTAAAAAAAATTATGCAGATAAATTATATATAAATATTATAATTTATTATATAAGTACATATTAAGTATTTAATATGTAATGTTTTTTGTACATGAGAAAAAAAATGGACAGACGGACGGACATAGCTAGATCGTCATAAAATGAAACCCCGATTCAGAATATACATATATACCTTATGGTGTCTAAAATGGATATTTCGATGTGTTACAAACGAAATGATAAAATGAATATACTCCCACCATTTTTTTGATGGTGGGTATAAAAAGAGAGTTAAAAATTATCTTTCCTATCCAGTCATCTGATTAAATCCACCCTGAACATGTAGGATCTCATTCATTTTGAACTCTCAGAAAGGGGATTTTGTGTCATTGTTGCAGTTTTTAGTAGTATTTACAACAGGAAGAAAAAAAAGCATTTATTTCTTTTTAACTAAAAATACATTTCTTCACAAGTAAGTAAAATTATACATATGTATGTTTATAATTTGCTTAAAAAGTGTCAAAATTTTATTGAGCGTGCCATGGTGTCACTAAACAACTAATAGTACCAAAAACGGCACAATTGTGCCACTTTTACCAACAGTGTTGTCAGCTTCTCTGTTTTTGTTGCAATGCTGTTGTCAAAGCGAATTGATGTACCAGGTGGTGTCAAGTCTGCAACAACAAAATCTGCCTAGTACTTTCTTTCTTTCTCACGAAAATCACCTGTTAATTTGGCACCATCTGGTAGATGAATTAGCCTTGGCTGATGTTATATGTAATTTATTTTAATTATTATTTTAAGCATGTAAGGTGGACTTAAATAAAGAAGTACTACAATGGTTCGATAAGTTTACTCCAGAAAAAGTTATTATGGGAGAAACAAATTCAATAGTACCTCTTCCGGTGAAATCCAGTATACATTAAAACAAGTAAGAGTGCTATATTCGGCCGTGCCGAATCTTATATACACTTCACAACGTGTAGTTATGCAATAACAATAGTTTGTATCACCATGCATCCCATATGAAATACGTACATACATATAAAAAACACACATATATAAAAACATCCCATTGTAAAATTATAAACTTACTTACGTATGTATGTTAAAAAAAAATTTAAAAAAAATATTTAAAATATAAAATAAAAAAAATTAAAAGAAAAAAAATAATAAAAATATAAATAATATATATAAAATAAACAAGTAATAGAGCTATATTCGGCCATGCCGAATCTTATTTACCCTTCACAACGTGTAGTCATGCAATAACATATTAAATAGAATTTAAAATATACGCATATAAAGCGATTTTTTATAGAGATCAACATATTTAAAATTCATACTATGTTGAGAAAAACAAAATTTTAGAAGTTTTTGAAACAAAGTTTTGGCAGACCAGACATAATGGGAATCATTTCAATTTTTGCACAATCCTTTTGATTGCATAACATTGTTAATTGTATGGAACTCAAGCTTATTTCTAAATTTACCTTTTATCAAACTAAGCAGTGAAAAATTCTTTCTGCAGCAGCTGAACTATGTGGCAAAGACATTAAGTTTTGAAATTTCGCACTAATATATTTCTAGTTAATGTCACTGTTTTGCCAGAAAATGAAGTTGACACGCCCTTTTTAACGCCTACCTCGCATATAAAGCTTAATCTTAAATTCATATAATTTTTCTATGGACAAAGTTTTTGGAAGAACTATATTGAAATATCTCAGTTTGATCTATTAGCAGAAACTATTGACACGCCTACTTTCATTGAAAGTCTGAATTTACGAAAACATTTGACTAACATATCGAAGTTATACAAAGTAAAAGATAAATAATTTAGCGTTAAGAGATTTTTCTATAGCGATTACAGTTAATAACAATATAATAAATTTCGTGCTATAAAAGTACACAAAATTGGTGGTGGGTATAAAAGATTCGGCACAGCCGAATATAGTGCTTCTACTTGTTAATTTAATGTTTTTGCAAGCTTGATAATCTACTTTTTTTCATACTTGCTACTTCATTGCAATGTGAAACATAAATATTTTAATGCGCGATTTAAAAATTAGCATATTAAATACATAATGTTTTTACATATTAAATTTTTAGTGAGAAGTAACCAAAATCAAAAAAAGTACACATCAGAAAAATTAATAACCAATTTTGGTTAAAAGTAACCAAAACGGCAAGGCTGTCGATGACCGATTGTTTATTAAATATTCCTATTGTTGCCAATTTAGCTATTTTCTCGCCAAATCTGGCTATTTTTATTTACATTTTACGGAAAAATTATGAGTTGGAGCTAGTTTACACGAAGGGACATGTCCCTGCGACTCTGCTTGCGTTGGCTTGAATTTTCTTTTGGTGTCCCTTCTAAAATATTCTTGCGTTTACATGAAGGGATTTTGTTGCAGGGACAAAGCGACTTTTTGACGTTAAATTAACTAATTCTTTTTATCCCTTCATTCGTAAGAAGGGCTGCCATACATATACAATTTATAATTGGTCAACAGTAGCAGAGGCAATACAAGTATTTAAAATACCAAAATTAAATAAATTTTAAGAAACATAACGGCTGATATTTCTAAAGAAGAAATTATTGAAGAAATTTGAAATTATTTTATTTATTATTAGTATTAATATCTTTTCGTCTTGATAATTTTACACAAACTGACAAACATAGAAAAAATATTGAACATATAAAATATAACTATATTGAAACTATAAAAACTTTCAAGTAATTCTTACAAAATTGTTGACCTAACTAAACTGGCTGTTGAAGCGTTAGATCTAGATGATGCTGAAAATATAAATAATTTTTAATTTGCTAAAATGCTATAAAAACGCAAATAGTTTACCGAATAAAAGAAGATGAAAGGAGTGGGTAAAACCATGGAGGTTAGAGCAAGAGATAAGCGGCTTATGTTATTTCTAATAAATGATCTTTCATTGGATATTTCATACTTTTTTTTGGCAAATTCCATAAAATATCAGTCTGGCAACACCGGTCACACATAACATGACAAGAATACAAGAGAACGAAAGATGTAAAAGAGAAATGTCAAATTTGTCCCCTCAAATTCACAAAACGTGTGACAATTGCTACCCCGTACTCAACGCCGCACCCCTCACCAACAAACTCGTGTCGCAGGGGACATGTCCCTTCATGTAAACACGCTCTTAGCTATTAGCAGGAAATCTAGCGATTTTTAACATTGCCGTTTCTATTAATATAAAACGGTTTTGTTGAAAATATTGTTAAATCGTCGCTTAGAAACCTGATGATGTACCTTACTACGAAGGTAAGCTGTCAAAAATTGGTAGTTTTGTATTAAGTATCGAAGTACCGAAGTCAGTACCACAAAAAGTAGGTACCAATTCAACCTACCAAAACACAAATGTAGAGGATTGGCTTTAAATTTTTAACTGAGCATCAATATTTAATTTACATAATATACATATGTATATATGTATGTATAATTTTCTGTTATTAAAAGATGCCTTAAAATACCTTACTATTTTGTTTATATTATTAATTCGTTTAGAGTTAACGATAAAACGCTGAATTTTGAACATCTTTTTAAAAAGCCGAAAAATTTAGCTATTTTTCTGTTTTAATTTCAAACGAATTTGAAAAAAAAAATTTGGCTAATTATAGCTTAGTTTTAAAACATTTTTTATAGTTAGTTATTTTCTGGTTATTTTTTATTCTAAAATAGCGATATTTGTAGGAAAAAAAATTGGCAACAGTGAATATTCTCGTTTATATTCATTTTTTCATATTTCACACCACTACAACATGTTCGTATAAAATTGAATCATGTTGGTGATTCATGTTCTATATGACAAATCTATAACAAACTCCAACATGTTGTAGAACAGTAAGAACTAAATATTTGGACATTTTGTGTGGACATTTTTTTGTTTCTGTATGTTTTTATTAATTGTTGCCATTGAAGCAACAAAAACATATCATAGGCTGCTTTTTAATGTAAAATCTTTTTATGAATGAAATCGTTTCGATATAAAGGTTTGTTCGTGTTGTGTTTGAGCATATCTATTATGTACAAGTAAAATTATATAACATGCTATATTTTTTTTTTGGCTTTAAATAAATTTAATTTTTAGTTCTATATTTTTTACTCCGGTACATAGATTTATTTACGAAATGAGTTGATTGAGCCTGTTTGTATGTATTTTCTTTTTCGCCTTCAATGAGTTTCTCAGTATCGGTTAGGGTCGTAGTTAATAAAGGGCTAAAGCAAAGCCACTCTAAGCTCATAGAGATATTAAAAAAGAACAAAAATTTAAAAACTACACATACAATATACATACATATGCATGTATGTTAATACTGGGAGTGTAACTCAATTGATTTGGAAATCCGCTATGGTATATAAAAAATGGCTTCTTAAATCTTAAAAAGATAAGAATAATCATCTTTGACTTAACTTAATCATATTTCCGGGGGTTAGAACAGACTAGTTTAGTGTCACTAGCATTTTTTCCATATTTTTGTAAACATTTGTTTTAATATTTTTATTTTTAGGTTGACACTAACATTAATATTTACATTTGCTGCAGTATGACGATGTGGTGTAGTGGTAGCGTTGTCATTTCCTGCCACTAACGTCATTGTCGTCATGATCCAATATTTTCTACAAGAAAATACATCTGTTTTGTTATTTTTTCTTCTTTTAGGCAACACTAATTCTAAAATGCAATTGGAAATTTCTACAACATAATTGGAAATTTCTGATATATAATTGGAAATTTCTGAAATATAAATGGAAATTTCTGAAATATAATTAGAAATTTCTGAAATACAATTTTGAATTTCTGAAATATAAATGGAAATTTCTAAAATACAATTTAAAATACAATTGAAAATGGTGTAGTTGTTAAACATAAGGAAATAGAAAATATTTTAATGTAACCGCAACTATAAATTTTATTTCGCAATAATACCAAAATTGAACGTCTTTCTTTGGTGGGTGCATAAAAAATATTTTGATTGAAAGAATAAAATCCTTGATTTGGATTTTTGGTGCAATTATTTTTTTAGTACTAATGCAATTTTTAATGTTCGTATAGAACACTTTTCGAGTTCTTTTGCAATATATTGTTTTTATGCTCCACTAGTTTAGTAGTTGATGGAATTTGTATGCGTAGGCGCACAAATCCTCTTCATCTAGAGAAATTTATGACTCTAAATGACACATTAGAAAGACAGATAGTTAAATATTTAAAATTAGGACTCTTCTTTGCATTTAAGATGATTATAAACTTATTTCCCTATTTGTCTATCTGTCTGATGGTGTACGCTAGAATATTTTAACTAAATTTTTGATTATAATAATTATGTTCCATTTCACTCAAATTTTTTTTGTAAAAAATAACTTCCAAAAATGTCTATTATAAATGTATATTTATTTCATTCTTGTTATTTTATTAAATTATTTGTAAAAAAATTACTTAAAAAAAACTCCTTTTTAGACTCAAGTAATATTTTAAAAAGGTTTCTTGGAATACCACCTAAGTTGTGTAGACACACTATTCATGTGTATCTTATTGTGCATTAATACAGTGTGAAAAAATAAACTAATTGGCGCCAAACTGATTTGGTGTGTGTCAAGTGTAGGTTTTGAGTTACGAGTACATACTTTTTTTAGGCCATTTAAATTAAAATAACAGTGATTTGGAAATTTTTATTCAAATTGAAGCCTTACCAATTTGGTAGGATATTGCAATGAACTATTTTGATAAAACCAATTTTTATACCCTTCACACAATGAAAAAGGATATATATAGGTTTGTCATTCCGTGTGAAATTTCTACAATTTTCATTTCCGACCCCATAAAGTATATATTTTCTGAAAGCTTATGAATAGGGGAGTCGATAAAGCTCTGTCAGTCTGTCCATCTGTCCGTGTGTATGTTGAAATCAACTTTTTGAAGCACCAAGACATCACCTGGACCCGGGTGATGTATTCAAATATCAGAAGTACATCGGTATTGAAAATCAGAAACATCGGTACATAAACAACTGAAATATGAGCAAAAACCCACGGCCACTTCGTTTTTTTTAACACAAGAACAACATACATACAACAATAACATACATATATACAGACGTGGTATACTGGTTAGAGTAAATATGGCATTGAACCCCAGCTGAGCCCAAAAAAGATTTTTTTGTTTTATTTTTTATTTTATATATTATTTTTATTTTTTTATTTTTTTTTTATATTTATATTTTTATTATAATTTACTAAATTTTTTGGGATATGCTCCCATAATTTTTCAATTATATTTATTTGGTTGTTGGGTTTAAGCTGGTTTATATGCATTTCACTGGTGCTTATGCCAGATCATCAGTAAACCTTTACCCAAATTCTTGAAAAAGTTTAAAATTTTTATAAGTTATATTTTTAAATTCTCATTAACAAAATGAGAATTCAAAAATAAAACAAAAAACCATAAAAAACTTTTTCAAAAACCCAACCAACAATTTTTTAATTTTGAATTTATTTTATTTTTCTAATCCCTTTAACATTTGGCTAACCGTTGGTTAACACTAAATGCTTATAAGGGCAAACGAAAAATAAAATCTTTTATTAGTTAATTTACTAAATTTTTTGGGATATGCTCCCATAATTTTTCAATTATATTTATTTGGTTGTTGGGTTTAAGCTGGTTTATATGCATTTCACTGGTGCTTATGCCAGATCATCAGTAAACCTTTACCCAAATTCTTGAAAAAGTTTAAAATTTTTATAAGTTATATTTTTAAATTCTCATTAACAAAATGAGAATTCAAAAATAAAACAAAAAACCATAAAAAACTTTTTCAAAAACCCAACCAACAATTCAAAATTAAAAAATTGTTTTTGATCTGGCATAAGCACCAGTGAAATGCATATAAACCAGCTTAAACCCAACAACCAAAAAAATATAATTGAAAAATTATGGGAGCATATCCCAAAAAATTTAGTAAATTAACTAATAAAAGATTTTATTTTTCGTTTGCCCTTATAAGCATTTAGTGTTAACCAACGGTTAGCCAAATGTTAAAGGGATTAGAAAAATAAAATAAATTCAAAATTAAAAAATTGTTGGTTGGGTTTTTGAAAAAGTTTTTTATGGTTTTTTGTTTTATTTTTGAATTCTCATTTTGTTAATGAGAATTTAAAAATATAACTTATAAAAATTTTAAACTTTTTCAAGAATTTGGGTAAAGGTTTACTGATGATCTGGCATAAGCACCAGTGAAATGCATATAAACCAGCTTAAACCCAACAACCAAATAAATATAATTGAAAAATTATGGGAGCATATCCCAAAAAATTTAGTAAATTAACTAATAAAAGATTTTATTTTTCGTTTGCCCTTATAAGCATTTAGTGTTAACCAACGGTTAGCCAAATGTTAAAGGGATTAGAAAAATAAAATAAATTCAAAATTAAAAAATTGTTGGTTGGGTTTTTGAAAAAGTTTTTTATGGTTTTTTGTTTTATTTTTGAATTCTCATTTTGTTAATGAGAATTTAAAAATATAACTTATAAAAATTTTAAACTTTTTCAAGAATTTGGGTAAAGGTTTACTGATGATCTGGCATAAGCACCAGTGAAATGCATATAAACCAGCTTAAACCCAACAACCAAATAAATATAATTGAAAAATTATGGGAGCATATCCCAAAAAAAAAAAAAAAAATTTAGTAAATTAACTAATAAAAGATTTTATTTTTCGTTTGCCCTTATAAGCATTTAGTGTTAACCAACGGTTAGCCAAATGTTAAAGGGATTAGAAAAATAAAATAAATTCAAAATTAAAAAATTGTTGGTTGGGTTTTTGAAAAAGTTTTTTATGGTTTTTTGTTTTATTTTTGAATTCTCATTTTGTTAATGAGAATTTAAAAATATAACTTATAAAAATTTTAAACTTTTTCAAGAATTTGGGTAAAGGTTTACTGATGATCTGGCATAAGCACCAGTGAAATGCATATAAACCAGCTTAAACCCAACAACCAAATAAATATAATTGAAAAATTATGGGAGCATATCCCAAAAAATTTAGTAAATTAACTAATAAAAGATTTTATTTTTCGTTTGCCCTTATAAGCATTTAGTGTTAACCAACGGTTAGCCAAATGTTAAAGGGATTAGAAAAATAAAATAAATTCAAAATTAAAAAATTGTTGGTTGGGTTGTTGAAAAAGTTTTTATGGTTTTTTGTTTTATTTTTGAATTCTCATTTTGTTAATGAGAATTTAAAAATATAACTTATACAAATTTTAAACTTTTTCAAGAATTTGGGTAAAGGTTTACTGATGATCTGGCATAAGCACCAGTGAAATGCATATAAACCAGCTTAAACCCAACAACCAAATAAATATTTTTATTATATTTAAAAATTTTTTTTTATATATTTTTTTTAACACATACGTAAATTTATTATTTTACAATGGGATGTTATATATGTATGTTTTTTATACGTATGTACGTATTTCATATGAGATGAATGGTGATTAGGGTTTGGGATTTCCCGGTCTTTTTATTTTCCCGGGAAACGGGAATTAAAAAATCGTCTTCCCGGGATTCCCGAAAATAATATTTCTTTTAAAATAAATAATGTTTGTTAAATTTTAAATCACGATTTGAATAATAATTAATTTTTTAAGTAGTAGTTTATTTTCCATTAGAGTCCTTATTGTGTCAGCATTACATCTTCCGGAAATATAAACTTAACCCAAATTATAAAAATAATTATTGCCATGTAAACAGATATCTTTTTTGGGCAACACTACTCCACTCGTCTAATACAAGAGCCAACCTCAAATTGTCGCAAATTTGACTCGATATTGTTTTCACCGTCGTATTTTTAACAGCGTTGTAATATTTTATTACAATGTTTTTAACATCAGTTTCATTTTGGTAACGTCATATTTTTACTGAAAAAACTGAAAAAGCACTTTGTGTAATTATTCGAATAGATATTCCATCGACTGCTGCCAATTTTAAAACAATTTCTGGTAATGTTTGGGTGTCTAAAAAACTTTTAATGGTGGAATTATTTTTTTTTTATTTGGTGCAGGTGTTAAAGAATCATTTTCAAATTTTATTTTATAAACTAAAAGAAGGTGCCGTATAAGACCACTAGTACTACCGCCCTGCAACATTAACCTTTTCGGGAAAATATTACATTGTGCTGCGTTGTCTACTTTTTAAAAATAGTTCCAAACTTCAGACATTTTGCTTCTAAACAAAGTGAATTTTAAAAAAAGTATTATTTATTAGAAAAATTCAATCATAAATAAAAAAAAAATTATACTTACAAATTCTGTGACCACTTTTAAAAACAATTTGTACATACATACATACATACATACATACATACATACATATTTATAAAAATGAACCACGGAAACTACTGCTGGATTTACGGTTTTTATAAAAAACATTTATATACAAGAAAACAATTAATTCTGTGGTCGCAAGGAAAAACAAGGTAACTCCATTTTTCCAAAAAGTTGAAAAAACACCAGAAATTGGATGGATTTTGGATTTACCATCACTCTGTCAGATCAAAATTTTGAAAAAGTATCACATTTAAGAGTAATCTACAAAATAAAAATCGCTTAAATACGAATTTTTAGGGAAAAAAAGGTAACTCCATGTGTTTTAAGGAAAAATCAGGTAACTCCATAATATCTTAAAGAAAAACACTAGGAGATTGATCGTTGATTTAAACAATAATTGAAACTAGAATTGTATCATTAACATACAACAAATTTAACTGAATTCCTTTATTTTTAACAGCAAACTAAAAACTAAAAAATTAAAAATTTTCGATTTTCAAATCAATACGCAATTCATTACTTTTTCTGATAACAATTTAAAATTAATTTAAAAAAAAAATATGTCGAAAGCTTTAAATGCGTTTTTCTCGAGTTTAAAAAAAATGGAGTTACCTTGTTTTTCCTTGCGACCACAGAATTATGTATGTATATAATTAATTCACTTGAAATTTATAAGCACTTATTAAAAATAATTCGAGAAAGTCGTTAACTTTAGCGTGAAATGTTTTTGACCGACGATGTTTGTTTTTCTTTTCCATATTCGTATTTGAGAAAAGTTGTAAATACTTAACAAACAAATAACGCTAACAAATTAAAAACCTTACTTTTTATTCAAATATTCTTTAAATTTACCAAAACCGATAAGAAATTAAAAATAAAATTAAATATATTTTCTAATATACTACATATTATTTATTTCCCGTTTTCCCGGGAATAAGAGCAAAATTTTGCCGGGATTATTAAGTTGTTTATTCCCGGGAATTCCCGGGTTCCCAAACCCTAATGGTGATACAAACCCTAATGGTGATACAAACTATTGTTATTGCGTAAATACACGTTGTGAAGGGTATATAAGATTATGGTATATAAGATCATGGCATGGAATATAGCACTCTTACTTGTTCATATAAATTTTTGGTGATTTTTTATTCTGAATTTTTAAATTTTTTAATATCTAATAATTTTAATAAATATAAATTTTCTAAGTTCGTGCATATAATTTTTTTTGTATAAAAATTACCAACAACAATTATATGTAGTTATGCATATCGTAACTTTAAGTAGCAAGAATACAACTGATATGCAACCACTTTTGATTAGGTGTAGTTTTTCCTTTAACACAGTTCACATAGTTGAGAACTAATCTATGTAGCTAGCACGGGCATGACAAAAAGCACAACATGCAAAGAAGAAGATGAAACATTGGAATTCTACCTTTGCCAATGTTTTGCGCTTGTACATACTTACATATTAGACACAGACTATTATCATATTATGTGATCTTATTTAGATGCGCAAACTTCAATATGAACATTGAATCATTGACTTATGATTAGAAATCACTAGGGAATTACATTACATTGTCCTTTAATATTGTTAACAGACTGAAATTATGGAATATTTAATTTAAATTTTTTAGTAAGACACAACAATTTTAATAGAATTACCAAGATTTTGGCTTTATTAGCTCAGAAATTTCATATATGAAATAAATAAGTATAAGTAGCTACATTTAGGAAAAATATTCCTTAAAGGCCGTTTTAATTTCTTATGAACCATTTTAAATGTTGTCCATAAGGTATCTCCTTTGCGCTGGCTGAATATTTTCTTTAAGTAACTCAATAGTTTTGAGTGATGAAAACAAGCAGAACGTAATATCGTCCCCTATGATGCAAGCAGTAAAAAAATGTTTTGGGTTCGCTTCATCCTTACTAATTCCAAATGCTGACACCAAATATTTTCTAAGTTAAATGATTCAATAACTGGAAGAGTATTTTTGGGCGATGTAATCAAATTTTTGGATACGATATACTTTACTTTTCTCTGATTTGTTTGTATCATCTTGGGCACTGTAAATGAAATAACAAAAATAAAACTATTTCTTTAATATGTATGTATGTATGTAGAACTTACCGTTCACAAACCTTGCGGAAGGAGGATCTGATAGAGCTCAATGCAGTCGCGTCGCCACAAAGCGTTCCGGCAAGATTTTGATAATCGCTCTTAATTTAATTAAGGTTTTTCAGCTACTTATATTGCTCCTCCTAATTAACGTGATTATGTTCAACGTAATTTTTTGCAAGCTCACATTTTCCCTCTGCATCCACGGTAATTCTAGCTTTACACCCATCACGTCTACACTCATATTTCGCAACACTGTTATAAACTGATTTTTTTACATAGATAATTTTTTGATCTAAAACGTATAGCAATTAGCTATTTTTTCTGAAACCACAAATTATTTCAAAATTCATCTTTAATTTATTTTTATAATTAATGCACTTTACAGCACAAAGTTATTTCTTAAACTAAGTGCCTAGTTACAATTTTTTGCAAATGGTCATGACCATTCATTAATGGAAGTTGTATATAACGGGACTTATTCTACGTTTTTTGCGGTTTTTAAATAAAATTGAAAATGAAATAACTCCCCATACAAATTTTTAGGGACTTATTTCATTTCGGAAATTTGAAATATGTAAGTCCTCAAAAAACGTTGTTGTGGCTTTCCTTACATTTTTTTTGGACTTATTTAATTTTTTTTTACTTATTTCATGGGGAGCTATTTCATGACGCTTTCTACGATTTGCAAACGTTGTCCTGGTGTAGGTTGTGCTTGATTTTCCTTTATCTCTATCGGCAGTTCTATACCCTATGTAATATCTCTCTTTCCCAACAAAGATGACCCAGTAACTGCTTCTTAGCGACACATAGCAAAAAAAATTATGCATTATAAATGCGAAATTGTATGTGATACTGTAATTGTGTCCATCTTAAAAAATTGTTTTTTTGCATGCAATAATTTTTGCTTGGGCTATGGCTTGATATTATTAAAAACCATACTTTTCAATGACTATGTCTGCTTTATTTAGAAACCAATGATATCACCATAAAAGTTGAGTTTTTAGTAAGAGTTTTGATTATCGATTATATTAACACATATTAATTCTTCGACCTTATGCAAAAAAGTGTTAAGTCAAAACATGTAAGAGCTCTATATTTGGCTGTGCGAATTTTTGATACCCACCACCAATTTTGTGTACTTTTATAACAAAAAGTTCATTACTTTGTTATTAAATGTACTCGCTATGGAATAATCTCTTTATACTTAAATATGTATCACTTTATTTATATAATTCGATATGCTTTTCAATTATTTTCGTAAATTAAGTCTTTCAATTAAAATGGGCGTAAAATAAAACTAACGCTAACTGAGATATTTCAACACAGTCCTCTATTCCTCTACAACTTTGTCCATAGAGAAATTATATGAATTTAAGATAACGCGTTATATGGGAGATAGGTGTTAAAGTAGGCGTGTCACCTTTATTTTCTGGCATTAAAATGACATTGATCAGAAAGCTATACGACGTAAGGAAAGTACAAACCTTAATTATTACAAAAGTGAAAAAGCGAAAAAAAATCTTTGTAAAAAAGTGTGCATTTGCGTAGTTTTTGTGAACACCATGGTAAGGGCGCGATACAATTTCATGAGCGTCACGCTAATTTTTTTAAAAGTGAATATATTAAATGTAAAAAATTGAAGTTGACAATCATTGTTTACATGGTTTTAACTCATTTTTTTATAATATGTAAGTTTGAGAAATAAATTGCCTACGAAAAAAAGCAGAATAGGTAAAAATTTCATGAGCATCACTTTTGATATATATTGCTTCATAGCTTAAAATGCTTAATTATACCCTTCACACAGTGAAAAAGGGTATATATAGATTTGTCATTCCGTGTGAAATTTCTACAATTTTGATTTCCGACCCCATAAAGTATATATTTTCTGAAAGCTTATGAATAGGGGAGTCGATTAAGCGCTGTCAGTCTGTCCGTCTGACCGTCTGTCCGTGTGTATGTTGAAATCAACTTTTTGAAGCCCCCCGACATCGCTTGGACTCGGGTGAGGTATTAAAATATCAGAAATATTTGGGAGTAGATCGCTATTGAAAATCAGAAACATCGGTACATAAACAACTGAGATATGAGCAAAAACCCACGACCACCTCGATTTTTTTTTCACAAAAGCAACATTACAACAACAACATACATACATACAAACGTGTATACTGGTTAGAGAAAACGTGGCATCGAATCCCAGCTGAGCCAAAAAAATTTTTTTTTTAATTTTTTTTTAAATTTTTTTTTTATTTTTTTTTTATTTTTTTTTTTTTATTTTTTATTTAATTATTATTTATATTTTTATTATTTTTTTTTTAAATTTTTTTTTTTAATTTTTTTTTTATTTTTTTTTGTTTTGTATATATTATATACATAATAATTTTTTAAAAAAATTTTTTTTTTAAATTTTTTTTTTTTTTTTAAATTTTTTTTTTAAATTTTTTTTTTTTTTTTGTTTTTTTTTAACATTCATACGTGAATTTATAATTTTACTATGGGACGTTTTTATATATGTATGTTTTTATATGTATGTACGTATTTCATATGGGATGAATGGTGACACAAACCACTGTTATTGCATGAATTCACGTTGTGAAGGGTATATAAGATTCGGCACGGCCGAATATAGCGCTCTTACTTGTTATGATTTTATTTTTTAATTTTTAAGAGTAAAACAACAAAATTAATGGCGTCTGAAAGAGCACAAAGATATCGAGAGAACATAAAGCTTGATAGAGCGCGTACTGACGAATATAAAAGAAAGAAGAAAGAAGGGTATAATCGTGGTATATCTGAGTTTAATCGTGCTTTTGCAACTTAAACCTCTGGGGGACCGAAAATGTATGCAACTGCCACAAACTTAATTCGAAAGTGGTAAAAATTAATGAG
This sequence comes from Phyto melanocephala, assembly GCA_941918925.1. Lineage (NCBI taxonomy): Eukaryota > Metazoa > Arthropoda > Insecta > Diptera > Rhinophoridae > Phyto > Phyto melanocephala. The sequence continues at coordinate 60,223,916 of OW799236.1, forward strand.
AATAAAAAAAAACAAAGCTGCTTGTCATTTCATGAAGTTTATACAGATTCAGAATAAGAGTTCGAATGAAAATTTATAAATTAAATTAAGTTAAGTTATTGTTTTGCGTCAAATATTTACATATGTGTCTAAGATTCTTCAAGAATTACTTTCTTTTTTCCATTTTTGTTAAAGACATCAAAGAATATGAATATGTTTAGTTTTGTATGAACATTTTTGTTTTTTGAAGATTTTTTGTTTTGTTTTTTACTTACTTTTTGTAAAAGAATAAACTTTTTTTCGTTAAACTTTAAATTTGGCATTATTTCTTGTTTACGTGCAACAAAATCTCTTGATCGTCACAAAATATCTTGAGCGTCACACTTAGTTTTTTTTCCTTATAATTAATTTTTTTTTTAATTAATTGTTACAAGCCTATTACTTTGCAAGTAACCTCTAAGTTCAAGTCTTTTTTTTACCAAAAATTTACATATTTTCATCTTAAAATTTTAAAATAACTAGTCACTTTTAAAAAAAATTAAAAATCAAGGTGAATCGTGATTTTGTGTTAATCGAAAATGTGATTTTTGCAAAAGTCAATCTTGAGAAACACAAGAACATCGTAGTAAGCTTGAATTTCAAATATTTTTGCATTTTTAGCGATTTTTTATACATATTTGGTGTGTGACGCTCAAGATAGAAATCATAGAAAACCTAAAAAAAAATCAAAAAATATTGATCTTTGTGAGAGCCTAATTTCTACATAAATTGGCCGCTCTTACCGGCGAATTGAAAAAACTTTAAAAATAAGCAAAAAAAAACTCGATGTGTACGTTTTTTTTTTAAATTGACCCATATACAACACATCAGATGATTATGTTGTTGCTGTCTTCAAAATAATTATGAAGCTGACTTGAGAGCAGCATTTGAAGCCGTGAAGTCTGCTGTCGTCTATGTGTTTAGAGCTTAAAAGTATTTTGACTGCAAGTTCAAGCTATATGAAAAACTTAACATAGAATGCTTGAGAATTATAACTAAGTTGTATAAAATAATATAATAAAATGAGTAGTAAGTTGAACGTATATATGAACATCCTCTAACCCCTCTTCTTTTTAAATGAGTCGGCAATACTGCAGACGGTCAGGCTGAACTTTGATCCTTGAGGATCTTTTCAAGACAGTAGGTAGTACATTTTCCACGCCTGAAGACTGAATGGTATTATAATGGTTGGCTCCACGTCATCTCTTTCTGCTACGAATTCTGGTGTTGGTGTTATTTTAGCTTGTGATGGTCGAATGTGTTGTGACTTTCTACGATACTGATTACCATTCACGTCTTCCAATATGTACGAACGAGGGTCGATTTGTGTTTTCAACTGATGGTTTCCAAGTACCTTGTTTTTCTGATCATGTAACGACTGTATCTCCTTCTACGAAGTGGTGACGTTCTTATTCCATGACCAAAAAACGTTGAGATGGCGATACAAGATTACCTCGTGGGCTGTTGTCGTATTTTGATTTTTTAAGGATGTTTTTTGCCATTTGCACTACCCTTTCCGCTAACCCATTGCCACTTGCCACGAACGTTAAGAAAATTTCCTTAAAGAATAAAACTACTTGGTTTGTTGTTGTCTCGTTCATTTTTTAAACTTAAGATAACCTGAGTAGCTGTCAAAAAAAAAATTCTCGTGATTATTAAAATTAAACAAGTCTTTTGCGCCCATCTCGAAACCATGGTTTTGAATATCTTTTCCGCCGACTTTTATTTTAGTGTTCTTTCATTGGTAACCTTGACATGTGGCACAATTTTTTACAACCTTAAAAATATCCTGACTTATTTGAGGCAACAATCCCGATTCTCCAGCCATTCTAACACACTTAGAATATACCATCATCGTATGCTGACAACTCTACTCTAAAATGCCAATATTGTTTTACTTCGTCAGGTAAATCCTTTTTTGATTTCTGCCAACCGTTACTGACCGCAAGCACTTCTTGACTTGTGAATATATTGACTAACACTCTGTTAGAGATTTGGAGGCATAAGCCACTGGCTGGTTCTCTTGTAAGAGTACTGCGCCCATAGCATAGAAACTATAATCTACTTGTAGTTTTACGTCCATATTAACAGTGAAAGCAACTCGAGCTTTCCAATAATGCTCGTAATGGCGCTGTAATGTCCGAAAAGTTGCTAATAAACTTACTCTTAATACTCATGTAGTTGTTTTTTTTGGTGCTTAAAGGCGGTTAATAACGTCTATTTTGTCAGGATCAGCGTGTAATCCAACACCGCTTATCACATGTCCTAATAATTTTACTTTAGTTTTTTCAAATTTGCATTTTTCTTTTTTTAATTTTGAACCATTTGTGTCAATGATATTAATAACGTCAGCTACGAAGTGCATCTAAACTTTTACCATGTATTAAAATATCGTCGACGGCAACTTTTACATTCGGAGAATGTGAAAAAGCTGCTGCATAACGATTTGAAAAACTTGTGGCGCTGACAAGATTCTAAATTGTAATCTTTTTCATGAATACTGACCCCAAGGCGTTGAAAATGTTAGTATTTGTTTTGTGCGGTCAGTACTTGGAATTTGCCAAAAACGTTTTTTGCAATCTAAAACAGAAATATTTTGCGCCCATAGGGTAGTGACGTCTCTTTATATTTTTATTAATACTGGTAGGGTCAATACAGTTTCTTATCTTGTTACCTTGGCGTACTACAACCATTGGTGACACAGCTGGGGTTGGAAAATTGGTAGGCTATATCACTTGCATTTTAATCATTTTGTCAAGTTCCTCTTTACTTCGTCTCTAATCTTAAATGCAACTCGCCTGGCTGGACAAATTTCAAAATTTGGGTTTTCAACTAAGTCTATATCATAAACAAAATTTTTTATGCATCCAAGACCCTCAAACAGAAATAAGTTAATTTTTAGCTCATGTACTCTTTTAACTAATTGCAGTTCCTCACACGAGTTTGCATCTAAGATTGGTTTAACATCTTCGTGTACAATCTTGAAATTTATTTTGCAATTTTTCTGAGCTACTTTACAATTTAAGAAAACTTCACCCAATACTTTCAATTTATAGTTACAAAATGAAACAAGATGTTTAACACAACAAGGCTCAATTGTTATTTGTTTGTTAAACGTTTTGATTCCATCTAAATTAACACCCCTAATAATTAAACTAATATTAATGTCTGCGCGTGTTGCAATATGATTCGCATTTAAAAAAAAATTAGAAATGCAATATAAGTAAATTCCAACCCTAACAATATATAGGAATTTTATATTAATAAGATTAGTTAGTTTTAGATTAATTCAATTCTAGGTGTGGAACAGAAAAGTCATTTAATAAATTGTCATTTTGAAGTCATATAATATTGTCGTTTTATTTACTTTTGCCGTGTGAGAACACATTCGGTCAGGCCCCTTGGGCGGCCTGATCTCAATTTTTTTAAAGCAAGGACACGCCCTTGTTTAACTGGAATATAAGTAAATTCCAACCCTAACAATATATACGAATTTTATATTAATAAGATTAGTTAGTTTTAGATTAATTCAATTCTAGGTGTGGAACAGAATGGTCATTTAATAAATTGTCATTTTGAAGTCATATAATTTAGTCGTTTTATTTACTTTTGCCGTGTGAGAACACATTCGGTCAGGCCCCTTGGGCGGCCTGATCGTAATTTTTTAAAGCAAGGACACGCCCTTGTTTAACTGGCGCCCGCCAGCCGCGCTAAAAGAATATGCCGGATCCTTACAAGAACTTGTCTTGTAATTAAATTGGTTTTTAAAGAAAAATTAAGAAATTAATTAATGATAAAAATAATTAAAATTAAATAAATTAAAAATTAAATTTTTTTTTTTTAAATTCCTCACAAGGAAATAAAACTTTAATTTGTGCTTGGAAAATAAAAATTGTTTTAAAATGAAAGAAAAAAATTAAATTAGTGACAATAAGATATTGTGGAAAATGAAATGAAATTATAAATTATTCTTATAAATTAAGATGAATAAAAACTATTAAGTGAGTGAAAGGAATGAGTGAATGAGTAGTGAAATAAGAGTGTGTGTGGGGGGGGGGGGGGGTTGATATCTGGACAGTAATAATGGTGGTGGTTAATTGTTTGGAAAAATAAATAAGGAAGTTTATTATCTTCCTTTAAAATCCTGTCAGTTGTAGTTAACACAAGAACTTGCACCACTTAATGGGAATCTAGCCTTTCCTTCACCTGGTATCATGGAGTCACAGTTAGAAGATTTACAGGGTGCGGTAAATCGTACCTTAGTACGTTGGCAAAAGTCGTTCGAAAAAGGAACATGCGATCCTCCACTCAAGGGATTATAAAATAAAAATAATCTCTATATATAAAAGTGAAACTCTGTCTGTGTGTGTGTGCGTTAGCTATGGACACCGAAACCGTAAAGCCGATCGGACTCAAACTTTGGCAAGTTGTTGTACACATTCCACGAAGTGTTCATGAGTGGTAAAAAGTGGGCGGGGTTACGCCCATAAAAAATAAGTTATCATTTTTAGCTACTTGCACTTGACCGATTTTTCTGAAACTTTGCACACATATTGAGCTGTCACGGCTATATTATTTCGTGATTAGAAAAGTAGGCAGGCCACGCCCACAAAAAAAAGTTATAATTTTGAGGTACTTGCACTATACCGATTTTTCTGAAACTTTGCACACATAATGAGCTGTCATGACTTCGTGCTTAGAAAAGTGGGCAGTCACGCCCATTAAAAAAAGTTATAATTTTAAGCTTTCTGCACTTGATATTCAATTAAAATTCAGAATGCATTTTTATTCATTATGGGGCGTAGCAACGCGGCGGGCTTGGCTAGTTATAAATAAATAAGAAATGTCACACAATTTAGAAATTAGTTAAGTTAGAAATAAGCACCCATCCTATAATTGGGAAATGCTTTGAGCATAAGAGGAAAATAAAATATATATCCACAAAAGAAATATAAGAAAGATAATAATGCGAAAATAAATAGAATTAAGATGAGATAAACAAAGAAGATAAAAATTTTTTGGAATTAAGAAAAAATTGTGGAAATCATGAGCCAAGTTAAAAAAAAAGAAATAAAAATTAATAAATTAAACTATGCTAATTAACGTTGTTTCCATGTATGTCCCGGGAATCTTAAAACTATGTAATATATAATTTGTAAAATTATATTATAAATAACCTAAAATTGAATTAAGAGGTTCACAGCAAAAATAAAAAAAAAAAAATAAAAATTAACAAGGTAATAAATAAAAATAAAAAATGAAAGTTAAGTCAAACAGAAGATGGTGTCATTTCCTCTTTTTCTTATACCCTCCCAACCATACTATCTTAAAAAAAATGTGTTGTTAAAATACCCCTAAAATGATTCCCTAACTATAACTTAGTAGCTGTTCGTAGAACTAAAGAAAATTTAGTAAGACATGTTTAAAATATTAAAGTTAAACAACATTTATTGAACAACGAACAATTGAAAATAACATTTTTCTTTAATGTTTAATTTTTGTAACAAATTTAAAATAACAAAAAAAAAAAGTTAATTATAAATAGTGTTGTTAGTTTAAAAATGTAGTGTGATAGTGAGATGTTATGTATTTATTTATTTTAATGTTGGTAGCATAAAATTTTAAAATCTTATGTTAATAACATTTTAATTTTAAAATGTTAGAAAATTTCAAATAAAATTTGGTAAAACAAAAAAATTTAGACAAAAAAACTTATTCTTAAAAACTTAAATTAATATAAAACAAAACTCACCAAAAATTATCCAACGATGACAGCAGGCCTGATGTGATGTTGAATTTGGTTTTGAAAAATTCGTCGAAAATTTTTTTTTTTTTTCTACACAAACAAATTATTTCAAATTCTCAATTTTAGTTTTGTTATATTTTATGTATGTATGTATGTGTATCTAAGTATTTGTGTGAATGTATAAATGTTTGTGTGTTTATATGAATGTGAATATGTGGGTATGGCTATATAAATGTGTGTACTAATCTCTGAGTGTAGGATGTTAGAATGTGTTAGTGTATTTACAAAATTTTAAGATTAAATAACAAAAAAAAAAACGAATTTAAAAAAAAATTAAACTAGAAATAATTAATTAATTAATTACAAATGAAATTAAATAAGAGGTGCAAATTACTTCGTGCGGAAAACTTAAATTTTATCCTCACAATAAACCAATAGTTTTGCCTTTCCAATTCGGGAAAGGTTATGAGTCACACAAATGCCGAATGGAAATATAAAAAAACAAAATCCAATGCTGAACAAAATTTGCCGATGTAATTGGTGAGGATAAGAGAGGTATCCTGCATATAAAAATAATAATAATTTCATTATTCTATCTAATAAAACAAACAAAAAACCACGTCTTACCATCCAATAACCATTTAATAATAGAAAGAGTTTTCTCTTCTTCCACCCAATTGCGCACTTATTTAAAATTATTCTATTATTGAATTAAATAACGAATTAAAAGAAAAATCCCGTTTTCTTTTTTTTTTTCTTGTGTTTGTTTCTTTCTAAATTTGTTTAAATATACATATGTATATGTTTTACCAAAAATTGAAATTAAAATAAAATTTTTCTATACAATATTTTCAAAACAATATTCACACATTTTTAATTAATTATACAAAGTATTTAAAACCTACATAACAATTCAAATAAATTTTATCCCTCACAAAGTTGTGGTAGGAATTGTGTATTATAGTGGAAATTTATATAGCACAGGGCAGAGAAAATTAAAGAAAAGTGGAGAGAATGGAAGTGCTGTATATTGAAGATATAATTTTTTCCTGATCTGATATCGACGATCATCTGAGGAATGTAGTGACAATATTTGGAAGGCTTCTAGGATCCAGACTAAGGATAAATCTGGAAGGGATCCAATTCCTCTGGACACAGGTGACCTTTTTGGGATATGTCGTCTCAGAATAGGGTATACGGGCCGATCCTCAGAAAATTGAGGCTATTCGGAAATAAGCTCCTCCATGCACATTAAACGACCTAAAAAGTTTTCTTGGTATGACCTCCTATTATAGGAAATTTATCAGAGACTACGCAAAGGTCGCTTAACCATTGACGAATCTTACTAGAGGGAAAAACGCTCAAGTTGGAGCAAACTCATCTAGAAAGGTTTTGGTCGTATTAACGGAAGAGGCACTAAAGGCTTTTAATAAATCAAAAACCTTGTTGGTGTCATCTGAAGTGTTGGCATTTGTTGCCTTTGACCAACACTTTAATTTAATCACTGACGCTAAAATACCCAACTGGAAACCGTCGTTGATTCGAACGGGAAAAGTTCGGAGACCATGGAAGAAACACTAGGAATACGGTAAAAGGCACACTACCAAACGGAAATGGCGGATGACGGGGAAAACCCCTATCCCCATGATGAAAATACCACGTCGGATATAATTATAACCGCAAAGATGGTTAGAGAGGTGGTAAATAATATCTTGCCACATAAGGCACGAGGGCCGGACGGTATTTTTTCGGCTCTTTTACAAAGAAGCATTGACCTAATCGATATGAGGCTGGCGAACATTTTCACCACTTGCCTAAAATATGCGTATACCCCTGTGGAATAGAGGGAGGCGAGAGTCGTTTTCATACCTAAACCAGGGAAGGTAAATTACGCAAATCCTAAAGCTTATAGACCAAAAAGCCTGAAATCATTCTTATTGAAAACAATGGAGCGTATCGTTGACTGAATGGATAGGAGACGAATACCGGGCGATTTAATGAAATTCGGACAACATGCTACTGAGACTGCTCTTTAGGAAGTTGTTTATGTTTATCCTTCTACAACACGCTACTGAGACTGCTCTTCAGGAAGTTGTTTATTATATAGAAAGATCCTTCGACCTAGGAGGTATGCATTACGCTTTTTTTTAGACATAGAAGGAGCTTTTAAAAACATAATGACTTCGAATTTTATCAGTTCCGTAGAGAACTTAGGGTTAAGCCATGTCTTAATTGCATGAATTAGCAATATGTTAAGGAACAGATGAATAAATTGTGAGGCAAATGGAGTGAGAAGAAGGGTAACTACCATACATAGTCTTTTGAGGATTCTATCAAAAGAGGGATTCAAGCCTATCTGTTATGTAGATGATGTTTCGATACTGATCAGAGGGACGAATCCAAATTCGTTATGTATGAGAGCAACGGAGGCTTTGAATATATCCTATAACTGGGTAAAGGAGCGAGGGCTCAATGTAATCCCAGGCAAGACTTTAATGTGTTTGTTTACGAGAACGAGGAAGATACCGCTGTATAGCTATCCTATCTTTCGGAATAAGACAATTAAGATTGATAAAAGGGTCAAATAACTAAGAATAGTACTTGATTGGAGATTATTCTGGAAGGACCACATAGAGTGTAAAGTGGAAAAAGCTCAGAGAATATGGACCCTCTGCGTAGAGCGATAGGCTCAAAGTGGGCATAAGCCCAAGGATAACACATTGGCTATATACGAGTGTACTCCGGCCGATAACGACGTATGCTTCGTTAGTGTAGTGGACAACCTTAGAGAAGAAGGTGAATATAAAACCTCTTCAAAAGGTTCAGAGACAGTGCTGCATTAGTATTTGCGGTGCAATTAGGGCCACATCGATAATGGCCATTGAGAAAATACTATCAATTTGGCCAATAGAGATACAGGTAAAATATCACGCGGCCTTAGTTGCTACAAGATAAATGGCAATAAGAGAACATTAGACCAGATACCAAAGAATAACGGATATCGTACCGATGCGAAATATTACGGAAGTAACATGTGATAAAATCCCGATGAGATATTAAAATACTAACTGCATCACCATAATACCGGAAGAGGGAGAATGGGATGAAATAACCAGGATAGAAAACACTCATGGAATCGATCTTTATACAGACGGTTAAAAAATTAGTAAGCAAACTGGAATGGGTTTATATGACATAAGTCGAAACAGAAGCAAATACTTCCGTCTACTATTCATAATACCATATTCCAGGCTGAGATCATGGCGATTACGGAAGGAGTTAAATGGATAAAGAAAACGATTAGCGAAGCCCCGATTCATATCTTTACGGATAGCCAATCAGTGATTAAGACAGTGAGAAAGGAGAAAGTTGTATTTCGAAACGTTCTGCAATGCAAGAGCAAAATAAACTTATATGCAAATTGTAAACATCTGGAGATAATATGGATACCAAGCCATCACGGGCTGATCGAAAACGAGAAAGCCGACAAATTATTCAAAATGGGAGCTCTTCTGAGTACCATAACTTTGGAAAATCCTAAATCCTTTAAACGATTCAAGGATGAACTTAAATGTTGGGCGATGGAGGAACATGTCAGAAAATGGCAAAGCACTGATGTCGGTAAAATGAAACAAACACTATGGGGTGACCAAAATCTTGGGAAATCAAAGGAGATTCTAAAACTAAGTAGACAAACACTTAGGAGACTAACCGGTGTAATAACTGGTCATACGGAGTTGAGAAACCACCAAGGTCGCATGGAATTGTCTGAGAAAACGACATATAGAGCACGCGAGGAAGAGGGTATTTAGGCATATTAGACGCGAAAAATTTATAGTGGATACTATGACGAACTTGGAATACCTGGGGAACTCGAACTGGAGATCCATAAGAAATTACATTGAGGGGACTGGGTTCTTGAACTAGTCCGTTATTTATATAATAAATAATTATTATTATTGTTTTTGTTTTAGGGGTTCCGTTTTTCATATGGAGTGCACAGCATGCCAACTGGACATAAGTGTATACCTGTCATGGGTTTGGGCTTTTAGTGCTCCTCCTTTTCAACCTAACCTAAGAGGAAACCATCTGATATATTCTTCAATAGATCCGAGAGATTTTATTACCGTAATCAGGTGAATTAGAATATTCGTGGTCTTATTGAAAATAATCAGAGAACCACTAACGATCGATTGAATAAAAAACAGATCAGTTCCAATAAGTTTATAGGAAAATCAGGAACTATTCGTCAGAGACAAGCAAATTAAACGTAAACATAAACCACTTTACACACGGCACAAGATTTCTACTGACAACCATGTAACATTTTCAAAACACAAAGGAAAGAAATATCATAAATCCCATTTAAAGAAATCGGGATAATCCTTGCAAAAAAAATATATATACATGTATATAAAGTAGAAAAGAACAAAATTAAATTATAAATTAAGGTAGTCATGTAATAATAACGCAAGAAAAATTTGTTCCACTCAAAGAATCACCGAAATCATATTCTAAGAGAAACTAAAATATCTACATTAAGAAAACATAAAGAGAACTTACTAATTTGTTTTTTTTTTTTTATCAGACAGTTAGAGGAAATGCTTCATTCAACTATTAAAAACAACGAATTAAATAAAAAGGAATTTAAGTATTATCTTGGAAAATCTTATGATCGTTAAGTCAAATAAATTTAAAGGAATAAAAGGTCTATAGAATGGATTGGTTCTGCATAAAAATGGATTGCAAGAAATCCGGATACGGCAGACTGTAATCAGCTATTGAGAGGTCAGGAAAAGCTTACGGACAATAGCGACCATCAGTATGTCATAAGCAACAAACTGTTCAAGACAACGAGCGAAGTAATAAAGAAATAAATAATTTGAGTAATAATTTTAATAATGAAATCTCTAAATCTGAATTGGAAGAAATAAGAAAGGAATCATTAAACCAGCTACCTATCATAAAAGAGGATATTGAGGAAATGGTACGAGCCTGTCAACTGGCGAAAGGCGGCGTTATTAACTCCAACCTTATTCACTTCCATACAGTAATGGAATTGAAGCCATTGAATACGGAAATCAAGCATATTATCAAATGGAATGTCATTATTGTACATTTTATCAATACCAAAAGTAAGACCAGATAAATTCGAAAGAATTACAATAAGGGCAGCTTTAACTCAAAACAGACAGCTCGACTTAAGACATATGTAATACGGTTCTTATAAACCACGAGAATAGCTGCACGACAATTAATAACACAACAATTTGTACACTTAACCAACTGAGAGACCTCAACGAAGATGACTGCCTGTCAAGTATCTTTCCTTTCCAACAAGGAAACCTTGGTTGAACAATTAGAAGATGATCTTATATTTGTGACAAACTACAAAGGGGTAGTTTTTCCTCAGCAGAGCAATATAAGCCTAGAGGGTACCTTCTTAATAAGATTTTTTAATGAGACAATTGAGATCGGAAACAGGAAATTTATTAACGAAAAGGTAACGAATACACAGGGCCTTCCGACTTTACTCGCTAACGTATACGAAAAGGAGCGTAAGCTTGACGTAAACTTCCTGCATGAACTTCATAAGAAGAAAATTGAACATCTGAACCTTTCACTTTGGTGGAACCCTACGGGTTACATTTTGATAGCTATAATAGCATTATGACAGTCCTATGGAGGAAGATAGTGCGACAATTGAGGACATCGCCTATTAATTCGACTTCAGGTACTGTCAAGGAGTGAATCGAATCATCGGGACGCTGATATTTAAACGGGGGCGAGTTAACACCCCAAATAATTAAACTAACAACCTAAATTATGTGCATTCAACTAACTTGTGAAATCTTATTGCAACGCAGCAATATTAATGTCTGCGCGTGTTGCAATGTGATTCGCACTTCCACACTTACAACAGTAGTTACACTAGTAACAGTAAAGTCATTTGAAAAATTGTCATTTTGAAGTCATAAAATTTTGTCGTTTTAATTACTTTTGCCGTGTGAGTACACATCCGGTCAGGCCCCTTGTGCAGCCTGATCGTAATTTTTTTAAAGCAAGGGCACGTCCTTATTTAACTTCTATTATATTCCTTGGTAAGATATTACACTGAGCACCCGTGTCGAGTTTAATCTCAAATTTATGTTTTACAAGAGCTAATGTTTCTGTAAAATGTTGCTTTTCTTTGTTATTGCAGTTAATGACATACCCAATAAATAGTTCGAAATTTCTGTCAGTACTACTTTATGTTTGTTCTGAGTATTGTTTTTTGCATTTCTTGCAAATATGACGAAAACTGGAAAATTTCAAACCGTTTGATTTTTCCCGCAATTGCGACAATCAAAACTTTTTGTTTTATTAAACTTTTGCACAATACTTACAATTTTATGATTTTCATTATGTATTTCTACAGTTTGCTTTTTTGCTAGCTTAACAAATTAAGAAATTAATTTTATTGATTTAAATTAAATACATACATACATAATTTTCAATGTGAAAGTATTTTTACTGCAAGTTCAAGGTATATGAAAAACTAAAACAATAGAATATATATTAATGTTTGACAATTATAACTAAGTTGTATAAAATAATATAATAAAAGTAAGTTAAACGTATATATGAACGTCCTCTCACGTGCCTTCATATATCGGCCCAAACGAAAAGTTAATACGAACGAAGTCATTCATCAATGACTCTGGGTGTAATATTGACATGGCCTAGAGTGGATCCTCGGCGCACCAAACGGCTTCTACAATTTAACAAGAAGCAAGGAAAAATGGAAATTGTGACTGCGCTGAGTAGTCACTGCAGTTTTAGCAACCATGCTACGAGGGGAGAAGGACAACATCTGTCACTTTTTGTGTCACTGTCTAGCGCTGGAGAATATCTTAACGACTATTTTCAGGGCTTGCAGACTACAGAGCCTGGCAGCGATGGTAACGCATAGTCTTTCTGAAATTTCTAAATTTATAAGATAGTCTGTGTAGTTCCCTGGATTAATTCAGAATTTGGAAACTACGGCGTCTAGAACAGACTTCCTCGGAAACAATTACCGAGCCAGATAAGACTTCTTTTTTTTTCTATCCTTTCTCCTTATCTCTTTTTCGACGTTAATAATTTAATCTAAGATATTTTTTCACGTTCTTTCCACATTCTCTCTACAGGTATCACAAAGATATCATTATAATGGACCCAAGTGAACTGAACAACAGCTGTCTGTGCTGTCTACCTACCTATCAAAAACAGCAGTTGCCAAATTTCTATATGTAGTATTTTTATTAAAGAACATTTAAAATGAATACATATTTATAATGTAACGTATGTGATTTGAATACAATTAATAATAATAATAATAACAAAACAAATATAATTTATTTTACCTACATATGTATGTATGTAATAAGTTAACGCTTGCACATGTATAACAGTTTTTTTATACCCGCCACCAAAAAAATGGTGGGGGTATATTAATTTTGTCATTCCGTTTGTAACACATCGAAATATCCATTTTAGACCCCATAAAGTATATATATTCTGAATCAGGGTTTGATTTGATGACGATCTAGCTATGTCCGTCCGTCTGTCCGTCTGTTGAAAGCACGATAGAGGTCGCACCGAAAAAGCTAGGGGGCTCAAATTTTGCCAGAATCTTTCTTATAGACAAGGTTTGTTTGGTATTGAAAATGGGCTAAATCGGAATATTAGGAAGAGAGTTATAGCTCGAAAGGCAAGACTAGGTCGAAAAAACCGTGTCCTTCAAACATCGAATAAAACGGAATTGTGTCCAAATGCATTAACGTAGACTCATGAAACTTCGAATATATATTTCCTGAGTAAAAACAGTACTTTTCCCCGAAAATTTACTAAATCTATGCATTAGGAAAGGAGTTATCGATCAAAATGTACGAAAATTTATACCGCACAGTGTATTTTTCGGTATATTTAAAAACAAAAACGTCATAAAAGCAACAAAATTTGATGTACGACTCTGAAATTTTGCACACTTTGGTTTTCGGTGAGACGCTTTTTTGTAACGGAAAATCAATGTGCCACGCCCACTTTTACGCCCACCTCCCATACAACGTTTTACCTAAAATTCATATAATTTCTCTACTAATAAAGATTTTGGAATAATAGAGGGCTATATTGAAACATCTAAGTTGTATTCATTCGAAAAATTAACTTTGACACGCCTACTATAGCGCCCACTTTTCACGTTATCTAACCTAAATGAAATTTAAAGCTCATAAAACCGCCAAAATTAGAGGTCTGATGATAAAATTTGCTACGTATATCCCTCTGGGCAATATCATTACTGTGCCAGAAAATTAAGCTGCCACGCCCACTTTTACGCCCACCTGCCATATAACGTTTTAACAAAAATTCATATAATTTCTCTATTAATATAGATTTTGGAATAATAAGGGGCTATATTGAAACACCTAAGTTGTACTCATTCGCAAAAATAACTTTGACACGCCTACTATAATGCCCACTTTTTACGTTATCTACCGTTAATGAAATTTAAAAGCTCATAAAACCGTTAAAATTAGAGGTATGATGATCAAATTTGCCACGTATATCCTTCTAATCAATGTAATTGTTGTGCCAAAAAGTTTAGCTGACGCGCCCACTTTAACGCCTACCTCCCATATAACGGTTTATCTTAAATTCATGTAATTTCTCTATTGACAAAGTTTTTGGGAGAATAAAGGACTATATTGAAATATTTAAGTTGTATTTATTAGCAGAAACTTTATTGACACGCCTACTTTAACGCCCACTTTCATTGAAAGACTACATTGACAAAAGCATTTTAGTAGCATATCGAAGTTATAAAGGGTGGGTCAATTTTAAGGGCTGATGTTGTTTTTTAAATAAAACACAAATTATTTAAGAAATTATTATCATTTCTTTTAATAATGATAATATTTGTATGGTTCAATTATGCATTTAATAAAATATCGGCCAAATGGCCCTCCCCCATCCTTGGCGCCACTCCTCTATCTGATAGTCCAAATTTTCAATGACAATGTTGATGATCAATTGTTGGGCATGATGATGAGTAGAGGTTGACTGCTATTTTGCCACACTATCGCAAAAACCAGCAGTGGTTCCCATTCAATGAACTAAGAAGGCATTCACAGACTTTCTTAAATTGGCCCTTACAATTAAGCCACCCTCTACAAAGAAAGTGATACATATTTTTATATTATTATCACACGGTGATTCAAAATATACATTTTCAGCATTTCGCTAAAACGGGAAATTTATTAGTAAGATTTTGATTTTTAAACTTCTATAACATTTTGCTTTTAAAAGATTTTCAAACCAAATAAGTTTTGTATAATTTTAAAATTTGTTAGCCATTAGTACATGAATATAAATTGTTTATGATGTTTAGAGATAATTTTTTTTTAGTTATGTCAAAATTTTCCTAAATTCCCATTTTTAATAGAGCATAACTTCAGGAGAACATAAGATAACAAATATAAATTAGCACTATTTCGTAGATAAAACTTTCCTCTTAAATTCATGTAAATTCTCTATGAATACAGATTTTGGAATACTAAAGGACTATATTGAAATATCTAAGTTATGTTTATTAGCAGAAACTTTATTGACACGCGTACTTTAACGGCCACTTTCATTGAAAGACAAAATTTACGAAAACATTTTACTAGCATACCGAAGTTATAATGGGTGGTTTAATTTTAAGGGACTATGTTGATTTTGAATAAAATTATTATGAAATTATTATCATTTATTTTTATAATGATAATATTTTTATGCTTCAATTATGTATGGAACAAAATATCGGCCAAATGGCCCCCCAACCTAGGCGGCAAACCTCTATCCGATAGTCCAAATTTTCAATGACACTGTTGATGCTCAATTGTTGGGCACGATGATGAGTCGAGGTTGCTTGCTCTTTTGCCACGTTATCGTGAAAAACAGCAATGTTTCCCATTCAACGAACTAAGATGGCATTCACAGATGTTTTCACATTTCATACAGACCTGCTTTGCAGACATTTAAATGTTTTTTACAATTCTCATGATTGTGGACGAATTCTAACGATTATGTTGACCAAAATAATCACGAAGTGCACGAAATGCATTTTGATTTGAACGCCCATTTTTATAAAAATCTTTAATATTTAAAAGCGTTGCTCGATTGCGTATCTTTCCACGGTTCAAATTGAGTTAGTCTGAGATTGAGAAATGTCGAATGAAATGCAAGAAAAAAGTTGAAGTTTAGATGTGGTTCACCTTCAACATGGGCCCTTAAAATTTAACCACCCTCTACAAAGAAAGTGATACATATTTTATTATAAAGAGATTATTCTATAGCGATTAACAAAATAATAAATATTGTGCTTTAAATGTACACAAAATTGGTGGTGGGTATAAAAGATTCGGCACAGCCGAATATAGTGCTCTTACTTGTTTTAATATAAAGTAAACAAAACTTGCAGTTCACAGTATAATACTATGTTCACACACGCGCCTTAACTGTCAATTTATAACATTATCGCAATTAAAGGCCTTTATTAAGCTCAATTTACCATACTAAAAATTACTTTTAAACTGAGCAATATATAAATACTTAATACATAATAATAATACTAAATACTTAAATACAAATAAATATACAAAAAATAATAAGTAAGAAAATGAAAAATGGTTGATGAAAATTTTAATAAAATGTTTGAATAAAGTCAAATGCATATAAATATAATTTTAATTATATTTTATGAACAGGAAAAAACTGAAGAGAAGGCATTTTTTGATTTGGTATAAATACATCGTATTTTTACAGCTATCAAATGCTAATGGAGTGAGATAAATCAAGTATGTGTAAACACGTTCTTAAATAAATAGAAACAATTAAAAATTTCTGTCTAAACAGGGTATAATAGTTTGAGATCATAGATTTACTTATTAAAAATTCTTGACTTGCAAGCAATAATTCAATGATGATTTGTAAGGTATATACCAGTCGGAAGCTGATTAATTTTTTCTCGTTTAGTTTCCGTCTTATTGTTGAATTCTGTTTTTCTTCACACGTTTAGTTTTGTAAAATCTTTTAATTGAATGTTGCCGCCATTACAAAAGACATGTCATTTCTGTAGTACAGAGTTGCGATCATTAACACAGAGGTTACACGATCAAGTTTTGTGTATCAAGTTTCAATACACTCACACTTTTTTATTAGTGCACTAAAGGCCATTATTACAACTTGTCTTTAGTTAAAGGTAGGATTTTGTGTGCCCGATATATAGCTTAGCATTATTAAAACGTCCATTTTTAATTGTAATTATTGTTAACAATAATAATATTTAATATATAAAAAAATAATAAATGAGGGCTTTAAAATGCACAGCCATTTATCGGTCCGACAGAATCCTGCCTTTAACTAACGGCAAGTTGTAATAATGGCCCTAATACTTTTAGAACTTGATGCTAACTTGCTTTTGAAATTCCATTTCCATCGAATGTTTCAATTTACAGTCAAGGACCATCTTATTTGGGCGATCATTGACCGCAACTCCAGCGATGGCACCATTTCCTCCAGCAACAGGAAATTGGTTGTCATGGCTCTCAATGGGGTATTCTTGAAAGTTGTTCGGGACAACCCGGGACCACCACCCCAGTGCGAAGATGCTGGCTGGTACCAAGGCCACATTAAACTCATAGCCTGTACAGACGAGCGTTCTGCGCCGTTGTACAAGACCGCCATAGAGTCCCTGGGGAAGTATGGTCTGGCGCGAAGCTCGAGGCAATACCTCTCGCCTATGTTCCACAAAGGCCGAGATCTATTGCCAAGATTCCCGCAATACCATCCGACCCAAAGGAGATTCTGGAGATTATGCAGGTCAGTAATCCTCAGCTACTCACGAAGGACTGGAAAATAGCCAAGGTTACTGAAGCTGTAGAAGGCTCCAGTAAGGCCACTGTTATTATAAACGGTAACTCCCTGTCTCCACTTCGAAAAACTCACGGAAAGATATACTATGGTTTTGGTACTATCTTTCTCCGGGTGTATAAGGATGACGACAAGGAGAAGCCTCAAGCTCCGGAGAGTAAGGACTCTTCTAAGGATCTTTCCATGAGCTGTGACGATGAATCTGCTCTTTCATCGGACATTGATGACACCCAATCGGTCTCAGGACTAGTGGGGGAATTCTTTGGTAAGATGGAGGTGGCAGAAGATGAACACGCCCTTCTAGAATCTGACGACGGTTCAGAGGACGCCGATGTCACAGTCGTCCACAGCGATCAGCTACATTGAAAGTTACTCAAATTAACCTTCATCACTCAAAAGCGGCGTCAGCTGCCCTACTCCTCCGACTGTCTTCAGGCACGGAGGATCTTATATGTGTCCAAGAACCATTGTTGTACAAAGACAGGGTTTGCGGGATAAACAAGGATGGCTACTACATTCTGTATGCAACCGGACCGGGTAGGACCAGATCTTGCATTATGGCCAAAAACAAACTTAAAGCTTTTGTTCTATCCGACTTCAGTGATAAGGACACCCGTACTATAGCCGTCGAGAACAAGAGGCGAATAGTCAGGCTAATGAGGTGTTATATGGCGCACGATCATGGAGGAGACCCACCTAACTCCATCACTAGGAAGGCGATGTCTTGCGCGAACAAAAGGAACATCCCTCTCATAATCTGCATGGCTGCCAACGCGCACCATACCGTCTGGGGTAGCTTGGATACCAACCAAAGGGGTGAGTCACTCCTCGAATTTATAATTGAAAATAAACTAACAGTAGTTAATAGGGGTAATGAACCCACCTTTGTAGTTACTAACAGAAGGGAGGTTTTGGATGTTACTCTTATTAGCTTTAGGTATGTGAATTTGATAGTGTCGTAGGACTGCTCTTTTTCCGATCACCTATATATTGATTTCGATTTGTTTTTCGAAGTGGATTCTGAGAGTCATTTCTTGAATAGGAGAAGGACAAACTCGTCTGTTTCTGCTGAGGTGCTGAATAGAAAGCTCTCTTCATGTCCGGACTCCATTGATGATAAGTCCACTTTGGACTCCGTAACTGAATTCTTGAGTAATGTAATGGCTGAGGCAACCAATAACTCCTGTAGGAAAACTACTAGGAAAGGTAAGGCCAAGCCCACTTGGTGGAATGCCGAACTCGGCTACGAAAGATTCTATCATCGAATCCAACAATACCATCATACATACAGAGGGCGGAGGGTTTAATACTTAGATGGTGCCAGGGATGTGGGTTGGGAGTCAATCCTGCCAAAACGGAACTGGTACTGTTCACAAGGAGGTACAAAATACCGACCTTTGCTACGCCTAGGATAGACGGAGTGGCACTAGCGCTATCCGATAATGCCAAATATTTGGGTCTCGTATTGGACAGCAAACTAAACTGGAACCTGAACACAAAGTCCAGGACCACTAACGCGGCAACTGTATTATACTGCTGCAAGAGGGCTATTGACCTTAATTGGGGTATTAACCCCAGGAACTTATACTGGCTATACGATTCTGTCGTCAGACCAATTGTTTATTACGGAGCGGCAGTCTGGTGGGTGGCGCTGGAGAAAAGAATCCACCAGGACAGTTTCGGACGTATTATGAGAATGGCTGCGATTATGATAACAGATGCTCTTAGGACCACACCATCTAAGGCACTGTTCACTATTTTAAAATGGTTACCACCAGACATCATGGCAAAGCAGATGGCTGCGGACACCGCACTGAGGCTGAATGCCACAAGGGCATGGAAGTATGTGAATTATGGACATGCAAGAATTTTGGGTATGATCAATATTGCTTCTCCTATTGATTACAAGGTACCTGAACCAGCATTCGATCCGGGTTTCATGACGAATATACGGAATAGATTTGAATACGACAACGGCCTCCGACCTCCGGAGTATGCCATCCAGAAATTTACTGACGGATCGAAATCACATGCTGGAACTGGATGTGGTATCTTCTCGATCCAGTTGGGTTTGGAATTGTCCCTTAGGCTACCGGATTATTGTAGCGCGATACACGCCGAATTAATGGCTATTAAGACAGCCGTGGAACAGATTCAGTATAATGAAATATCTGGCAGGGATATTTATATATTTACTGAGAGCAAGGCGGCTATTAGGTCCCTTGAGAATGTGTACAGCACATCGCAAATTGCCCAGGAATGCCGGGTGTCTCTTGACGAGATAGCGAGACATTCGACGGTTACCCTTATGTGGGTTCCAGAACATGGGGATATTGATGGTAATAATAGAGCTGATGCACTTGCAAAAGCCGGTACTACCTTAGATTCGGTTGAATCCAGTTGTGCTTTGGGTATTCTCTTATTGAAGGGTAAACAGCTAATTTCGCATCGATTATATTTGGATACCAAGGAAAAATGGGTGAGAGAACCCACTTGTTTGGAAACCAGAAAGATTTGGCCTGACATGGATGTGCATAGGACGCAATATGCAGTGAATATGCCCCGAATCCACCTTAGAAACCTCATAGCGGTCATTACCGGACACTGGCCTATAGGTACACATGCGAAAAGGCTGAATATCCCTTACAACGACTTCTGCAGAAGTTGCGATAACAAGGAAGAGGAGGAGACGACTGAACATCTTCTCTGCAATTGTCCTGCATTCGGGGACCTGAGATGCCAGATTCTGGGTCAACGAATACTTGTAAGTAAAACTTGTCTTTCCGCAGTTGATCTGGCAGTTGATAAACAGGAAAGGATGGCTGAAGAACGACGGCCAGAGGACATAGACGAACGGGCGTTGGTGCCTACGGTATCACAACGGGACCCTCGGAGGACCCAAGTGAGCTATGCCTTCGGGCGGCTGCCGGATCTAACCTAACCTAACAGACAAGAAAACAACTGAATGCAGTTGTGACGAATTTTTGGGTTTTTTTTTTTTTTTTGACAAAAATTCTGCCGCTATAATTTTTTGTTTTGAGTTTTACAAATATTCTGCCGCAATTTAAATTTAATATAAATAATAATGTTTGTGAATACAAATAATAAGTATAATGATGTGTTGCGATTCATTGAGCTATACAGAAGCCATGGAAAGACATTTTGAATAATAAAATTGCGTGCAGCCTATGTACGTCACAGCAATTAATTTAAATTAATTTTGACAAGCACTATGTGTGAAAAACTTGAACGTTTGGCTCCAGTGTTAGTAAAATTAAAAGCTGATGACAGTATTGTAAAAGAAAAGTATTGTAAACAAGTGAGTAGCAATCACGGCGAATTCGCTTCACTACCGATTTTAGTCACAGCTGTCTTATTTTCAGTTGCCCTGTTAGCAATACTAAAAATTTAAGAACATAAAAGCTTAAAAAGTATAACATAAAAAATATGTACATGTGATCATTATTTTGGAAAAAAAAAATAACCAAAATGAGAAAAATATTCACATTAAAGAAAAAAAAAACAATTTGGTGAGAAATAACCAAAAACGGCAGCCCTGGTGAATACCCCAAAATATGTATATTGATAAATACCACTGTATCGGAATAGTGAATCTGGTATTTTCCATAAAAGTTAAACATTAATGATGACCTATCTACAGAACTACTTATATTAGATAAGCCCTTATAAGTTTGTGTACGTCCGGTGGAAAATCATGACATTTATTTTTATGATATAAACACCAAAGAACAGTGGAACTTTTCGAGAAACCTCTATTAATATATAGTAAAAAACTTGTTTTTAATTAATTCTGTTAACAAAAATTTTTTTTTTTTTTTAAATTTAACAGAATGTTTGGCATTTGCCATATTGTACTTTTTTGTGTGATCCTGATCACATATCAAACATAAATAATTGGACTTGTCGCACTTTAAAGTTTAAACACTCAAAAATTTTTTTTTTATGGGTAGATAGATGTATTACAACCAAACAATAAATATTAACATAAGATAATTACACAACTAAATTATCACGTTAAACAGTAAACAGGTGTCTGTCTATTCATAATTACGCTTATAAATTAATTAACTCATAAATTAATCTTTAAAGAAATCATAAATGTGATAAATGTTTTTTTTTAACTTTATGTTTTCTGAACACTATTAAGCTTAAAATAATGCCTTTTTTTTTAACAAGCAACCAATTGAGCACAAAGAACCAGACACTACAAAATAGCTTAAATCATCAAATGTAAAAGATGCCCGCTTTCAATAAAAAAGGGAACAAAAAGGGAAAGACAATTAATGAAGCGCAAAGTAAAATCACCTAAATTCGCGTAGTCATTGCATACACATATGTTTTTATTATATGTATGTACTTATTTAGAGACTTATGTATATTTTTAATGGTCATATACACACTTATATTTAAACGGTAATGATTAAAGATTATACATGAATGTACCTGTATCTTGGTTAAAACTAGCACCTTATTACGGCTGTGGCACATAATTTTCCTTAATAAATTTAAGGTGTTTTATTTCGCTATATAGAGAACGATACAACATGCATCGCTGTAATAATAAAACATTAAACAATTGTTAACTTATTAATTTTAGTTAACAATAGGAGTGTTTTGGGAAAGTAAAGTAAATGCAAAATATACACAATAGTCCGGTCAAAATAGACACAAAAAAAGGCTAACCTTGCATTAACTCGCATAAAGCTGAAAATTGGCATAGACCTTCAGTTCACAAATACAAATAATATGTGAAAAGTCCCCGTTGATCCGATGCTTGCTAAAAAAGATATTCGAGGTCGAAGGTCAAAAATATAGGTTTTTTGCATTTTTTTCGTAAACGGTATATATATCGCGAAAATGGTTAAAGTAAAAGTTGTAGATTATTAAATTTCCTACAAAAAACGTTCTTATACTTTTTTTATTTATTTTTATTTTATTATTAAAAAATACAATATGAAATAAAAAAAATTTTAATCTGACTGATAGTCTTCGAGCTCAACTTCAACTATAATGTCTTCGTTTTCTCCTTGGTTTTCTTCTACTTCTTCTTGTATATCTGTACATTGTTCAAATAAAAATTCATCAGATGATTCTTCGTCGATATCATTTAAATTTTCACCTGAGGCAATTGATATAGTATTAGAGCAAGACTGACCTTGACAATTAGTGCATGCTACTGAGCAAAACAATCCAACTTTTTTGCAGCCACAGTTTCCACCGCAACCTTTTTTGCAGTTGCAAAAAATGGTGTTCAGAAGTTTTTCTGGAGCAGGTGGGAGTAAAGTATGAATTGGCACCAAAGTATTATCTACTAATGTCCAACCCCAGTCTTCCGGATTCAATTCATTGCCTAGCCACACTTGGATTTGATAATACACTCGACATAAATGTTAGTAAGCAGCGGCAGATGTTGGTGGAAGGCAAGATAATTCTACCCTTTTATTATTTCGGGTATTTTTTACAAAACTTAAATATCTGTATTTATCGAGACAATCAATTTTTTTTGGATCTCCATACATTGCAAGAAGAAAGCGAATTCCATTTGAGACGATGAGTTGTGAAGAAGAATTGATGTCTTTAAATACTTCCGCGTAATTAATTAAATCATTACGTTTTTTACATAATTTGAAGACTGATGTTTTACCCCTTTTAAAAAATGCTGAAGTAGTGTCGCAGCCAGTTATTGCATGTAAAAATAAGATATTTTTTTCACATTTGGGATAGGCAGATAAACTTTTCGATGAATAAATATTTGTTTGTTGTCCGGCCTTTCCAGGTTTTAAAAAATATATAATCTCATCAACTGGAACGCGCGCAGTTAGTAGTATTAATAAATCCACATCTTCACCAACAACAATAGTTAAATTTGTTGTATTAAATTGTTCTATTGCTGTTTCAATGATTAGAACATCAGCGTCGTTATCAGCATGTTTCACTGAAATGTTTGCAGCTTTAAATTTATCACATAAAATTGAAATAAAGCGCGACTTGTTGTGAGTATTAGCCAGGAATTTTTGTTGATTGGTTGGAACAGCCATATATTCATCAAAAACAAAATCCGCAGATGAAGATGTTTTTGTAGATCGACGGTGTTGTTCTGCAGCTTTAATATTTTTTTTATTATCAGAATAACCATCAAATACAATTGTCACTTTTTGACCAAAATGTCTATGTATATACTGAACGTATTTATCAAAAATAGAGCTAAATAATTCTCCTTGATCCCACACAACGCGGTGTAAAAGATATCCACCATCAATGATGTAATTTGTATTGGTGCTGTCAATTTCAATGATCACGGGTTGAAAGCAATCATATATAGCTGACTGTTGTGTTTTACGCATTCCAATTGCATCGAAGAGTGATAATGGGTAAGGAGCTAATTCATATTCGAAGAATTTTTCGATTTCATCATCAAATGCCTTAGTGATACTCATACGTTGAAATAGCAATACAGGGTCTACAGGTACTTTCTCGTCATGAACTTTTATAGAGCTACTCATGCTTAAAATAGGGAGTACTCTATCAGCCCTTTTTAATTTTATGTTGTTGAATGTTTGTACTGTTATTTTAGACATAGCAGCAATTCCAACTTCTCGAGCTTGATGACAATTAATTTTATTATCACCGACTACTCCACTAGCAATTGATAAGATTTTGTTAATATGAGGAAAAGGATTGTGGAATAAAAACCATTCCAAAAGTTTTTTCACGTCACTAACATCTTTTTTAACTCTTGAGTCACTTGCATCTACATGTTGATCTGTTACGTCCATTCTAACATTAGCAAGATCTTCCACTCCTTCACACACAGCATTCATCGCATGCATGCCATAAACCCATTTACTTATGACACTCTCTTTCGTGCTTCTTCCTCGAGAAATCCCTCCACTTGTCTTCATTGATTTCATCAGTGATTGCTCAATAACCATATCCGTGGAAGTTCCACAAGTTAATTCGGAACGTCTTACAGTAAAAAATCCCTCTGTAAATCTCCGGTAAACACTGCTATCCATTAACTTCTCCAACTGCAGCATATCTTGCAAATATAGATGCCCCGACTTGGCATAAGGAAAGTGTCCTGATGCGTGAAAATAAGGGAGCATTTCTTTGACGCTGTTTATGTGAGCTTGCCAATCTCCCATACGCTCAGCTCTTATGAACTCTTTAGCAAGTGATACCATGCGAAAATATTGTATCCACAATTTTGCTGTAGGTCCTCGTTGTTCATATTCTTTGAGCTTGTGGTCGAACTGTTTGAGTAATACTCCGCTTATTTCATCGTCATTTTCTATATCATAATAAGTAGTGGTGTTATTTAATAAATTTTCAATTGTTGTCTTGAGATTTTCAGTTATCTCAGCATCAATTACAATTTCTTTTAATATTATTGTTGCTAAAGCCAGATGAAGCAATGTATGAGCTCTAACAGCTCTCGCGTAAGCATGGCCATTGAGCATTTTGTCTAGTGAATTGGGTGCATAAATTAGAGACAGCACCTCTTTTAGGCCACTTCCTTGCATGATGAAACCAATTGCTCCAAAAAATGACATGAGTAAATGAAACCCTCCAAGTCTTACTATGATTTTTGATAATTCAGATCCTTCAGGTGCTGTAGAGACGATTTGTCAAGCTTTCGCATACAGAGGTTGATCAAAAGTAATAATGCATACATCGTGACCATAATGTTTTGCATTTTCCAAAGTACAGAGTAAAGTTGTGTATATTGTATTGTAGTTACTGGCTGGTTGATGAATAAATGGTAAGAATGAAATTTGTGATGTAGAAAAATTCTTAATACTACTTGTTAAACGTTCAATATATCCATTCCAACCGGGTAGCGTTACATTCTTGGTTTTGGCATATAACCATAACATATCAACTTTTTGGAGTGCATTTACGTCATTTTCATATTCAACATTTTGCACAGGTATTTTACTGTGAGCTACTACACCATTGTTTTGATAGAATCGTATTTTCACTTCAGCTTTTGCCGCGAAATCTTCTGCTGAATGGGCTTTATTCACTCGCGACATAGGCTCTTCTAATATAAATGAATTTTTCGGAGTAACAATTTGAATGATACCCATTACGTGAAGCGTATTATGGCCATCTAAAGTATGTACATTTATATCAGCATTGTCTGCAACATACTGAATACATGTACCAGTTTCTGGTGGTAAAATGTGAGGTGGTTTGTGAAAAACTGCGGCCGCTTCATACAACATAGTGTCAGTGTAAGATGCACACAAACCAAGAGACGAAAAAATTTCGATAAGTCGTTTTGATCCAAACCGTCGATGAAAAAATATCGAAAGACCTAATTGCAATTTTGATTTGAATGATCTAGGCCTAATAGCAGTCATAATAATATGACTAATATTTGTACACACTAATTTAAAGTGTTCTAATTTGAATCTTTTATTTTTAAGAATAAGTTTTTCTAAAATGTATGTCAATGATTCCGGTATAACACTGTATATATCTTCAAACATTCGATTAGGCGAGGGATAATCACTATTATCAAATGCTAAAGATTGAATATCCTCTCGAATGATTGCTGCTGCAGCTTTCAGGAATCTAAACTTTTCTTCTTTTTCATTACTTTTTTTATTTTCATACCAAGCTTTGTTAAGAATATGATGCTGATTATCGATGAAACAAATAAATGTTACTTTTCCGGGTTTTTCAGTTAAAATAATTTTATTTCCATACTTCAACTTCAAACGCATCTTAATTGTTCTGCTATCTACATATAGTTGGAATTTCACAAATATTTTTTAATTCATCTAATGAAAACTGGCAATTATCACTATTTTCGATGTATGTAAATATCGCATCGCAGAATTTATAGCTTCATTTTGAGGACGACAGCTTTTCACTCCAGTAGTGGGTCTCAAGAAGGAGTTGTAGCAATTAAAATGGTACTTAGCCTCAGCAGCAACTAAATCATACACATACTCAATGCGAGCAATAACATTTTTTGCAGTATCATCAGAACTACTTCGAGCTATCTTCATAATAGATTCTTTAAATTCTAATGTAGACACTTTACAGATTTTACGCCTACACTTTTGCGGTTGTTTTTTTTCAGCCTCTTCACTTGCATTATTGCCGCAAAAAAAGCAATAGTTTTTAAAACTAAAATCAGGTTCACTTAGCTGCGCTCTAGTACGCGGTGGACTGATTTTAGACATTTTAGATGTACTAGCTTGTTCTATGTCACGCTGCCTTTTAACTGCAGCAATAGAACTCTTACGAGTATACATTTTTCGGCATTGCGTAAGAATGGTTACAGATTCACTATTACTTAGGTATTCAAAAAACCCATCATTTCTCTCAACACTTGAATCAATTAAAGTTTTCATTCCACGTTCAACAACAACAATGTCACCTTCAGTCAAAGATTTACTACAAATAAAACACAAATTCGACATTTTTGTCAAAAACTATTAAACAATACAAATCGTGATAAAAAGCAGCAGTAACAAGTACGTACTTTCAATGCAAAGAAACATTCAACACTAAAAATATAGTTGACGCACAAATATTATATATGTATGTTCTATATATATATATATTAAAACTGGTTTTCAACCACCACCGTCCGAACAATAGAGTAGAAACTAGCTGCCGCTCAAGGTTATACCAGCTGTAAACTGTACATATAGATTAAATTTTGAATGTATAACAGAAACAAACAAAAAAAATTATTTTTTTAACGTATAATTCTGTATGCAGGCGGCGTAGGCATCCAATCCAGTATTTCAAACGGGAATATCTCTGGAATGGTGGGTCGTAGCAAAAAAGTATAAAACGTTTTTTGTAGGAAATTTAATAATCTACAACTTTTACTTTAACCATTTTCGCGATATATTTACCGTTTACGAAAAAAATTCAAAAAACCTATATTTTTGACCTTTGACCTCGAATATCTTTTTTAGCAAGCATCGGATCAACGGGGACTTTTCACATATTATTTGTATTCGTGAACTGAAGGTCTATGCCAATTTTCAGCTTTATGCGAGTTAATGCAATTTGATATGTTTATTTTGACCGGACTACAAATGAATATAAATGTTTTTTATCCATTTAAAAACCACAATTTTAAGTCATAAATTTAAGCACCCAACATGTGTCACATCATATGGTCAATATGGCAAATGCCTTCAATTAAATGTCAAAAAGCAGCAGTTTAAAGAGGCAAAAAAATATATACTACCAGTACATAAAAATAGTTGCCTAAAGATTGTTCAATGGTGTTCGTTAATTAGTGTGCAAAAAATTACAAGTCCTTAAATTAAAATTCTTGCGTTATGTCTTTTAAGATACATTTTTAAGTTAAGGATTAAACAAAGAAATATTTAATTGAAATGAAAAAAATGTTTATTAAACTTGTTTAATGTAATTATTCAAACTACTAAGAATTTACTATGGAAAAAATACTTGGCTTTCCAACAAAAAAAGACATGCAAAAGAAATACTAAATGCATGAGTTCAGCCCATGATGAAGTGGATAAATTTAGGTGAAACATGCATGATTTTAACATTAAAGTGTCATTGGAGAGCATGCTTTTATATGAATATCTTAACAAACTTCACTTCATTATAATAAGAGCATAAAACGCATTTACAGTAGATGCAAATAAGCCCATGTTACATGAGTTAGTAATGTTTGTTTACATGAATTGTTTAAGATTTTTTACATACATACATTTGCATGTATTTTGAAGCACATCATTAATAATAATAATGTAATAATAGCCCTTAGTCTTGTTGTGTAAGAATAATCCAAATAGATAAATAAATACATAAAAATAACATCACATTAATTACTTTCACTAAATAAATTGATCATCACATAAAAGGTTTTTCTCTACAGCTTTGTTAGTGTTTTCAAACATAAAAGAATATCCAAACAAAATGTGACAATAAATTATAGAAACAGTAAACCATAGCAAAAACATCAAGTACAATAGAACACATGCAAAAAGTGTATAAAATTAAACAGCAGTTTAATATTTAGAGATAAAACACATTCTTATAAGCGATTTTTGTAATACGCGTGAACTCATTTCCTTACGGAACATTAAAAGTCTCTATGCAATTTTTTCTTTAGTCTAGGTCAATAACCTAAATATGCAAACATGTTTTAAATGATCTAATTCAGTGTTAATGTTCAATTCCATCTTTGTATTGTACTTTGCTTGATTTTATTCTAATGTTGTTCTTTTTATACCCGCCAGCAAAAAAAATGGTGGGGGTACACTCATTTTTTCGTTTCGTTTGTAACACATCGAAATATCCATTTTATACCCCGTAAAGTATATATTTTCTGAATCGGGATTTGATTTTATGACGATCTAGCTATGTCCATACGTCTGTCCGTCTGTTGAAGGCACGATAGAGATCAAACCGAAGAAGCTAGGGTGCTCATATTGTGCCGGAATATTTCTTATACACAAGGTTTACTTAGTATTGAAAATGGGCTAAGTCGGAATATAAGGAAGAGAGTTATAGCTCGTAATGCAAGAGTAGATCCTTCCAACATAGAATAAAATGTCATTTTGTCTAAACGCACTAACGTAGAGCCATTAAATTTCGAATGTATATTTCAGGAGAAAAAAGAATTTTGCACCGAAAAATGCTTAAATCTATGAGTTAGAAAAGGAGTTAGAGATCAAAATGTACGAAAATTTATACCGCGCAGTGTATTTTACGGCATATTCAAAATTTAAACGTAACAAAAATTACAAAATTAGATTTATGATTCTGAATTCGTGCAAACATTTCTTTTTGGTCAAAGAATTTGTGCTAAGGGAAAATAAATGTGACACGCCCACTTTGACGCCCACCTCCCATATAACGTTTTATCTTAAATTCATATAATTTCTCTATGGAAAAAGTTTTTGGAAGAATAAAGGGCTATATTGAAATATCTCAGTTTTACTTATTAGCAGAAACTTTATTGACATGCCTACTTTAATGCCCACTTTCATTAAAAGACTCAATTTACTTAAATATTTTACTAGCAAATCGAAGTTATACAATGAAGAGATATATATTTTAGTATAAAGACATTATTCCATAGCGATTTTAACATAATTGTGCTATAAAAGTACATCAAATTGGTGGTGGGTATAAAAATATAGTGCTCCTACTTGTTAGTTTTGTTCTATTCTTCAATATTTTTATCGTAAATCAAAACACATACATATGTTTGCAAGTATGTATTTTGTATTGAGCCAGTAATATACACAAACTATTTTGAATTTAATAAGATTGATTGTTAACCAGTTTTCGTATGCTTGTGGAGCTCTTAAGTATATCGCAACAAAAAAGTATGTTTTCTTATGTAATTTTCTATCGTAATTTTTACAAAAAATAAACTGATAAGTGTCTGGCCTTTTTTTATTTTCAAGCATCAAGAGGAAAAACGGATAAAAACTATAATTTGGTACTTTTCTGGTACCCTATGTAACTACCAATCACATAAAGCTTAAACTGTATTGGTTAATCCCCGAAAAAATATTAATAGGATTTCGGCTCTTTTTTGGAATTCTTATGTTTAAGGGTAAAAATTTTTCCTATTTTTTAATTTTTTTAAAAGAAACATTTCTAATATTTTTTAATGGGACAAAATTTGATGATTATTATTACATAATAGAATATGGACAATTATTTAGGTAAAATTTTTTTGACACTTTTAGGGGGACAAGAAAGGTACCAAAAAAGAAGAAACACCGGAGAATATGTATAATCCTAAGTACAGGGCTAGTTTATATAAAATTTGTAATAGGGATTTCACCAGACATAAAAAATATGTAATTTAGTAAAAATTTAAACACATTCATAACAGGGTAAAAAGGGAGAAATTCGGGGAAACAGTTTGGTACTTTTTAGAACATAATTACTTTTATGCAAAAAATAGTAGAATTATTCACTTTAAATCATGTCTATTAAAATATTTTGTTGCAAAGATATTTAAACATTTTAAACTTTGAATTTATACATTGATATGGAAAACCCAAAAATGGTATTTTTCTGTTTTTTTTGTACTTTTTGTATTTTCTAGGTTAAGAAGTTAGAATTGCGACATTAGTGACTATTGATCCGAACTTAGGCTGAAAATGTTATGAGCGACCAAAAAGGTACTTATTCACATTTTTATGGTACTTTTTGTATTTTCTACGTTTATGAAGCTGGAATTGTAAAATTAAGGACTATTGATTCCAGTTGAGACTGTAAATGTTATTGGCAACCAAAAAGGTACTTTTTGAATTTTTATACTACTTTTAGTTTTTTTAACGTTAGTGAAGGTAGAATTTCGAAAGTAGCGACTTGATACGAGGAAAGACTAAAATCGTTGTGCGCGACCAAAAAGTTCCTTTTTTGAATTTCTATGGTTTTGAATTTTCTACTTTTATGAAGCTATAGAATTTCGACATTTGCGACTATTGATACGAGGTGAGACTGAAAATGTAATCGTTGACCGAAAAGGTACCTTTTTGAATTTTTTTTGGAACTTTTTGTATGTTCTACGTTTATGAAGCTAAAATTGTGAAATAAAGGATTATTTTTTTTTTCGCATTTTTAATGTACTGTTTGTATTTTTACGTTTTTTATATTTTGTAAACATTTAATTCTGAATGTAAGTAATAATAAACCAAGTTAAGTTTTTAGTGAAGGAAAAAATGTTACTTTTATTATATTTAGGGTAATTTTTGCAAATTCTGCAATTATGAATCTTAATTTTGAAACTCGGTAGCATTGATCTTGGTTTTTAATAGAAAATATATCCTTACTCTACTTTTTATTTTTCTAAATAAATTGAATCAGAGATACAAGTTTTCATAAATTGAACTAAACATATTTAATAATTAAAAATATAACTTGAGCATTCAATGAATAGTAAGAACTGCGCTATCAAAGTAGCGGGTTATATGCTAGTTATATAAAAAAAAAATTGTGTTAATTTCTAACTGAGTTATTAATGTTATTAATTTTTAAATAGGTAATATCTTAATAAATTTATCTTCTTAGTAATAAATATCAACCAATTAATAAAAAAATGCAAAACTCTCTAATTTCATACATTTATTTTGTTTACTAAACAAGTCCTACATAAGCATATTGTAGCACTTCCTTAATTCGTAGATAATAAAGTAAATATTTAATAGCGCTTGTTAAACAAAATGTTTTCAAAATGAATACAACAAACCATTTGGAAAGAAAAAAAAAAGGTTAATAAAAAAGAAAAACTTGCACATAAACATAAAAAGACTATATTATGGGCCATAATATGGCCCACTTTATTAAAGACGACAACCCAATCAACAGCTGCCTTTTTCTTTTGACGTTTGCCGTAATGAACATCCCAAGCAACACTTACCCGATCGTTTAATTGGCGCTATTTAAAGCAAAGAATTTTTTTACAGAAAAAAATTGTTTAATTATTTTAGATTATTTAAATTGGTTTTCTTTTTTTTATCCCCTACAGGGGTTTCTGCCGGTATGTTAATGTCTTTGGTGAAACACACCTTTAAATCGATTTATAAATACAATCTGAGTCGAATAAGCAATGTTCGTCAACATGTCTCTTTATAAACACAAATAAGTAAATAAATAAACTCTGCTCCCGAAATTGTATTTATAAGACTATTAAAAAGTTTAAAACAATCGTGTACCGTAACTGATAAACTAATAATTCTCACATAACATAATGGTGTAGGTTTTTTATTATTTCGTCGGGTATGAACGTCTAAACCTGTCTTATTTTACCCGCTACCAAAAAAATGGTGGGGGTATATTTATATATATATATTCAAGTATATATTTTCTGCATCGGGGTTTTATTTTATGACAATCTAGCTATGTCCGTCCGTCTGCCCATCTGTTGTAAGCGCGATAGAGGTCAGATCAAAAAAGCTAGGGAGCTCAAATTTTGCCAGAATATTATACACAAGTTTTGTTTGGTATTAAAAATGGGCTTAATCGGAATAATAGGATAAGGGTTATAGCTCGTAGTGCAAGAGCAGGTCAAGAAAACCATGTCCTTCCAACATAGAAAAAATGCCATTGTGTTAAAACGTACTAACGTAGAGCCATGAAATTTCTAATGTATATTTCCGGAGTAAAAAAAATATAAATAAAAAAATAAACCAATTTTACACCTACCTAACATATAACGCTTTATCTCAAATTCATATTATTTCTCAATGAACAAATTTTTCGGAAGAATAAGGGCTCTATATTGATATATCTGAGTTGAGTTTTTTGGAAGAAACTATTTCCATACGCCAACTATAACGCCCACGTAATCTTCTGTTAATGAAATTTAAAAGCTCATAAAACCGACAACATTAGAGGCATGATAATGAAATTTCGTACATATGGCTTTCTAGTCTGGTATTGTTATGCCAAAAAATTAAGGTGACACGCCCACTTTAACGCTTACCTCCTATATAACTCTTTATCTTAAATTCATATAATTTCTCTATGAACAAAGTTTTTGGAAGATTAAAGGAATATATTGAAATATCTTAGTTTTATTTATTATCAAAATCTATATTGACACGCCAACTTTAACGCCCATTTTCATTGAAGGACTTAATTTACGAAAATATTTTAATAGCATATTGAAGTTATAGAAAGAAATTGATACATATTTTAGCATAAAGAGATTATCCCATAGCAATTACAGTTGATAACAAAACAATAAATTCTGTGCTATAAAAGTACATCTAATTGGTGGTGGGTATAAAAGATTTGACACAGCCGAACATAATGCTACCTCTTTTTTTGTTTTTTTTTTCTTGTTTAAATATTCAATTTTACAGCTAAATTATTTCTTAAAAACGGAAAGTTTCTTACTGATCATGCCACATCATTTAATTTTGTTTCAAATGCATATTGAACACTTCTGGACAGGTGTCTGTAAGTATTGGATAAAATGCCAAACAAAACGGTAAAATGTATTTAAAGTGCCTTCATTTTTACTGTTTTAAAAAATTGAGCTAAACTTTAATTAATACTTAGCGTAAATATGACTACGTCGTCATTGATAATATCAATATGCATAAAGAAATCCATACTTTTTATAAAACTGAAATACATACACGAATGTAAGTTACCCTAAAACGAATGTAAAGCAATTTTGTACACATAAACCTTAAGATTTCTTTTGTTTTACATTAAGTGTTCTTGTTGGTATCAACCTGCCCATTTGACACTGTCTTTTATTCCTTTACCCTAAATCTTTTGCAACACTTTATATGCTTTTTGATTGCGATTATTTGCGTGGCGATAATATTTATGTTTATGACTTTTTTTTGCTGTGGACATATTTTATATTCTACACAATCAAAAACAAAACTAAAATTTAGGTCAAAATTATTAAGTTCATCAGCAAATGAAAAAAGAACAAATTAAGACACTTGCCAATTCAATATCTCCTTAATTTAATTTATTTATGAGGTAACCAAAATTATGCGCTAAACGCTTTTATTGTAATGAAAAAAGGTATTATAACACATTTAATTTAGTTGGAACATAAAATTGTGAACGTTTTTTTGATTTCGTTATTGTTATTGGGGTCGTTCGTTAATTTTTTATAATATTTTTTAATTGTAATGAACTTTTAAATTGTGTGTTGAAATGCAAAAAATGGTTACTTTAGATAAAATAATGAATACTAAAATGAAAATATATATATTTATAAAATATAAAGTCAATTAATATACATAGGTACTCATATTGTGCTACAATTAAAAAATCATGAAAAACCGTAACAGGTTAAACTGTTGACAAACGGCGTTAAAGAAACTTTTATTAAAGTTTTAGTGCTGATAGATTCGCCTTAATTAGTAAATAGGGAGAACGAACGGATTGTTTTTTCGAATCCTTTAAATATCGATTAAACCATTTATTTTATTGAGAAATCACCAGTGACAGCAGTGTTTTCTGTAACAATTAAATTGATAGTTCTCGATTGTTGTGCCTGTGGTGCCAAGTGTATATATAGCTTTGCATTTCATTTATAATTTCTACAACATTCTTCAGCTAGGGTATTCGAATGGTTGTCTGTCTGTACGTCTGTCCGCCTCCACATGTACCACAGATCTATCTGTATGTGGTATCAATCTTTTAAAAATGTTCAGGAATAAATCGCTATTGAAACCGCCTCCTTTTTTCTTATATTTTTACCAAAAAAACTTTTCTCAGCCCTAGAATTATTTATATACAGATTTGCTATCTTTTGTGGATATAATATACCTCATAAAAAATTTAGACAAACCGCTCACTCACAAAAGTATTTTTTAAAAACATATTTGTTTCAATATACATAGTTACTGAAGCTCATAGGTGATTTTGGAACAAGCTAAAGACTCGAAAATATAAGGCTTAGTCTCAAAAATTATTTTTTGTAAAAGCACTGATGAATTAGTCAGAAACTAACTGAGGTATAAACACAAAAATACAACCACTTCGGTGATTTTCCTAAAATTTACAAAACCAAAATCGACTTGTTTCAGTTTATGGACATCAAAGATGAGACTAGCAGATTATAAAACATTATAAACAAGTTGAAAATCCATGAGGGCCGCCATTACAAAATGGAATACAATAAAATTATACATGCGTCAAATCTAGTAAACAAAAATATACCCACTTTAACTTCATCAATACTGGTATCAAATGGAAGGGATTGACCAGTCGAATAAGGTTAAGTAAAAAAAATTACGTCAAAAATTAAATAGTGGATATATGGATCAATCATAACAATTAGGGCTTTGCCCTGTTCAATTCCCACAATATGGGCTCATATGATACCCATTTGCACTTAGACGCAAAGTGTTGCATTTTTTATCTCCTTCTCTCTTTGGTTTTAGTTATATTTTGTTAAAAAGACATTTTTTCCATATTCCTTTTACAATTTTTGTAAGTTGCCTCATTTTTTATTTTAAAAAAATTAGCTCAGAAATCGCTAATATTCGAATCATTGTAAGACTTTGTTATTTCAACATCAGCAAAAATTATGAACTGCCATATAAAATTACAAAAACTGGGAGATTCTTTACTGTATTAAATAAGCCATTGGCGTACCATTGTACTTTTTTAGTTTAAATTGGACCAATTTTGCCATCCCTGATTTATAAAATATGAAAAAAAAAACAAGTAAGAGCGCTCAAGACTGAAGACATATTCATACAGGTATATGCAATGGCGAATTGATACAACAAATCAACATTTTAGCGGATGTTTTCTGTCAAGGCAAATTTGTATATCAGAGTTGGAACATTTATTAATATTTGATTAAAAAAAGGATATATATTTATAAAACACATTATAAACTGCGCAAAAGCAACAAATATGCATAAATTTAATACATTTTTTTTTATCAAAAATACACTCAATATAATTGTTTAATACCGAAACCAAAATCTCATTTTCCATCCCAGAATTTTTAAATAAAATCAAGGCTAATTTAAGAAATTTTTGAAAAAGTGCTTCCCTATCGGCTGGGCTGGTGTTTTAATGTGTGGTGTATGAATTCGCCTTTATTCGACTGTGTCAAATCTTATGTACACATCGCTTAGTTTGTACCATCACGCAATGACCATAACTGACAATTATATGTTGCAACTTTGACCAAAACTTGTTTCGAAAATCGATATTTGAAATTTTCTTCCAAAAATTTTGTTTCGCCGATATCTTTGTCGGTAATTGATCCATTGAACGTTTTAGGAAGTTCAATAGGAGCTGCAAAATCTAACATTGCATTGGTAGAAAACAGAGGTAATCGTGTTCTTTCGTTCATATCTCAGCTTGCAAGATACCCGCATAACTGATTTTCAATAGCAAAATTTTCAAACCATATCTGATAAATTAAGTATATGTGGAGGCTCCAAAAAGTTGATTTCAATACGCAGACGTACTAATCAAAATCAATAAACATTTGGTATACATAAAAATTAAAATTAACATTGTAGCAAATTCAAATGGAATGATTAACTTATATATGTATATCCTTTACCCTATCGTGTGAAGGATATATAAAAAATATATAAACAAAAATGTTATTACATTTTTAAGCCCTTTTGGTAAAACTCGTACATTTATTTTGATTAAATATTCTTTAGTAAATTTTTATATCCGTTTTTAAAGAAGTTTTATGTCTCATTCCTGTTCAAATAAATGAAATTATTCTATATTACCTATTTTTTATACCCGCCACCAAAAAAATGGTGGGGGTATATTCATTTTGTCATTCCGTTTGTAACACATCGAAATATCCATTTTAGACCCCATAAAGTATATATATTCTGAATCAGGGTTTGATTTGATGACGATCTAGCTATGTCCGTCTGTTGAAAGCACGATAGAGGCCGCACCAAAAAAGGTAGGGGGGTCAAATTTTTCCAGAATCTTTCTTATAGACAAGGTTTGTTTGGTATTGAAAATGGGCTAAATCAGAATTTTAGGAAGAGAGTTATAGCTCGTAAAGCAAGAGTAGGTCGAAAAAACCGTGTCCGTCGAACATCGAATAAAATGGAATTGTGTCCAAACGCATTAACGTAGACTCATGAAACTTCAAATATATATTTCCTGAGTAAAAACAGTACTTTTCCCCGAAAATTTACTAAATCTATGCATTAGGAAAGGAGTTATCGATCAAAATGTACGAAAATTTATACCGCACAGTGTATTTTTCGGTATATTTAAAAACAAAAACGTCATAAAAGCAACAAAATTAGATGTACGGCTCTGAAATTTTGCACACTTTGCTTTTTGGTAAGAGGCTTTGCTGTAACGGATTCATATAATTTCATATAATTTCTCTATTAATAAAGATTTTGGAATAATAAAGGACTATTACGAAACACTTTAGTTGTACTCATTAGCAAGAACAACTTTGACACGCCTACTATAACGCCCACTTTTCACGTTATTTACCGTTAATGAAATTTAAAAGCTCATAAAACCGCCAAAATTAGAGGTATGATGATAAAATTTGCTACGTCTATACCCCCAGGCCAAAAAATTAAGGTGTCACGCCCACTTTTACGCCCACCTCCCATATAACGTTTTACCTAAAATTCATATAATATCTCTATTAATAAAGATTTTGGAATAATAAAGGACTACATTGAAACACCTAAGTTGTACTCATTAGCAAGAACAACTTTGACACGCCTACTATAACGCCCACTTTTCACGTTATCTACCGTTAATGAAATTTAAAAGCTCATAAAACCGCCAAAATTAGAGGTATGATGATAAAATTTGCTACGTATATACCCCCAGGCAATGCCATTACTGTGCCAAAAAATTAAGGTGACACGCCAACTTTTACGCGCACCTCCCATATAACGGTTTAACTGAAATTCATGTAATTTCTCTATTAATAAAGATTTTGGAATAATAAAGGACTATATTGAAACATCTAAGTTGTACTCATTAGCAAAAACAACTTTGACACGCCTACTTTTCACGTTATCTACCGTTAATGAAATTTAAAAGCTCATAA
Organism: Phyto melanocephala; assembly: GCA_941918925.1. Lineage (NCBI taxonomy): Eukaryota > Metazoa > Arthropoda > Insecta > Diptera > Rhinophoridae > Phyto > Phyto melanocephala. Next base: position 60,262,165 of record OW799236.1, read on the forward strand.
AACCAATGAAATCATGATGATGAAATTTGCTACATATATCCTCCTAATCAATGTAATTGTTGTGCCAAAAAGTTTATGTGACACGCCCACTTGAATGCCTACTTCCCATATAACGGTTTATTTTAAATTCATGTTACTTCTCTATTGAAAAAATTTTGGGGAAAATAAAGGACTATATTGAAATATCTAAGTTGTATTTATTAGCAGAAACTTTATTGACACGCCCACTTTCACTAAAAGACTAAATTTACGAAAACATTTTCCTATCATATCGAAGTTTTTAAGGGTGGTTAAATTTTAAGGGCCGATGTTGTTTTTAAATGAAACACAAATTATTTAAGAAAATATTATCATTTATTTTTATAATGATAATATTTGTATGGTTCAATTATGTATTTAACAAAATATCGGCCAAATGCCCCCGCCCCCCATCCTTGGCACCATTCCTCTACCTGATGGTCCAAATTTTCAATGACAATGTTTATGCTCAATTGTTGGGCATGATGATGAGTCGAGGTTGACTGCTCTTTTGCCACACCATCGCAAAAAACAGCAATAGTTCCCATTCAACGAACTAAGAAGGCATTCCAGATTTTCTAACATTTTATGCAGACCTGATTTGCAGAAGCTTAAATATTTTTTACAATTCTCCCGATTGTGGACGAATTTGAACGATTATGTTGATCAAAAGAATTACGAAGTGCACAAAATGCATTTTGATTTGAACGCCCATTTTTATAAAAAACCTGAATAACTTTAAAGCGTTGCTCATTTGCGTATCTTTCCACGGATCAAATTAAGTAAGTTTGAGATTGAGAAATGTCAAATGAAATGCAGAAAACAAATTTAAAGACTAGGTGTAGTTCACCTTCAACATGGACCCTTTAAATTTAACCACCCTCTACAAAGAAAGTGATACATATTTTATTATAAAGAGATTATTCCGATTAACAAAATAATAAATATTGTGCTTTAAATGTACACAAAATTGGTGGTGGGTATAAAAGATTCGGCACAGCCGAATATAGTGCTCTTACTTGTTTTAATTTTAAAGCTTCTACTTGTGATCAACGAAATACCCTATTGACCTCTCGTGGAAAGGGTATATAAAAAAACATATAAACAAGAATGTTATTAAATTTATAAACCCTTTTGGCCCAATTTTATTTCTTTTTGATTAAATATTCTTTAGTAAATTTTCTTTTTCTCATTCTTGTCCTCAGTTAATATAGAATGATTTCATTCTATATGGATGAATGATATTTTCATTCTATATCAGATGCTGCAATGAGACCAAAATGAAGATATACCTTGAGTCGGGCACTTAATATTTTTTTTAATTTTGAAGCTCTAATCTCATATATAAAATTAAAAAAATAAAATTTAGAAATTATGACCACTGAATTAAAAATATTAAAAAACATTCTCTACATGGATTTTAATCCCAATAAAATTTTTCTTGCACATGTTCTTGTAGCTTTATTAATTGTGGTCTTTAAGAGTCGTGATTCAATTTCAAAAATAACTTCATCCGGTATAACGGAAACTATAAACAACACAATATATAGTCAACAAATAACCTAATGAAACAACATCACTAATTAATTCTTACAATTTTTTTTTTTATTTTTTATTATACTAGCCAAACCCGGCGCGCATTGCTACGCCCCTTCATGAATTTTAATCGCATTCTAAATTTTAATCGAATATCAAGTGAAAGGCTAAAAACTTTTTCTTTATGAGCGTGGCAATGCCCACTTTTCTAATTACGAAACTGTATAGTCATGACAGTTCAATAAGTGTGCAAAGTTGCAGAAAAATCGGTCCAGTGTAAGTACCTCAAAATGATACCTTTTTTTTATGGGCGTGGCACTGCCCACTTTTCTAAATGCGAAACTGTATAGTCATGACAACTCAATATGTGTGCAAAGTTTCAAAAAAATCGGTCCAGTGAAAGTACCTCAAAATGATACCTTTTTTTTAATGGGCGTGGCACTGCCCACTTTTCTAATGACGAAAGTGTAAAGTCATGACAGCTCAGTATGTTTGCAAAATTTCAGAAAATTCGGTCCAGTGCAAGTAGCCAAATCTGATAACTAATTTTTTATGGGCGTGGTCCCGCCCACTTTTTTAATCACGAAATTATAAAGTCATGACAGCTCAATATGTGTGCAAAGTTTCAGAAAAATCGGTCCAGTGCAAGTACCTCAAAATGAAAACTTTTTTAGGGGCGTGGCCCCGCCCACTTTTCTTATCACGAAATTATTTAGTCATGACAGCTCGATATGTGTGCAAAGTTTCAGAAAAATCGGTCAAGTGCAAGTAGCTAAAACTGATAACTAATTTTTTATGGGCGTGGCTCCGCCCACTTTTTTTCACCCATAAACACTCCCTGGTATGTGTACAACAACTTACCAAAGTTTGAGCCCGATCGGTTTTACAGTTTCGGAGTCTATAGCTAACACACACACACACACACACACACACACACACACACACACACACACACACACACACACACACACACACACACACAGAGTTTCAGATGGGAAAAGGCGTTCGATTCATCAACCTATGCGGGATGCTATAGAGAGCATTAAGGCCTTGTACGAGCTATCGGCGATAGAAAACCATGACGAAAAGGCGAAAGAGGTCATCAGAAGCTCAAAATCCTCTCAAACCTCGCCATGGTTAAAGAGAAAAGAGCCCAAGAGGAAACCAGAGGGGAAACCGGAGGGAGCACCAAAGGAACCTATGGCAAAGAAAGTCTACGAAGGCAAGAAATGCGAGGAAGCAAAACCGAAGGAAACCGCCAATATACAGGAGAATGATGGTTGGAAAGTGGTAAAGTCTAAGGCGAAGACAAAGAAGTCAAACGGGAATCGCAATAGGGTAAGGACGAAACCCGACGCGATTGTAATAGAGGCTGTAGGGAATAGTTCCTACGCCGACATCCTGCGTAAAGTGAAGGCCGATCCGAGTCTCAACGAACTAGGCCAGGCAGTATCCAGGATTAGGAGAACCAATAATGGTAACCTATTACTCCAACTGCGAAATACGGGCGAGCGGACAGACGAGTATAAGGAGGCGATCGGTCAGAGTTTAAATGGCCAGGCGTCTGTAAGGAGTCTGAAACCGAGAAAAGTTATAGAAATCAGAGATATCGATGAAGTAACGACGAAGGAGGAGGTAGTTAGGACAATTAAGGCGCAACTAAAGCTAAGAGACTCTGACCCGGTAGAGATGCTTAGACTTAGAAGTGCATACGGTCGAACACAGATCGCCAAAATTAGTTTACCAGTAGACAGAGCCGAAATGCTTCTGAAAATGGGGAAAGTCGCTACAAATTGGGCAATATGGCGTATAAGGGAGGAAAAGAGCCTCCTGAAATGTTTTAGATGCCTCGAATTCGGGCATGTGGCGGTCAAGTGCGAAAATGCTATGGATAGATCGAAGATGTGCAGGAGATGCGGTAAGGAAGGGCACATGGCTAAGACATGTGAGGAAAATCCCGTATGCATGTTCTGCAGGAACAATAATACAGGCGACTCAGCCCACATTGCTGGAAGCAGTAGATGTCCGGTATTCAGGAGAGCTCTCGAAACTAGGAAATAAATATGGAACTAAGGATCATGCAGATAAACCTCAACCATTGCGAATTGGCAAACGACCTACTGTCACAATCAGTAAGGGAAAAGCAAATAGATGTTGCGATAATAAGCGAGCCATATGGAGCAAGAAGTAGTAATGTTTGGACAAGCGACCAAAGTTCGAAGGCTGCAATATGGGCATGTGGCAAACATGCTTTTCAGAACATTGGAGATAAAAGAAAAGGCTTTACTCGAGCAAGGATAAAGGGCATATTCTTCTACAGCTGTTATGCTCCACCGAGTTGGTCCCATGAAGAATATGAATCTATGTTGCAGGAACTTGTGAATGATGCAGTTGGAAAGTCCCCACTTGTAATAGCTGGTGACTTCAATGCATGGGCGACGGAATGGGGCAGCCAATCGACAAACAGAAGGGGACGGAGCCTCCTGGAGGCATTTGCACCCCTGGATGTAGACGTGGCTAACAATGGAAGGAGCCAGACCTTCAGGAAAGCCGGTCGGAGCTCAATCATAGACATTACGTTTGTCAGCAGCTCGCTAACTCCAAGGACGAAGTGGTGGGTTAGCGAAGATTTCACTTACAGTGATCACCAGGCGGTAATGTTCGTAATCTCAGGATGCAGTGGCCGTGGGCGACATACTAAGCCTACAACGGGTCCAAAGTGGAAGGATTCACGTTTCGACGTGGAAACATTCAATGATTCAATAATGGACGAGGAGATCGAGGAAGGTCCAGTGCAGATAGCGTCAGTGCAACTATGCCGGTTAATAGAAAGAGCTTGCGATGCGTCAATGCCACAACGTAAGCCGAACAGATTTGGTTCTCCATGCTATTGGTGGAATGAGGAGATACGAAGCCTCAGATTGGAATGCCTTAGATCGAGGCGCAAGGCACAGCGATCAAGAGGGAAAAGCTACCACACTCAGAGGATTGAGGAATTCAGGGAACTTAGGAAGAAACTCAAAACTGCAATTAAGAAGAGCAAAAGAGAAAGCTTCAAGCTCCTGTGCGAGGAGGCAGATGCAAACCCTTGGGGTACGGCATATAAGGTGGTAATGAGGAAGCTTAAATGCCAAGCGGCTCCCCAGATAACATGCCCAACACTCCTACTGGGCATTGTATCGCACCTGTTTCCACAGCGGGAGAACAATTGGGTATACGTCGACAGCAGATTCATGGACTGCAATATTCCCCCTGTCACGGAGGAAGAGATTCTTAAGATAGGTAGGGAAATTGGGGATAACCGGGCACCTGGCCCGGACGGAGTTCCCAACAAAGCCATTAAAGCCGCAATACAGCGACGACCGTGCTTGTTCAGGAGAATTATGCAAAGTTGCCTTAGTGAGGGTATTTTCCCGGACCAATGGAAGAGACAGAGACTAGTTTTGCTTCCGAAAGGGAACAAACCAGCTGGCGACCCTTCATCTTATCGCCCTATCTGCCTTCTTGATACACTGGGCAAAGCACTGGAAAAGGTGATCTACAACAGACTCATGGACATCGTCGAGAGAGAGAATGGACTCTCCGAGACACAATTCGGATTCAGAAAATCACGCTCCACGATTGACGCCATAAAAAGGGTAGTAGATACAGCTGCGGGCGCAATAGCAGGAGAACGTTGGAGATGGGGGACAAAAGAATACTGTGGTGTTGTCACGCTTGACATTAGAAACGCGTTTAACTCTGCCAGTTGGGATTTCATAATGACAGCTCTAGAGAGACTGAACACACCGAAGTATCTGATTAGAATAGTGAATAGTTACTTTTCGAATAGGAAACTGATCTACGCAACGGACGATGGGCCACGGATGTATGATGTTAGTTCAGGTGTTCCACAGGGATCGGTTCTTGGTCCACTACTATGGAATATCATGTATGACGGAGTTCTTAGAACACAACTACCGAGCTCGACAAGGATAATCGGGTTCGCGGATGACATAGTGATTGTCAGTGTAGCGAAACATATTGTGGAATTAGAATCGGCTATAAACGATGCAATTGTGAGGATCCAGAGATGGCTAGATTCGGCGAATCTCAACCTGGCAGAACAGAAGACTGAAGCAGTACTTATTACAAGTAGGAAAAAAGTGGAATTTATGAAGGTGAAGGTGGGAAACCAGGAGATATGTTCTAAACCGGCAATCAAATATCTTGGGGTCATGATGGATAACAGACTTAAATTTGGGCCTCATATTGAATACGCGTGCGCGAAGGCCGCAATGATTCAAAGGAGTATTGCTAGAATACTACCTAATATTGGAGGACCAAAGGGTCCAAGAAGGAGGCTTTTGGCTACGGTTACCAATTCCACATTGCTTTACGCAGCCCCTGTTTGGGCACAGGCTCTGAAGATAAAGGAGTATAGAAGAAAAATGTCCTCGGTTCATAGACTATGCGCGCTCAGGACAATAAGTGCCTTTAAGACGGTATCGGACGACGCGGCTTGTGTCATAGCGGCAATGATTCCAATAGACATACTGGCGGCGGAGATCCAGAGAATCTACAATAGGCGAACGACAGGCCAGGCAGTAGTAAATTTAGCTGCAGTTAAGAGAGAGGAAAGATCGTTTTCAATCAGAGAATGGCAGAGAAGGTGGGATACATCGACTAAAGGGCGATGGACATATAAACTCATCCCTAATATTGCGGTATGGATAGATAGGAAGGCTGGGGATGTGAACTTCTACTTGACACAGTATATGACGGACCATGGCGCTTTTAGGCAATATCTGCACAGGGTTGGCCATGAAAATTCCCAAACCTGCCCAGAATGCCCAGATGAGGCGGAAAATGCGGAACATGTCGTATTCCGATGCCCTAGATACATGGGGTGGACTTCGGGTATGACGAATCCATCGGAGTTTCTTCGGCATATGTGTCAGGACGTGGAAAACTGGGAGGTCTTTAGTGGAGTGTGCTCCCGGATAATTAAGGACCTAAGAAGGCTGGAAAGGGCTAGACGGTCCGACGAGGAGGAGGCGTAAATGCCAACGGCCCCCACGAAGTAATACCTAGCGGCAGTCCCGTGGGGATGTCCGTTGATGATCGAGGGGGTGTGGTTTAGTACGTAGGCGCTACGGCGAATCGTACATGCTTGTGGCACGGGCCACTAGTATCTATGAAGATTCCACACCACCGGCTCGAAAGCAAAAAAAAAAAAAAAAAAAACACACAGAGTTTCACTTTTATATATATAGATTTCTTGGTGGCACAAAACATTTGTGTATGCAGTGATTTCGATTGTGAAGTTGCCCACAAACTAAATAAAAACAAGTAAGCTATATTCGTCCGTGCCGAATCTGAAAATACCCTTCACCATTATGTACATATGTAGGTATAATACCACATCGTAGGTTAACCTAGATTTCATGTTATACTCAATTTTTCTTTATTATTTCCGACACCATCCTCGATTTTGAATTTTTACGTAGTTAACTGTGTTCTACTAGTCAAGCCCTTTCATTTGATACCCATATTAGGGATGGGCAAATTGGAAAAATCTATCGATATTTATTATATCGATATTTTATTTTACCATCGATATTTATTAATTTAAAATATCGATATTTCAATATATCGACTGAAACATATTTGCCTAGTTATTGTTGAAATGATTTACATATGAAAATTAAATACACCCATTTACATATGTACATACAAACAAAAATAGATGTATATTAGGCTTCGTAGTAACTTTTTATTCCAATTTTTATAATAAATAAACTAGATATTATAATATAAATTAATAGTATAAATGCTTGCTCTTATGCGTGAGTTTATAAAAACGAAAATTAGAAAAAATATTTACGATTAAGGATAAGATCAGTTATATGACTAGATCAAAAGCGTGACATCATTGTTGATAAAACCAGCCCTGCAAGAACACTGACAGTAATTTGATGCATTAATGCATAAGTATAAAGCTCTAAACACATAGACGACGGCAGACTTCACAACTTCACGGCTTCAAATGCTGCTAACTTCTAATGCTGCTATAAAGTCAGCTTCATAATTATTTTGAAGACAGCAAGAACGTAATAATCAGCTGATGTGTATTTTAGCAATACAAATTTCAGGGATGCCGCATATATATTTTATAATGAATAATATTAAAGTCATTGATAAAAAAATGTAATAATATCACGAAAAGCTATAAAAACACATAAATTTATTTCTTTATTGTAATGTTCTTTTATGTTTAATATTAAAAATAAGTTTTTGTTCTTATTTTTCCAATTTCATGTATAATGGCAACACTATATTTGTTTATTGCTGCCTGTCAAAATGGAAAATAGCCTAAGTTGCCAGCAGCAGCAGCAAATGCAGTCGTACTGCTGTGCTGCCGTCAAAATAATTGTTTTCATTTAAACACATGGATCTTATTTTTGACATATTGCTGCTTGCTGTCGTCTATGTGTTTAGAGCATAAGTATATAATAAGTATACTAGTATAATTAAAACTGAATTCGCCTTTGCTGCTGTACCTTCTTTTGGAAAACTTTTAAAAATATCGGCTCCGATATTAGTAAATAAATATCGATGTATCGATATTGAGGTATTTAAAATATCGGCGATTAATATCGAAATTTTTTAAACTAAATATTGATATTTTGATATATCGATATATTTTGCCCAACCCTAACCCATATTGATGGGGTAAAAAAAATTTGTTCAGCCATTTTGTTTAGACAATATCTTGGATCTTACATTTTTTAATAATTTACTGTATTCTACTGGGCGAGACCTTTCATTTGATACCAATATTGAGGGTGTTCTAGAAGTTACATTTTAAAATTCCAGATTTGACCCATATATAAATTTATTCTCCGCCATTTTGTAGCGGCGCCCAACATGAATTTGAATTTTTTTATAGTGCTTATATTGCGCTAGTCAAGTCCTTCCAGATAATACCAATATTGACTCTGTCTGTTGTCTAGAATCTGAAAAAATTCATTTTAGTTTATAAATTTTTGGAATATAAATTTAAAAAAAAAAATTGCTTATAACTTTGCCGATTAGAGCACGCTTTATCTAAAATTTTTCCCGAATATCTCTAGAGGCATATTATATCTACTAATAGTAGCAAAGGTACCTATAAATTATTATATGGCTGGAAATTTTTAATTTTGTTGGTAAAAATATGGCAGTCGTGTTTTTTTGCTCATATCTCAGAAAGTTATGGGGCTATTGTGCTGAATTCGGCAATAGCAATTCATTCCCGGATATTTCCAAAAGATTTATACCATACACAGATCTGAGGAATATATGGTTGCTTCTAAAAGTTGACTTCAACAGACGGACAGACGGTCAGGGCTTAATCGACTCCTCTATTCATACGCTTTCAGAAAATATATAAATATATATCAGAAATGAAAATTGTAAAAATTACAAATGAAATGACGAAGCTATGTATTTGCATCCTGTGCACCACAGGTGAAGGGTATAATAACTGCATGTACATTTGGCGACATTTTATGTAGCATATGGCGGCATACAAGCACTTATCCGCAGAAAAAGCCACACACAAAAAAGCAATAAAATAAAACTAAACAAAAAAAAAAAACACTTAAACAAAACGCATAATTTTTTTTTTAAATATTTTTGTTTCGCAAAAACAGTACATAATTTTACATAAAATGCGAATTTGGAAAATGTATGATAGCTTCACAATAATTAACTTAAATAATATGTGGAAATAGAATAGTGTTAAGACAATATGATATAAGAAAGGTAAAAAAACCCGTTTAGAAATTTTGTAATATTACAATTTTTTAAACACTGAAAATTAGGAATGGAAAATAAAAATATTGCTTTTTAACAAATATGTTGTATATAAAAAATTTTTTTTTCTTAAAGGGATTAAAATTAAATTTTGATTCAAAATCATATTTTAGCGTTTTTCGACAAGTCGATTTAAGTTTACCAGTCCGATTTATTTATAGCTTGTCCTCACAATCTTAAATAGATATTTTAATGAAATTTTATACATAGTAGATTGCTTTAAGAAAAAAAAATAAATGAAATTACTCCAACATGAAATGCTCCAATATATTTTTGTAAAATTACAAGTTAAGTTTATTGTTAATTTTTACAGACTTTCAGAAAGCTCCAATACTAATAATTACACAGAAAAAGTTATAGTTAAAATTTTTAATTAATTGACTAGTTGATTTATTTTTAAATTTAAATTATATTTTTAATTAACTTAAATAATTTTTTAATTCATATTAATAGCCTGTTTAACGATGTCGATCTATCTCAGCAATCTACACTTTATGCACAAGATAACTTAATGCTCGGCGCACAATTGGGTCGAATTTCGCCCAACACGACGAACTCTTCGGTAAAAATTCGTTGTGCAAATTCGTCCTGTGAAGCACAACAACGACGAAAAAGTAACATATTTAATAGTTGATAATATAAAATAAAAATAAATAATCAAAGAATTTAATTTTTTGTGAAACTCAACAAAACAATAAATATAATTTCTGTAATAATAAAAACTTGTTTACGTATAAGCAAACGTTTGCAAAGAATGTCGTGGGTACGTGCATTAAACAATAATAAAAATTTTGTTTGTGTATAACAGCTAATAGTGTGACCATATGAAAATAGATCACTTAATAAACTTAAACATTTGCAAAAACACAAATAAAAACAAATTTTTGTACTTAACTTTTTTATACTTTTTTTAAATGTTTTAAAATAAAAAATAAAATAATTATTAAAGTAAAAACTAACTTTATTTTCTTAAAATGTTGAGAAGTAAACCCAAATTTAATAAAAAAAATGGTCACCTTGTACCAATTTGTTCGTCGTTCGCCGGCGTAAGAAATAGAAATAAATCTAACGCAGAGTTCGCCGCGTATAGCGAACTTCGAAGGACGTTACAATTGTATGCATTCTCATATACACAAATGTGTTTTATTTTTGATGACGAATATTCGCGACGAAAATTTCGTCGTTCGTCCCAATTGTGCGCCTAGCATAAAAGACCACACGAAAAAAAGCGTAAGAGTTCTCATACAAAATTTGATTCATCTATTATGTTTAATGTACGGTCGGCAATGCGAACGCAAATGTCAAAAACTCATTTTGAGGAAAGGTTTTATAAAATTTTGATTCTTAAAGAATGGTCAATCGTCAGATTAAAATTATAGTAAGCTAATATTTTCAGAGCTAAAAACAGACTTTGATCCTAATAAATATCATACACTGCTTTAACTTTATTGCTGATTGGACTGAAGTCAATATTCCTTGCAGTCCCATATATTCTGATGCATTCGAACTTTAAAGTATAGGTGATTATTTAAATTTGAAAATTTTTTAAGCGTAAAATTTCTTTGTGCCTAGGTCTTGGATGACCCTCTTTACTTTTAAAAATATGACGTTTGGTTATGCCATCGCTGCCTAAATATGTAATGTTGTATGTATTCTTATGTTTTGTATTTTTGTATATTAAAAATAAATATATAAAACATTTTTCTATTTTCTTTTTGGGTTTCTTCATTTAAAACAGGTTCAATAATTTATATTGTTGATACAATAAATACTTTATTTAAATTAATCTCAAATTTTAATTAAAAACGTGATTCATTTAATTAAAATAATTTTAAAAACTCTAGCAATTTTAATTATTTTTTTAATACTGTTTTAATTGATATTTTTCGCAATATATTTTAAATTTTTTTTTTTCTGTATACAAAACGATTAATATATGCTTCGAAGTGTTTTTTAACTAAATCTATTATTCCATTCTATCTATCTATCTATCTTCTATTTATATATATAAAAGTGAAACTCTGTGTGTGTGTGTGTGTGTGTGTTAGCTATAGACTCTGAAACTGTAAAACCGATCGGGCTCAAACTTTGGTAAGTTGTTGTACACATACCAGGGAGTGTTTATGGGTGAAAAAAGTGGGCGGGACCACGCCCATAAAAAATAAGTTATCAGTTTTAGCTACTTGCCCTTGACCGATTTTTCTGAAACTTTGCACACATATCGAGCTGTCATGACTAAATAATTTCGTGATAAGAAAAGTGGGCGGAGCCACGCCCCTAAAAAAATTTTAATTTTGAGGTACTTGCACTGGACCGATTTTTCTGAAACCTTGCAAACATGCTGAGCTGTCATGACTTTACACTTTCGTCATTAGAAAAGTGGGCAGTGCCACGCCCATTAAAAAAAGGTATAATTTTGAGGTACTTGCACTGGCCCGATTTTTCTGAAACTTTGCACACATATTGAGTTTTCATGACTATACAGTTTCGTATTTAGAAAAGTGGGCAGTGCCACGCCCATAAAAAAAGGTATCATTTTGAGGTACTTGCACTGGACCGATTTTTCTGAAACTTTGCACACATATTGAGTTGTCATGACTATACAGTTTCGTATTTGAAAAAGTGGGCGGTGCCACGCCCATAAAAAGGTATCATTTTGAGGTACTTACACTGGACCGATTTTTCTGAAACTTTGCACACTTATTGAGCTGTCATGACTATACAGTTTCGTAATTAGAAAAGTGGGCAGTGCCACGCTCATAAAGAAAAAGTTATAGTTTTTAGCCTTGCACTTGATATTCGATTAAAATTTAGAATGCGATTAAAATTCATGAAGGGGCGTAGCAACGCGCGCCGGGATTGGCTAGTATACATATATAAAACAGGATGTATGTATGTATGTATGTATGTATGTATGTATGTATGTATGTATGTATGTATGTATGTATGTATGTATGTATGTATGTATGAATGTATGTATGTATGTATGTATGTATATATGAATGTATGTATGTATGTATGTATGTATATATGAATGTAACGTATGGACTCCAAAACGGCTGGACCGATTTTGATGAAATTTTCAGGGAATCCGTATAATTACGTATTATCATTACCTGATCAGACTCAAACATACTAGTGATCAGATTCAGACTCGTGGTCGTAACGAACTTTAATTTAATATGTAAATGTCTCTACAATTTCGTTTAAGAATTTTTCCGTAAGCACTGTTTCCTACCAGTCAAACGTTCTAATTTGATATCAATATTGAGGTGGTTGAACAAGCTATGAAACTCGCAATTTTATTTCAGACGTCATCTTGGATTCGAAAAATATGTTATACGCCATTTTGTTTCGAACACAGTTTTCTTGTGTGAACTGTATTGTTATGCAGGGTGTCTCAAAAGTTACCATTAAGGTAAAAAAAAATAATAACTTTTTCGTTTATAGATTTACAGTTATTTTCTTATAAAGTGTAATTGATGCAAAAATTAAAACCCTAGGCAACGTTAAAAATTTGCAGTAAAATTTCAACAGTTGACCAAAAATTAAATCAACTTTATTGAAAATTTGATGATGTGTATGTAATGCAACTCATTTTCATTTAAATGGCTTTGTTAGTAAGCAGCACTGTAGGTTCTGGGATTCTGAAAAACCAGGAGTCATTCGTCGACGTCAAATGCATTCCATTAGATGAACAGTATTTTGTGGTATTACATCTAAAATATCTTTGGGCCTTACTTCTTTGAAAATAAAGATGAAAGTCCTATAACCGTAAATGAAAACAAACTCGTGATGTGGCTTCAGCCGGAAGGACAAACTGCCCATAATGTCAGAGACACAATGGCACTTAAGATTAACTTTTGAAGAGCAAATAATTTCCAGAAATTCAAAATTTATTTCTTCATGGCGTTCACTATCTTTTGGGGATATTTGAGAGAGCGTGTATATGTGAAAAATCCCTGGACAATTTTTGAACACAAGGCCAGCATTGTTGCACAAATGCAAGCGCTACAGCCACAAATTTTTAAAGATTTTTTGGAAAATGCTCTAAAACATTAAACGTTTATTGCGAAGTTGAAAACGGGGATAATTAAACTGACATTATTTTCCATATTTAGTTTAAAGAAATTTTTTATTTTATAATTTAAAAAACTTTTTTTATAAACGAAAAAGTTATTAAATTTTTAAAACCCGTGTTGACTTCTAGCCGCCAACCATGTAGTTATGCCATTTAACTTGATAAAATGTTGAGGGAGTGATAAAAAATTACGGAATACCCCATTTAGTTATAATTGGCATCTTGGAGTTGAATTTTGTTAATGGTGGAATGTATTCTACTAGTCAAGCGATATTATTTGATACCCAATTGAGGGGGTACTTTGTGTTTTACTACTTAGTCAAGCCTTTTTCCTTTGTACCAATATTTTATCAGTCGATTTTTTGACAAGAAATATATTACGTTTATAAATTTAAGTTAAGGTATCGTTAAAGTTGAATTTAAGTGCTCATATCTCTGTCGGTTCGAAGTCAATTATACAGTTTTCTGTAAAAATGTCTGAGACTACGGCTTTAGAATTTCATAGAACAATTTAAAAGGTTTGCAACAAATATTTCATAATCTTGCTACGACATACTAAACACGGGCCAAATTATGGCATTCAATTTTATACGATTCTCTCAGACCTTCGAAAAAAATTCTAAATCTCTCTAATTTCGTAATTTTATCCCAAATTTATTATTTTGTTAAATTGTTTCAAAGTTATTCAAAAATATTCCTTATAAATTTTGAAATCAAAACAAAACAAAATTTTTTCTTTTTGCTTAAAAAAATCTATTAAAAATCTAATGACTTGCAGAACAGTGTGAGGCTACCTTTTAGTGTGATTATTATTAATTAGTAAAAAATAACTTGATGATGTTATAAAGTTTTAAAACAATATAAGCAAATATGGCAAACTTGTCAAAATATTTGTCACGTTTTTTTTTTATTTTTAAACATACACGATATAATTTTTATACCCGCCACCAAAAAAAATGGTGGGGGTATATTCATTTTGTCATTCCGTTTGTAACACATCGAAATATCCATTTTAGACCCCATAAAGAATATATACTCTGACTCAGGGTTTGATTTGATGACGATCTAGCTATGTCCATCCGTCTGTCCGTCTGTGGAAAGCACGATAGAGGTCGCACCGAAAAAGCTAGGGGGCTCAAATTTTGCCAGAATCTTTCTTATAGACAAGGTTTGTTTAATATTGAAAATCGGCTAAATCGAAATATTAGAAAGCGAATTATAGCTCGAAAAGCAAGAGTAGGTCGAAAAAACCGTGTCCTTCGAACATCGAATAAAATGGAATTGTGTCCAAACGCATTAACGTAGACTCATGAAACTTCGAATATATATTTCCTGAGTGAAAACAATATTTTTCCCCAAAATTTATCTTTGCATTAGGAAAGGAGTTATCGATCAAAATGTACGAAAATTTTTACCGCACAGTGTATTTTTCGGTATATTTAAAAACAAAAACGTCATAAAAGCAACAAAATTTGATGTACAACTCTGAAATTTTGCACACTTTGCTTTTTGGTGAGACGCTCTTCTGTAACGGAAAATCAATGTGTCATGCCCACTTTTACGCCCACCTCCCATATAACGTTTTACCCAAAATTAATATAATTTCTCTACTAATATAGATTTTGGAATAATAAAGGACTATATTGAAACATCTAGGTTGTACTCATTAGCAGAAGCAACTTTGACACGCCTACTATAACGCCCACTTTTCACGTTATTTATCGTTAATGAAATTTAAAAGCTCATAAAACCACATAAATCAGAGGTATGATGATCAAATTTGCTACGTATGTCCTTCTAGGCAATGTTATTACTGTGCCAAAAAATTAAGGTACCACGCCCACTTTTACGCCTACCTCCCATAGAAAGTTTTACCTAAAATTCATATAATTTCTCTATTAATAAAGAGTTTGGAATAACAAAGGACTATATTGAAACATCTAAGCTGTACTCATTCGCAAAAACAACTTTGACACGCCTACTATAACGCCCACTTTTCACGTTATCTACCGTTAATGAAATTTAAAAGCTCATAAAACCGCCAAAATTAAAGGTATGATGATCAAATTTGCTACGTATATCCTTCTAATCAATGTAATTGTTGTGCCAAAAAGTTTAGGTGACACGCCCGCTTTAACGCCTACCTCCCATATAACGGTTTATCTTAAATTCATGTAATTTCTCTATTGACAAAGTTTTTGGGAAAATAAAGGACTATATTGAAATATCTAAGTTGTATTTATTAGCAGAAACTTTATTGACACGCCTATTTAACGCCCACTTTCACTAAAAGACTAAATTTACGAAAACATTTTACTATCATATCGAAGTTATTAAGGGTGGGTAAATTTTACGAGCCGATGTTGTTTTTAAATAAAACACAAATTATTTAAGAAATTATTATCATTTCTTTTTATACTGATAATATTTGTATGGTTCAATTATGTATTTAACAAAATATCGGCCAAATGCCCCCCACCCCTATCCTTGGCACCACTCCTCTCTCTGATGGTCCAAATTTTTAATGACAATGTTGATGCTCAATTGTTGGGCATGATGATGAGTCGAGGTTGACTGCTCTTTTGCCACACTATCGCAAAAAACAGCAATGGTTCCCATTCAACGAACTAACAAGGCATTCACAGATTTTCTAACATTTTATACAGACCTGTTTTGCAGAAATTTAAATATTTTTTAAATTCTCCCGATTTTGGACGAATTTGAACGATTATGTTGACCAAAAGAATTACTAAGTGCACAAAATGCATTTTGATTTGAACGCCCGTTTTTATAAAAAAAAACCTGAATAACTTTAAAGCGTTGCTTATTTGCGTATCCTTCCACGGATAAAATTGCGTAAGTTTGAGATTGAGAAATGTCAAATGAAATGCAGAAAACAAATTTAAAGTTTATGTGTAGGTCACCTTCAACATGGGCCCTTAAAATTTAACCAACCTCTACAAAGAAAGTGATACATATTTTATTATAAAGAGATTATTCCGTAATTATTTACAAAATAATAAATATTGTGCTTTAAATGAACGCAAAATTGGTGGTAGGTATACAAGATTCGGCACAGCCGAATATAGTGCTCTTACTTGTTTTACAGGTGGTACTATGAAATTGAAAACATGTTGAAAAAAGCTGCTGTTTGTTAGGAATCAACAAAATAAATCAAATCAACAACACGCTGTAATGTTTGCGAGTGGTAAAAGCTCCGGAAATACATACTTAATGTATGTAAATTAAATGTTCCTTAATTGATGTTCTAAAACTTAAACTACATTTTATATTTTTATACTAGTATTTTGAAAAAAGAGAAAAAAAACTAAATAAAAAACTTACAATTTATGTTGCTACTAAATGCCACCTAAAATGTTTTACGATTTGCTGTAATATTTGATTTTTTTTATGGCGCACAACATTAATTTATTCTCTTTTTCACAGGGTTGTTGTTTATTGATGGTGTTGGTTAGATGCCTGTTTGATTCGTTTGTTGCCATCAATTTTTATTTAAAACTAGCTAATATCCGGTGTGCTTCGCCACCCCAAATTTTAGTATGTAATTCATATGGCATGTGCCACGCCCACTATTGTTAATGCACTCATTTTTTCCATAAATGTTTATTTGAATATCAAAGTTGCCTTTGCAAAATTTTAGTACTCTAATCGATATCGTTTTCCAGATATACAAATTTTAGTATTTGATTCATATGGTAGGTGCCACGCCCGCTATTGATAATGCACCCATTTCTTGCCTAAATGTTCATTTGGGTGTCAAAGTTGCTCTTGCAAAATCTTACTACTCTAATCGATATCGTGTTCCAAATATACGAATTTTAGTATTTAATTCATGTGGCCACGCCTACTATTGCAAGTACGCCCATTTTTTACCCAAATGTTCGTGTGGATGTCAAAGTTTACAGCACTTAATTTGAAGACTCTAGCTGCATTAACTTTCGTGATATATAATATTTAATATTTATTCTTTAATAGGGCGTGACACCACGCCCACAGCAAAGTATAGCCTATAGTTCCTTCCAGACATACAGAAAGATTCTGTGAAAATTTCAAGGAAATCAGTCTAGCCGTTTAACCGCCTATAAAGCACAAACAAACATATAAACATACAAACATGCAAACACACATTGATTTTTATATATATAGATTATTTTTTTGTTCTTGCTGCGTTTGTTAGTTTAGTTGATGCCAACAACAGCCGTTGGAAATTTGTCAAAGTTATAAAATATTGTTCTTGTAGTTTTTGCTGTTTCTGTTGCTGCCGTTCTCTTCTCATGCAAATAAGCTTAACTACAATATTACACAAACGTTTCGGTTTTTGTCTCACTTTTTAATTTTTTTTATTTTATTTAGACAAATACCTACCATGTGTTGTGATTTGGAATATTTTTTTTAGTAGTATATTTGTATTTATTTCGAGGAAATTAACATTTTTATTTGAAAGAAGTATTTTCAGGAAATGCGGATTTTGTGGGTGTTTTTTTTGCTGTTCGACCATTCCTTTTCACTTTAAGTTGTGTCAGAGTTTCGTTTATGCGTGTTAAAAGTGTTTGCTGTCACTGTGTGTATTTTTAAGGCATTGATAAATATTTTTTTTTATAAAAAATTAAAAAGGGTAGTATCAGTTCAAGGGGACATTTGAAAATATAAACTGAACTTTTTTGTAAATATAGATTTCGAAAGGCAAACTTTAATATAGATTCGTTGTTTTTATATAAAGACAAATTACATTAGCGTTAAAAAAAATAAAAGTTATTTTAAATTGCTTCAATACGTGTATCTAAATGTAGGGTCAAAACTATGACATTTTAATAAACGTATAAAAAACGTTAAAATATATGGTTGAGGTAATCATAATTTGAGATCAACATTCTATAACAAAATTGTAAGATTGTGGTTAACTTGTGTAAGAGTTTAAAGTTATCATTATTATGTTTTATTAAAGCGTCAAGCAATTACTACATAATGAATACGAATGATCACTAGATAATCGTAATATAATCATTTTATTCCATTTAATCATAATATAATAAGACTACAAAATAGCCTGATATTATAATGTGATGTTCCATTAAACAATTTCATACACACACACATATATATATATATATCGGGTGTCCAAACTAGAACGCAATTTTTAAATTTTAAATAAAACACATATATATATAAAAAAATCGTGAATCTTTATTATATCGTAAAGTAGACAGAATGAGGTTATGTATTGAACAATATATCGTGCAGATGGCCGCCGAGGCTTTGCTGGCAATCACGCGATCTTTTAATGAAATTTTCAATTACCTTTTTGCATAAATGCTGCGGTATTTCATTAATGCTTATACATATATCACTTAGTTTCTAACTGATTTGTCAATTTTTTACAAAAACCAAGTTTCGAGACTACGGCTTATATTTTTGTATCTTTAGCGTGTCAAAAAATGCCAATGATCTTAAGTAACTAGTAAGAGATTTGTCCAAATATTTTTTTTTAATAGCCCTAAAAAAGTTAATTTCTATGGTACAAATATAAGAAAAAACGGAGGCGGTCATCTTTATTTGATCATATCTCAGAATGTTACTGGGCGATTGTGCTGATAAATATTATAGATATTACATACTTCACACAAATTGTATAAGCATGATCATTTTTACCAGCTAAAAAATTCTTGCCGCTCTTGTAAATATTAAATAAGTAAAATTAAAACAACAACTTGGTTATCGTAACCAAATATATAACTTTAATTTGTTTTTGATAACTAAATATGATTACAAAGAATATAATAATCATGTAGTGTGCTGCTGAACAGTTCATTTGCTCGGTTTCTTGTGGGTTAAGTAACATTTTTCTTTTACTTTTTCTTAACTCATCCCAAATTTCTTTAAAAAAAAATAAGCAAATCAACAAAAGTTTAGTAAGAAAAATAGAAAATATCTTTGACTGAATTGAAGAAAAAAGAAATCATAAATGTGAGTTAATTTTATTTATTTGATTTTATACAGGCTTAAGTAAAGACAATCTCCGACCTGTGTGAAAGAACACAACTTAAACCACTTATTGTTCAATTTACAGCATTTACAATTCGTTTATATCCCTCCCCATTTAATTATTCATTCTATAATACAGAAGGTGTACATTTATTTCTATATCTGTGAACACCAAAAACATTTGGTGAGTTTTTGTTCTCTGCCATTAAAATTTTAAAAAATATTGGGTTGTCATGAATTTTTATGTTGTCACACGTCTTTATCTACTAATGGCCTATTAAGACATGTGTCGTGTGTTTGTTAAGTGTTAGAAAATGCTCTAATTTCATTTTCTAAGAGCTTGCACGCATTTGTCTTGCGAGATAACAAAAATAGTCAATTGCTTTAAGAGGAAACTGCAAAAGAAATTCCTACTAATAAAAAAAAAAAACAAATAAGAGCACTATATTCGGCTGTGCCGAATCTTTTATACCCACCACCAATTTTGTGTACATTTAAAGCACAATATTTATTATTTTGTTAATCGCTATAGAATAATCTCTTTATAATAAAATATGTATCACTTTCTTTGTAGAGGGTGGTTAAATTTTAAGGGCCCATGTTTAAGGTGAACTACATCTAAACTTCAACTTTTTTGTTTTTCATTTGACATTTCTCAATCTCAGACTAACTCAATTTGAACCGTGGAAAGATACGCAATCGAGCAACGCTTTTAAATATTAAAGATTCTTATAAAAATGGGCGTTCAAATCAAAATGCATTTTGTGCACTTCGTGATTCTTTTGGTCAACATAATCGTTCGAATTCGAGAATTGTAAAAAATATTTAAATGTCTGCAAAGCAGGTCGATATTTTGTTCCATACATAATTGAAGAATACAAATATTATCATTATAAAAATAAATGATAATAATTTCATAATAATTTTATTCAAAATCAACATAGTCCCTTAAAATTAAACCACCCATTATAACTTCGGTATGCTAGTAAAATGTTTTCGTAAATTTAGTCTTTCAATGAAAGTAGCCGTTAAAATACGCGTGTCAATAAAGTTTCTGCTAATAAACATAACTTAGATATTTCAATATAGTCCTTTAGTATTCCAAAATCTTTATTCATAGAGAATTTACATGAATTTAAGAGGAAGAAAGTGAATTTAAGGTTAAATTTTAAGGGCCACAGGGTGATTTAAAATATACATTCTCAGCATTTTGCTAAAACGGGAAATTTATTAGTAAGACTTTGATTTTTAAACTTCTATAACATTTTGCTTTTAAAAGATTTTCAAACGAAATAAGTTTTGTATAATTTTAAAATTTGTTAGCCATTAGTACATGAAAATAAATTGTTTATAATGTTTAGAGACAATTTTTTTTGACTTAGGTCAAAATTTTCCTAAATTCCCATTTTTAATAGAGCATAATTTCAGGAGAACATAAGCATAAGTTGTTAACATGCCATCTAGTAGTTGCTAGTAGAGTCATCTATCTTATCATCTTTATCTTATATTTAGCTACAGTACAATAAATGGCGCAGTGTAACATGAATAAATGCTAATATATATGACTAATATATTTTTATAAAAATTTAAAGAAAAAAGTGTGCGTGGCACATCTATTTTCCGTTATAACGAAGACTTTGACCAAAAAGCCATGTTTGCAAAATTTCAGAACCGTACATATAGTTTTGTCAGTTTTATTACGTTTTCGATTTGAAATATACACTGTGCGGTATAAATTTTCGTACATTTTTATCTATAACTCTTTTCCTAATTCATAGATTTAAGCGATTTTCAGGGAAAAATATTCTTTTGACTCGATAAATATATATTCGAAGTTTCATGACTACGTTTATGCGTCTGGACACAATTCAAAAGTGAAAGTGGGCGTTATAGTAGGCGTGTCAAAGTTGTTTTTGCTAATGAGTACAACTTAGGTGTTTCAATTTAGTCCTTTATTATTCCAAAATCTTTATTAATAGAGAAATTATATGAATTTTAGGTAAAACGTTATATGGGAGGTGGGCGTAAAAGTGGGCGTGGCACCTTAATTTTTTGTCATAGTAATGAAATTGCCTTGGGCGATAGACGTAGCAAAATTTATCATCATACCTCTAATTTTAGCGGTTTTATGAGCTTTTAAATTTCATTAACGGTAGATAACGTGAAAAGTGGGCGTTATAGTAGGCGTGCCAAAGTTATTTTTGCGAATGAGTACAACTGAGGTGTTTCAAGATAGGCCTTTATTATTCCAAAATATTTATTAATAGAGAAATTATATGAATTTTAGTTAAAACGTTATATGGGAGGTGGGCGTAAAAGTGGGCGTGGCACATTGATTTGCCGTTACAAGAAAGCGTGCCACCAAAAAGCAAAGTGTGCAAAATTTCAGAGTCGTACATCCAATTTTGTTGCTCTTATGACGTTTTTGTTTTTAAATATACCGAAAAATACACTGTGCGGTATAAATTTTCGTACATTTTGATCAATAACTCCTCTCCTAATGCATAGATTTAGACAATTTTCGGGGAAAAATATTGTCTTTACCCAGGAAATATATATTCGAAGTTTCATGAGTCTACGTTAAGGCGTTTGGACACAATTCCATTTTATTCGATGTTCGAAGGACACGGTTTTTTCGACCTACTCTTGCTTTTCGAGCTATAACTCTCTTCGTAATATTCCGATTTAGCCCATTTTCAATACCAAACAAACCTTGTCTATAAGAAAGATTCTGGCAAAATTTGAGCCCCCTAGCTTTTTCGGTGCGACCTCTATCGTGCTTTCAACAGACGGACAGACGGACGGACATAGCTAGATCGTCATAAAATCAAACCACGATTTAGAATATATATACTTTATGGGGTCTAAAATGGATATTTCGATGTGTTACAAACGGAATGACAAAATTAATATACCCCCACCATTTTTTTGGTGGTGGGTATAAAAACTTATGAGGAGATGTGCAATGAATATGAAAACTGTAATACAAAAACACAAGACAAAGTAAGACAAGAAAACGAAATTGTTAATACAAATAATCAGTGGAATTTATGATAAATAAATTAGTATTAAGTTTTGTTAAAGATGTGAGGTGTTAGTAGTATCTAAAGTTGACTAAAAATATAAGAAAATTAATGCTTTTTTTCATTAAATTATTTTTAATAAGGCTCTATATAATGCATTCCCTTAAAAATACACTTTTCGTTTAAACAGAAAATCATATATTACATTCTGTGAAGAACAATAACAATAATAATAACAACCAGACCTCGAGATCAAGACCTAAATGAAACGTAAATGAGCAATTCATGCACCTCTTGGGTCAAAAAGCACATAATCACTTCCTAAATGATAATGGCAACAACAATGACAACTGCAACAGTCACAGCGTTAAAGATTTTTTTTAGCAACTAAGTGGACTTTATAAATTGTGTAAGAGAGTGCTAGAGAGTAAGACATTTTGCGGGAAAATTATTAACATAATTATATCATAACTTTTTGTCAATGTTTTAAGATAAAGTAAAATTAAGAGAAAAAAAATCTAGAAAAAATAATTAACAGTATTTGAAGGAGTAAAATTATTTTTCATTTTGAAAAAGGAAACAAACAGAATATTTTTCCATATGTAAAGGTATTTAATTCCTGCATATAATTAGTTAGAAGACTTTTCTAGATATTAATAAATAAATCATATTACCTATTATCAGATATCATATTATTCTTCTTAATCAATTTAAAAATTTATTTATAATGTATTTTTGTATGTCTTGCAAGAACCTTGTAATTACCTAAGCCTCTTCATAAAATTTAATTGTTGGAGCTAGTATCCAAAGATGCGTCTAAAGCTTTTACAGCAAACCCTACAAGACAAAAAACCGGATTTTGTTCAAAAAGTTTAACTATTGATCACATCAATATACATGGAGTTATGATGAAATGACAATCTTTTTTATACTTAATAGTAACAGATTTTAAAAATACTTTCGATACGCTTCGTGAAACCTTGAAAAGGATGTCTGATGACGAAGGTATGGTTCTGTGGTACCACATGGCTGTATTGGATCACTGCTATTATTTAATATTCTACAAGGTGGACCGGAGGGGCATAAAAATTTATTGACTTTTTAATTTATTAATTTATTTTATTTTTTTTAGACCAATTTTGGCTAAACAACGGTAATGCGAATAAACTTAGAAAACATTAATTTCTTAGATATGACACCACAACATCTGGTGGCACTATAAATAAGTCGACAAATCTATGGCCAACTGAATAAGATATGGAGATCCACAACTCTCTCATTAAAAAATTTAAGTCTTAACTTCAACTTGCACTCGACACTATTAAATGGCTTCGAAATGTGGAATGCATCCCTCCGTAAAATCTAAGAGGACCTCAGACCATGTACCAAAATAGATTATGTTACAAAACGAAACAACCCATAATAATATAAATAAGAACACATAAGTGGAAATGGATACGTCACACTATATGCAACCCAGTAGCCGATTCTGCCACAACCACCATCTAATAGAATCCTTAGAGTAGCCGCAGAAGAGGAAAATTAGCTCATACATGGCGAAAAAAATCAATATTGTATTAGACACATGTACACGTATATAGGGATATAACTTTTTAACAATTTTTTTAAATATCAAAATTAGCATAGCACAATTCGATAGAGCATAAAAAAAGTGCACACACCAACTGTGATGAAGTTTTGAAAATTTTTAATTTTCTTTTTGGTTAAGAAAAATCAATAATATATTTATTTAAAACAAAAAATAACTCAAGTATGAAATTCCGTTAATATTTAGAGATGGTAAGAGATTTTTCCGAAGACCAAAACGTATCTTTAACGTTTTGTAATAAAAAAAATTAAATATTAATAAAACAAGTAAGAGCACTATATTCGGCTGTGCCGAATCTTTTATACTAGGGTTCTGTTCTTTTGTAGCTAGGGTTTTTTCCGTAATTTTTTGTTTCCCAGAATCCCGCCGCAAAACAAATAAAAAAGTGAATTTGTTTATAATTAATAAAAAAAACTTTTTATTAAAAAGCATAAAATAGTTTATAATGTAAAAGAAACAATTTAAAACTATAAAAATTAATAAAGAAACTTGAATTGAAAATATAAATTGAGTAAAAATATTTTTTATTGACAAAATATTATTCTCTAGATATGAGATCAAATATGAGCACAAAAAACAAAAATACAGGTACTTCAGCTTTGAGATCTATAATAAAATCATTAGAATTCAATTTCAATATAAACAATATAAACATCTGCTTTCGAATCGTAGCCAACTTTTTTATTTGCCGGGATCCCGAAAAATAATCCCGGGAAATCGGAAAGATTAAGTAACTCAAATTCCCGGGACAAAACCCTATTTATAGCACAAAATGTATTTGTTTGTTATTAACAGTAATCGCTATGCAATAATCTCTTTATACTAAAATATGTACCACTTTCTTTGTATAACTTTGATATGCTAGTAATATGTTTTCGTAAATTTAGTCTTTCAATGAAAGTAAGTAGGCGTGTTGAAGTTGTTTCCACTAATGAATGCAACTTAGATGTTTCAATATAGTCCTTTATTATTCTAAAATCTTTATTCATAGAAAAATTAAATGAATTTGAGATAAGCCGTTATATGGGAGGTAGGCGTTAAAGTGGGCATGTCACCTAAATTTTCCGGCATAACAACGACATTAACTAGAAGGATATCTGTTGCAAATTTCATCATCATACCTCCAATTTTGACGGTTTTATGAGCTTTTAAGTTTTATTAACAGTAGATAACGTGAAAAGTGGTCGTATTAGTAGGCGTGTCGAAGTTATTGTAGTCTTTCAATGAAAGTGCGCGTTAAAGTAGGCGTGTTGAAGTTGTTTCTACTAATGAATGCAACTTAGATAATTCACTATAGTCCTTTATTATTCCAAAATCTTTATTCATAGAGAAATTATAAGAATTTGAGAGAAAACGTTATATGGGAGGTGGGCGTAAAAGTGAGCGTGTCCTATTTATTTTCCTTCAGAACAAAGCCTTTGACCGAAAAGCCATTCCTAAAAAATTTCAGAATCGTACATCTAATTTTGTCAGTCTTATTATGTTTTAAATTTTTAATATACGGAAAAATACAATGCGCGGTATAAATTTTCGTATATTTTGATCTATAACTCCCTTCCTAATGCATACATTTAAGCAATTTTTAGGGAAAAATATTGTTTTTGCTCACAAAGTATATATTTGGGGTTTATGACTCTACGTTGATGCTGGTAGATACAACTCCATTTTATTCGATGTTGGAAGGACACGGTTTTTGCGACCTACTCTTGCATTACGAGCTAAAAATTCATACAATTTCTCTATTAATAAAGATTTTGGAATAATAAAAGGCTATATTGAAACATCTAAAATGTACTCATTCGCAAAAACAACTTTGGCACTCCTACTATAACGCCCACTTTTCACGTTATCTACCGTTAATGAAATTTAAAAGCTCATAAAACCGCCAAAATTAGAGGTATAATGATCAAATTCGCTACGTATATCCTTCTAGGTAATGTCATTACTGTGCCAGAAAATTAAGGTGCCACTCCCACTTTTACGCAAACCTCCCATTTAACGGTTTAACTGAAATTCATATAATTTCTCTATTAATAAAGATTTTGGAATAATAGAGGACTATATTGAAATACCTTAGTTGTACTCATAAGCAAAAACAACTTTGACACGCCTACTATAACGCCCACTTTTCACGTTATCTACTGTTAATGAAATTTAAAAGCTCATAAAACCGACAAAATTAGAGGTATGATGATGAAATTTGCTACATATGTTCTTCTCATCAATGTTATTGTTCTGCCAAAAAGTTTAGGTGACACACCCACTTTAACGCCCACGTCCCATATAACGGTTTATCTTAAATTCATGTAATTTCTCTATCGACAAAGTTTTTCGGAAAATAAAGGACTATATTGAAATATCTAAGTTGTATTTAGTAGCAGAAACTTTATTGACACGCCTACTTTAACGCCCACTTTCATTGAAAGACTACATTTACAAAAGCATTTTAGTAGCATATCGAAGTTATAAAGGGTGGTTAAATTTTAAGGGCGGATGTTGAATTTAAATAAAAACAAATTATTTAGGAAATTATTATTATTTTTTTTTGTAATGATAATATTTGTACGGTTCAATTATGTATTTAACAAAATATCGGCCAAATGGCCCCCCCATCCTTGGCGCCACTCTCTGATGGTCCAGATTTTCAATGACAATGTTGATGCTCAATTGTTGGGCATGATGATGAGTCGAGGTTGACTGCTCTTTTGCCACACTATCGCAAAAAACAGTAATGGGTCCGATTCAACGAACTAAGAAGGCATTCACAGATTTTCTAACATTTTATACAAACCTGTTTTGCAGAAATTTAAATATTTTTTACAATTCTCCCGATTGTGGACGAATTTGAACGATTATGTTGATCAAAAGAATTACGAAGTGCACAAAATGCATTCTGATTTGAACGCCCATTTTTATAAAAAACCTGAATAACTTTAAAGCGTTGCTCATTTGCGTATCTTTCTACGGATCAAATTGAGTAAGTTTGAGATTGAGATGTGTCAAGTGAAGTGCAGAAAACAAATTTAAAGACTAGTTGTAGTTCACCTTCAACATGGGCCCTTAAAACTTAACCACCCTCTACAAAGAAAGTGATACATATTTTATTATAAAGAGATTATTCCATAATGATTAACAAAATAATAAATATTGTACTTTAAATGTACACAAAATTGGTGGTGGGTATAAAAGATTCGCCACAGCCGAATATAGTGCTCTTACTTGTTTTTTTATATATTTTTAAATCTATAACCTCTTAAAACTGTGGGAACAAATATTTATGTTTATAGTTGGGCACAATTTGTTACTCTAGTTAATTTTTTGTAAACAACCTCGGTCATTTTCGTTTTCACGAACCCTCATTAAAAATCCCTTGTGGAATGAAAAATGTTGTTAGCATGCCAGCTTGTGGTTGTTAGTAGAGTCATCTACCGTTTTATGTTGTAATTAGCTGCAGTGCAATAGATGGCGCCGTTTAAATAAATGAACGCTAATAAATATGACATATATATTTTTATAAAAAATTAAAGAAAAAAGTGGGCGTGGCACATCTATTTAAATTTGAAATATACTCTGTGCGGTATAAATTTTCGTACATTTTGATCTATAACTTTTTCCCTAATGCATAGATTTAAGCGATTTTCAGGGAAAAATATTGTTTCTACTCAAGAAATATATATTCGAAGTTTCCTGACTCTACCTTTATGCGTTTGGACACAATTCCATTTTATTCGATGTTAAAAGAACACGGTTTTTTCGACCTACTCTTGCTTTACGAGCTATAACTCTCTTCCTAATATTTCGATTCAGCCCATTTTCAATACCAAACAAACCTTGTCTATAGGAAAGATTCTGGCAAAATGTGAACCCTCTAGCTTTTTCGGTGCGACCTCTATCATGCTTTCAACAGACGGACAGATGGACGGACATAGCTAGATCGTCATGAAATAAAACCCCGATTCAGAATATATATACTTTATGGGGTCTAAAATGGATATTTCGATGTTTTACAAACGGAATGATAAAATGAATATACCCCCACCATTTTTTTGGTGGCGGGTATAAAAAACACCGTATAAGATTATGAATATTCAATATTGCATTAAGAAGGCCTCGAAATAATTTTAAATTATATAAAATAATATTTTTGTTAGTTCAAGTCTGTGTTAGTTAAGTGTTTCAAATGTCTGTTAAAAAAAGTTTCCAATCAGTTGAAAAAAAAATCCACAATCTGGAAAATACAGTTATACTATACTATATTCCAAAACAGTTTATGAATGTAGCGTAAAACCCAAAACATTGTTTTTGGACTAAATCATTTCAGTAAAATGCCTTCTAAGGAAATAATAATTGGCAGATATAATCAATCCCAAAAGAACAAAAGTAATAGAATTAAGACAATGACAAAAGAAATATGTGATTTTAAAAAATATTAATTTACCAACGGTATCCGTGCGATCAGTAAACAGACAAATTTAAAATCCACAAAAGTATTAAAAAACCAAAAGATTGTGATGATTTGAAGAATGTTTTTATCTGAAGAATCAGAAAGCTATATACCCCCAGCTCGCTTTAATCCTAAACTCTCTACTACACATCCAGCTGTAACATTGGTAAATATACATATGTACGTACTAAAAAAGTAGCAACAATTTTTAAAGGACTCTCCGATTCTGGTGTTACTATTTCTACACCTTCTCAAGCAGTTATTAACAAGGCTGTTATTAAATCGGCTGAACAAAGAAGTAAACAGTTAAAAGATCAATTTAAGGAAGATGTTTGGTGTCCTCACTTCGATGGAAAAATAATTAACGGAAAGGAAATTCAAGTGATAGTTTTAATAGAATTATATCTGGGAATACTTGTTTTGAATGTTGGAAAGGCAAGTACTATATTTAATGGCATAGGAGAAATTCTCTGCAAGTTTGATATATGGAATAATATTAAAATGATAATTTGTGATACAACCTCAGTTAACACCGGTAAAGATAAATGGTGTGGCTTCACAGTTGCAGAAATTTTTTTAAAGCCTCAGATTGGTTTTCAACACATTTTGGATTTGATATTGAGGCACGTAATAGATGAGCTACTCAATGGTAAGACATCCTCTTTAGATATATGTTACAGGGAATTGATTTCGAATTACAACAACTTAAACAAGTAAGAGCGCTATATTCGGCCGTGCCGAATCTTATATACCCTTCACAACGTGTAGTCATGCAATAACAGTAGTTTGTGTCACCATTCATCCCATATGAAATACGTACATACATATATAAAAACATCCCATTGTAAAATTATAAATTCACGTATGTATGTTAAAAAAACGAAAAATAAAAAAAAAATTTTAAAAAAAATTAAAAAAAAAAAATTTAAAAAAAAAATTAATTTATATATAATATATATAAAACAAAAAAAAATAAAAAAAAATTTAAAAAAAAATAAAAAAAATTTAAAAAAAATAATAATAAAAATATATATAATATATTAAATAAAAAATAAAAAAAAATAAAAAAAAAATTAAAAAATAATTTTTAAAAAAATTAAAAAAATTTTTTTTTTTGCTCAGCTGGGATTCGAAGCCACATTTTCTCTAACCAGTATACACGTTTGTATGTATGTATGTTGTTGTTGTAATGTTGTTTTTGTGAAAAAAAAATCGAGGTGGTCGTGGGTTTTTGCTCATATCTCAGTTGTTTATGCACCGATGTTTCTGATTTTCAATACCGATCTACTCCCGAATATTTCTGATATTTTAATACCTTACCCGGGTCCAACCTATGTCGGGGGGCTTCAAAAAGTTGATTTCAACATACACACGGTCAGACGGACAGACTGACAGGGCTTAGTCGACTCCCCTATTCATAAGCTTTCAGAAAATATATACTTTATGGGGTCGGAAATGAAAATTGTAGAAATTTCACACGGAATGACAAACCTATATATACCCTTTTTCACTGTGTGAAGGGTATAAAAAGAGCTACATTCAAAATAGCAAAATGCTTGATATTAAAAATATTAAATGGCGCGACGACATGCACTATTTGTTTGAACTATGAGCTGCATTTAGATTCTTTCATGAAACCAAAAAATTTCTATACATAAATTAAGAGGCTTTTAGCAATTTTAGCTTAAATAATATCCGATATGCGAGCTTATCTGCGGAAAAAGATTTCGCGACGACAACTTCGAAGTTTTATACCAATCACTTTCAAGATTTTAAGCTGCTAAAAACTGCTTAATTAATCATTTAATAAAAGATGATTAAATTATCCGAAACCAACAAAGAAGTAATATCTTTGCGGAGCGTGCCATTAAAGTTGTTCAGGATATTTATCCTTTCTTTAAATCTCTTCGAACTTTAAATCTTAAATTATTATCTTGCAATATATATATGTATATTTAGGTTAGGTTAGATTCGGCAGCCGCCCAAAGGCATAGCTTACTTGGGTCCTCCGAGGGTCCCGTTGTGATACCGTAGGCACCAACGCCCGTTCGTCTATGTCCTCTGGCCGTCGTTCTTCAGCCATCCTTTCCTGTTAATAAAGGTGTGGATCTTTCCCAGATCAACTGCGGAAAGACAAGTTTTACTTTCAAGTATTCGCTGACCTAGAATCTGGTGCCTCAGGTCCCCGAATGCAGGACAATTACAGAGAAGATGTTCAGTCATCTCCTCCTCTTCCTCGTTATCGCAACTTCTGCAGAAGTCGTTGTAAGGAATATTTAACATTTTCGCATGTGTACCTATAGGCCAGTGTCCGGTAATGACCGCTATGAGGTTTCTAAGGTGGATTCGGGGCTGATTCACTGCATATTGCGTCCTATGCACATCCATGTCAGGCCAGATCTTTCTGGTTTTCAAACATGTGGGTTCTCTCACCCATCTTTCCTTGGCATCCAAATATAATCGATGCGAGATTAGCTGCTTACCCTTCGATAAGGGAATACCCAAAGCACAACTGGATTCAACCGAATCTAAGGTAGTACCGGCTTTTGCAAGTGCATCAGCTCTATTATTACCATCAATATCCCCATGTCCTGGAACCCACACAAGGGTAACCGTCGAATGTCTCGCTATCTCCTCAAGAGACACCCGGCATTCCTGGGCAATTTTCGATGTGCTGTACACACTCTCAAGGGACCTAATAGCCGCCTTGCTGTCAGTAAATATATAATATCCCTGCCAGATATTTCATTATACTGAATCTGTTCCGCGGCTGTCTTAATAGCCATTAATTCGGCCTGTATATATGTATATTTATATAACTTTAAGTAGTTAAAATTAAATAAATTTTTAAATAATTTTTTATCCACCTGTTTAGAAAAACCAATTGGTGCGTGAACTTTTTTAAGAAAAATTACAAAAGACATGGTTGACCTCATGGTACTATGGCAAAGAAATTGGTTATACCCATAATGTACACCATATAATGAAATTTCAAAACAATAGCTTTAAACAGATTAAGATGAATATATGCCTAATCCACCTTATAGCAACATACTAAAGTTTTACTGATATATCACAGAAGATTATTAGAAGAACACCAATTTCTTTGATAGGGAACTTCTACATTAAACTTTAGGAATATTTTTTTCCATTGTTTACACCGTGTATACTTAAAGATTTTAAAGCTATTTACAAACTAAAAAGCGTTTAAATATAAAGTGTGTTAAAATTTAAATAGGTATGAGGTATTCAAGAAATTATTTGTATTAAATTTAAATACCCATTTACAACATACATACATACAAACGTGTATACTGGTTAGAGAAAACGTGGCATCGAATACCAGCTGAGCCAAAAAAAACTTTTTTTTAATTTTTTTTAAATTTTTTTTAAATTTTTTTTTTTTAGTTTTTATTTAATATATTATTTATATTTTTATTATTATTTTTTTTTTATTTTTTTTTTTAATTTTTTTTTATTTTTTTTTTTATTTTTTTTTTGTTTTCTATTTATTATATATATTTTAATTATTTTTTTTATTTTTTTCTTTTGTTTTTTTAACATACATACGTGAATTTATAATTTTACAATGGGATGTTTTTATATATGTATGTTTTTATATGTATGTATGTACGTATTTCATATGAGATGAATGGTGATACAAACTACTGTTACTGCATGACTACACGTTGTGAAGGGTATATAAGTTTCGGCACGGCCGCGCTCTTACTTGTTTTAAATCTGGCTCAACCATTACTGATCTTCATAAGCTAACGACGCATGTAAATGATGGCTTCTATAAGCGTCAATAAGAGGGTGTCATATATACTGATTTCAGTGGGCCATTTAATAAAGTATATCACAACAATCTTCTATTACTCAATTTGGATAAACTGTGTTTTGCACCTCATCTACGAAGATGGATTCATTCTTATACATAAGATAGATTACCGTGCGTAAAGTTCAAAACAGTAATTAAAAAAAACATTTGCGTCGCTCTTGTTTCGATTTGGCTGTTTGTATATTACTATCTATCAAAATTCCCATCAAAATTCTTAACTTTAAATATCCCGAAAATTAGACTTAATTTTATATGATAATGACGCCAACTTTTCTCCAATTTTCATACTATTTCAAAGAGATGATTGCAGCCATTGCTATAACTGCTTGCAAAGCAAAAAATCACAGATACAGAATAGCAATATTACTTGACACAACGTTATATCACTTAACCACCTTGACCATTACTGTTCCACACAACAATTCCTTTTGCGAATAATGTGGAAAATAAATAAACCATTATTGTTATTCTACTTATGAGGCCTCTTGAAATCAGCAACAAATGTGCTGAAATGTTGGCAAATTATTGTGGCCAAGGTGCGAGCAATTTGTTTTGTTTATTTCACATCATATTGATGCCCATAGAGCGTGATGTTAATGATGATGTTTTTTTCTTGATAATTTCACTTTTCATTCGTGCTCTTTTCACCCGCCAACAAACGGAGTATAAAAATAAATCGTTTTTATAATTGAGCAACAATCTTTAAAATCTATAAATCTTGTTCATTGTATTTTTAATGAGATTGTAAATATTTAATAATTTAATCATTTTAAGCGTTAAAACGACATTTTTGCAAATAAAAATATATCATATATTAAGATATTAAGTAAATAATCACGAATAAATAATTTAATGAAAGAAAAAAAGTATTAAAAATGTTCAGGCGAACCGCAAATTAGCAAAGTGTTGACAGCAAATATGAAAGAATCGTCAAAGATCTCGAAAAAATGATTTACGTCTTTCTACGAAATATATTAGAGTACAAACAAAAATCTTGCAAATGAATATTTTTGAATAAAACTTCAAATTGCTTGCATACGAAAGCACAACAATTTATTTTATCTGTACTGCTTATTATTTCAGCAGTTGCAAAAAGGAGACTAATTTATTTTAATAGTAATTTTGTATACATATTTCTCCTTTGCTTACTTCTATCTTTTTCAATATTGCGTGAAAAGAAGGCATGACTAAGCTGTTTCTGGTAGGAATAAAAATTAGCTCTTATTAATGCCTTTTAGAAGCGCTCTTAAAAGATGGCACTAAGCAGTACTAAGTAAGCGATTCATAAAGCGCTTTTAGGTAATGATGATTAACGGTGTACCGCTGAAAAATATACACATTGGACTTTAAGTGATGATTTTATTATACATAAGTAATTTGATATTTAATTTGGACTCCAACACTTTGTTACATTAAAATATCTCAGCTTACTTATTCCGATCGTTCTGATTAAAATGTTAGACAGAGTTTGAAAATGTGTGGCAAATAAACCAGGCACATCAATTTGTTGTATTTTACAACACCCAACCAACCCAACCAAAGGGTAATATGCATGATTACATCATACTTAAAACAGTTTAAACTTAACTATATTATCTATATTATGTTGCAGTCATGATTCAGCAATATTCATTGTTTATTTACATTCTTTCTTGAGAGTTGGTCGTGGCCACTTAAGATATATAACTGTGCGCCTTCTCAATCTAGCTAAATTTCAGCGGTGCTGGAAAGACAATGACCAGGAAATACTTTTTCTAGGACCGGAAGTACTAAATTACTTAACCTTTTAGACAAATGACTCATTAACAGTTAAAAACTTTACACACTACTTGCACCTCCGATTAAGATCCTATTTTTTTTCACGCATACAAAATCTACTTCAATGTCTAATTGATATCCGGAAATAATCAGCAGCGTCTTATGCTATTGAACAGATCACTTCACAATAAATAAATCGGCTTTTAGAAAAAAATTTTGTTTGACGATGAGACACACTATTATTTCCACCGATTGGTAAACTAATAAAATTTCTGCAATTGGGAAAATTCAAGATATATTTACCAAGACCTCATTCCACTATGCACTATAATTTTGTTAATTCCATGACACCTTAACTTTTTCATGTGTGTGTGCTAAACACCTTAACTCCCATTTTCGCTTCCGAATTTTTACATATATATATGCAATGCTGGTTTGCTACATCCCAATATGCGAAAATTTTTCGGTAAGCAACTGTTTAGATTAACTTATATGGATTGAATACCACGTATTGCAAAGTTTAACGTTTTACACCCATTCAGTAGCGTGCATTTAACGTTGGAGTTAAATAAACTAATTTTATTTCACTTCGATATGGATGTTTAGGTTTCAGCTGCCTGAAGGACTATTCTTGCCAAATATGCTGCTTAAGTATCTTCTTCATCGATATGTTTTCGATTTTATATCAGAGTATGATGACTGTGTGTTTTTAGAACATAATAACCACTTATTGCGAAAATAATAGTAAGATGTAGACAATATGCCATACATTGACTGAAAATATCACGTTACTGTATATCTGTATACTAAGACCAAATTCTTTTACTTCAAGTGATTCAACTACTTCCAGTTTTTATCTTTGGGGTAATTTAAAGTCTAAAAAGCTAAACGAGAGACGACGCCAAGTTCTCATCTTCGAATCTGCATTTTTTAAAAATTTTAAATTAAAAAGAAAACAAGTAAGAGCACTATATTCGGCTGTGCCGAATCTTTTATACCCACCACCAGTTTTCCGTTCTTTTGTAGCTAGGGTTTTTTTCCCGAAAATTTTTGTTTCCCGGAAATGCGAGATTTATTTTTTAATATCCCGGGATCCCGCAGCAAAACAAATAAAAAGTAAATTTGTTTTTAATAAAAAAAAAATTTTTATTAAAAAGCATAGAATAGTTTATAATGTAAAAGAAACACAAAATTAATAAAGAAACTTGAATTTAAAATATAAATTGAGTAAAAATATTTTTTATTGAAAAAAATATTATTCTCTAGATACGAGATCAAATACATATGAGCCCACAAAAACAAAAATACAGGTACTTCAGCTATGAGATCAAAAATAATATCATTAGAATTCAATTTCAATATAAACATCTGCTTTCGAATCGTAGCCACCTTTTTTATTTCCCGGGATCCCGAAAAATAATCCCGGGAAATCGGAAAGATTAAATAACTCAAATTCCCGGGAAATAACCCAATTTATAGCACAAAATGTGTTTGTTTGTTATTTACAGTAATAGCTATGCAATAATCTTTTTATACTAAAATATGTTTCACTTTCTTTGTATAATTTCGATATGCTAGTAAAATGTTTTTGCAAATTTAGTCTTTCAATGAAAGTGGGCGTTAAAGTAGGCGTGTTGAAGTTGATTCTACTAATCTACTTAGAAAATTCACTGTAGTCCTTTATTATTCCAAAATCTTTATTCATAGAGAAATTATATGAATTTGAGATAAACCGTTATATGGGAGGTAGGCGTTAAAGTGTGCGTGTCATCTAAATTTTCCGGCATAACAATGACATTGACTGGTAGGATATTTGTTGCAAATTTCATCATCATACCTCCAATTTTGTCGGTTTTATGATTTCATTAACAGTAGATAACGTGAAAAGTGGTCCTAATAGTAGGCGTGTCGAAGTTGTTGTAGCCTTTCAATTAAAGTGGACGTTAGAGAAGGCGTGTTGAAGTTGTTTATACTAATAAATTTAACTAAGATGTTTTAATATAGTCCTTTATTATTCCAAAATCTTTATTCATAAAGAAATTATATGAATTTGAGATAAACCGTTATATGGGAGGTAGGCGTTAAAGTAGGCGTGTCACTTAAACTTTCCGGCGTAATAATGACATTAATAGAAGGAAATAATTAGAAAATTTCATCATTATACTTACAAATTGGTCGGTTTTATGAGCTTTTATATTTCGTTAACAGTTGATAACGAGAAATGTGGTCGTAATAGTAGGCGTGTCGAAGTTTTTGTAGTCTTTCAATGAAATTTGGCGTTAAAAAAGGCGTTTCGAAGTTGTTTCTTCTAATAAATGCAACTTAGATGTTTCAATATAGTCCTTTATTATTCCAAAATATTTATTCATAGAGAAATTATATTAATTTTGATATAAACCGTTATATGGGAGGTAGGCGTTAAAGTGGCTGTGTCACCTAAATTTTCCGGCATAACAATGACATTGACTAGAAGGATATTTGTAGCAAATTTCAATATCGTAGCTTTAATTTTTTTGGTTTTATGAGCTTTTAAATTTCATTAACAGTGGATAACGTGAAAAGTGGGCATAATAATAGGCGTGCCAAAGTTGTTGTAGTCTTTCAATGAAAGTGGGCATTAATGTAGCCGTGTTGAAGTTGTTTCTTTTAATGAATGCAACTTAGATGTTTCAATATAGTCCTTTATTATAGCAAAATCTTTATTCATAGAGAAATTATATGAATTTGAGATAAACCGTTTAATGGGAGGTAGGCGTTAAAGTGGGCGTGTCACCTAAATTTTCCAGCATAACAATGACATTGACTAGGAGGATATCTGTAGTAAATTTCATTATCGAAGCTCTAATTTTGTCGGCTTTATTAACTTTTAAATGTCATTAACAGTGAATAACGTGAAAAGTGGGCGTAATAGTAGGCGTGTCGAAATTATTTTTAATAATGAATGCAACTTAGATGCTTCAATATAGTCCTTTATTATTCTAAAATCATTATTCGTAGGGAAATTATATGAATTTGAGTTATGACGTTATATGGGAGCTGGGCGTAAAAGTGAGCGTGTCACATTTATTTTCCGTTAGAACAAAGTATTTGACAAAAAAAATATTGTGTGCAGAATTTCAGAGTCGTACATCCAATTCTGTACTTTTATGACGTTTTTGTTTTTAAATATGCCGAAAAATACACTGTGCGGTATAAATTTTCGTACATTTTGATCGATAAGTCCTTTCCTAATGCATAGATTTAATAAATTTTCAGGGAAAACTATTTTTTTGACTCAGGAAATATATATTCGAAGTTTCATGAGTCTACGTTAATGCGTTTGGACACAATTCCATTTTATTCGATGTCAGAAGGACACGGTTTTTTCGACCTACTCTTGCTTTACGAGCTATAACTCTCTTCCTAACATTCCGATTTAGCCCATTTTCAATACCAAGCAAACCTTGTCTATAAGAAAGATTCTGGGAAAATTTCAGTCTTCTAGCTTTTTCGGTGCGAACTGTATCGTGCTTTCAACAGACGGACGGACATAGCTAGATCGTCATAAAATCAAACCCCGATTCAGAATATATATACTTTAAGGGGCCTAAAATGGATATTTCGATGTGTTACAAACGGAATGACAACATGAATATACCCTCACCATTTTTTTGGTGGCGGGTATAAAAACAATATAGAAGTCTAATTGAACCCGGTCCACATTGCTAAAAAAAACGATTTTGTATTTCATTAATTTTAAGATAAATTCTGATATCTTTTTTTTTTTAGAACAAATCAATAGTTTATTGTTGTACGTACAATTTTTTGATTTCTCTTTCTATTGTGATCATTTATTTCTTACCATCCTTCTACTACCTTCTAAATATCATTTCATTTACTATTTTTCCATCTTCGGTTACCAATTAAATACCATCTCTCTATAACAAATTTTATTAAAATCCATCCTTTAGTTTTTAAGGCATTCGCGTACAGAATATAGAAATAGGCGGACAAAATCGTTGACTATATATGCAAACCTCTATCAAAATTTTAAAAAAATATTTCATGTTCAGACATAGTTTTTATACCGTTCACCTGTGGTGCACAAGGGTATATATAGCTTTGTCATTCCGTTTGTAATTTCTACAATTTTCATTTCCGACCCCATAAAGTATATATTTTCTGAAAGCTTATGAATAGACCTGACCGTCTGTCCGTCTATCCGTCTGCCCGTCTGTCCGTGTGTTGGTTGAAATCAACTTTTAGAAGCAACTATATGTTCCTCAGATCTGTATATGGTATCAATCTCTTGGAAATATCCAGGAATGAATCGCTATTAAAATTCAGCACAATCGCCCCATAACTTTCTGAGATATGAGCAAAAAACCACGACCACCTCGTTTTTTTTCACAATTACAACAACAACATACATACATACATGTAAAAAAAATACCAAACAAAAAAAATTAAAAAAAAAATATTAAAAATAAGAAAAAAATAATAAAAAAAACTACAAAAAAAAAATTTTAAAAAAATTAAAAAAAACAATTTAAAAAAATTTAAAAAAAATATAAAAAAAATAATATATTAAATAAAATAACATTTTTTTGGCTCAGCTGGGATTCCATGCCACATTTATTCTAACGTGTACGTATGCACGTATTTTATATGGGATGAATGCTGATACAAACAATTGTTATTGCATGACTACACGTTGTGATACTGTTACTTGTTTGCAATTTTATTATAAGTATAAATTAATAGTGTTTTTATAAAAATTTTGTTCACCTAACCATTTAATAGAACTAAACGTCCATCTATTTACTGTTTAGTCTAGCAAATGCTTAATAACATTTAACATTCTCTGGCAATTATCTTCTAAACTCATATCACCTGTGATCATCATTGAATGACAAATTATTTAATTTTTATTACGACAAAAAATCAATAAATATTCGCCCTATTTTCGGGGTGCAATTTTAATTTTATATTGTTATTATAACGTGTATTACTTTTAAAACAAATTTGTGTTTATTATTGAAATTTCATACATACATTTCAATTAGTATCAAAAGAAAAACACAAAACAATGGGTGTATGCCAGGGTTGCAAAAGTTGGTACAATTGTACTATTCGTGGTACAATTTAAACCTCAAAAGTACAATGGTACACCAATTACCCATTTAGTACAATTTACTAACTTTCTCAGTTTGTGTTTTTTTTTTATAGAATTTCCCTAGTTTATCGTCTTGATTGATTTACGATGGTAACTCATTGTTGCTATAATTGCTTTGTGATTAATTGTTAGCATTCACCTGTTTATTTTCAAACAACTTTTAGACTTTTTATGTAATCTATTTTATGTTTAAATATGTACATATATATGTATACATATATCTTAGTGCAGTTTCTTTTTTTTAAAGAAATACTTTTATAAGTGAATTTTTAAGTACAAATGTTAATTTTAATATTACAAAAATGAATTTTTATGTACAATTTTATGTATGTTTATGTTTTTTTTCTGGCTTTTATTTAAAATAAAAAATATTAAAAAAAATTTTAAAATAAAATTTTTTGGTACAATTGGGGTCGAAAAGTACAATTTTATGAGCTTCTTGGTACAATTTTGATGTTCTCATTTTGCAACACTGGTGTATGCTAAAGACGCGGTGGTTATAAAAACGAAAAACTGGTGCGCATGTGCGACGTCTGTTAACACAGACATTTATTGATGTTATTCCTCAAGTTACTGACACACAATTATTACTGAATGAAACCGAACAAAACATTTAATAAACAAAAGAAAGAGAGAGAGAGA
Organism: Phyto melanocephala; assembly: GCA_941918925.1. Taxonomy (NCBI): domain Eukaryota; kingdom Metazoa; phylum Arthropoda; class Insecta; order Diptera; family Rhinophoridae; genus Phyto; species Phyto melanocephala. The sequence continues at coordinate 60,302,114 of OW799236.1, forward strand.
GCGAAAAAAATTGAAATATTTACTGAGAAACACCCTCCGGTTAAAAACAAATGTCGATTAAAGATAATATTACACAAAGGGCAAACAATTGCGCGCCCTTTAGCACTTGTGCGCTGATTAACCAAGTCACTTAACAGCAGTAGTAGTGGAATGTTATTCATACACTACTTTTATGATGCACCTTGCTGTCACACAGTACATACACTGGGCATACAGACACTTGTCATAATTTAACGGTTAAAGATTACGAAAGCAACAGATCGAGCCACAGTTAAACGGGAAAAAAGAAAAATATGCGCCAAAATATTGGAATAATTCCTTATAAAAGAAGAAGGCCTGTGTTGCCATTAATGGTGTATTGTACATACATACATACATTGATCATATTTTCAGCGGCAACAGTTGCCCGCTTTATGCACTTGTACCGTACCACTAAATGTGGTAGCATGCAAATGTTATCTGCTTGCAGCAGTTAAAGGAATTGGATCAATGAAATTGAATTGAGTGTAAATACCAGTGAACACCTTGTGAGCTGAGGATGTTGTAACAATGACAATCATTGTTGTTGTCGGTGGTTTTCTCTTTTTTTATACCAGCATAATTTACCATGACTTTTTTTTGTGGCTGCCACAAACATTTTATTTTGACTGAAGTTTACAACAATAGTTTTGAAACACACACATGCATATGTTGTATGTAAGTATGTGTGTGTATACGTCTTTCGTTGAGTAAAAGAAATATGTAAACAATTTAAGATTGGCAGGCGAGTAATGAATGTAATTAATTTCATCTGCAACTTCTACCCTTTTTTAAGATAACAAAAATAAGAAAGCTAAAGAAGAAGCATAAAGAGAACATTGGAGAACAACATTTATCCGAAAAAAAAAGATGCTGACAATTAATGACTTACAAAATTATTTTTAACGTTTTTTTTATATTTGAAATAATTAAGGTGACCACATTGGTATATTATAAATCTTAAATGATTTGGTGTTTGGAAGGAAATCTTGGAAATGTTATATATCTTATATTATTAGTGTATCTTTTTGGAATGGCTTTCCATACTTGCGCCTTTCCTAACTCCATATTCATGTGAACCTGGGAAATCTCTGAAGTTTCAATTGCCGTAAATGTTTGATTTTCTTTAAGAAAAAAAATTTACGAAACTTTTATTTGTTAAAAAGAAACTTATGGAATACTAATTCTTACAACTTTTTTGTCACTAACTCGAACATATAGCGTCTCTCTCTTACATATATGTATGTTAGACCTGCATTCACGTGGTGTATCTTGTCGCTAAACAGATAATGTTATGATGACTGACGGCGATCGGTATAACTAGAAATTCCCATTATCACCTGCGTTTCTATAAGCATACTGGCAATCCCTAATTTAGAATCAAATATATAAAAGGTCTTTCATTAAACGCTGCATATATTTAAATAAAAATATATTTGTGCGTGAGAAATCATTAAAATTGTTTATTCATATAAAATGCCTATCGCTGCAGGTTCGCTCACTGGCTCACATCAGAAAAATTAATTTTTTCATGACTTTGGCTTATAAATTAGTTTAAATGTAATCAATGGCATGAGTTATATTGGCTTTGAGGCCGCTGTATTGTGCAAATTATTTGCAAAGACCTGTGGCATATAAATACCTCACAAATCGTAATATGACGTCATCAAAACAAACCTTAACAATACTCAATGTTGTATAAGCTATGTGGCATGTAACGTTGATCAGTTGAAACGACATTTAAATGGTGTCTCAATACGAATGCACTTTTTCAGTCTAAAATAAAATCATTTGGGATAATTTTGATTTTTATACCCTTCACACAGTGAAAAAGGGTATATATAGGTTTGTCATTCCGTGTGAAATTTCTACAATTTTCATTTCCGACCCATAAAGAATATATTTTCTGAAAGCTTATGAATAGGGGAGTCGATTAAGCTCTGTCAGTCTGTCCGTGTGTATGTTGAAAGCAACTTTTTGAACACCCCGACATCGCTTGGACCCGCGTGAGGTATTAAAATATCAGAAATATTTGGAAGTAGATCGGTATTGAAAATCAGAAACATCGGTACATAAACAACTGAGATATGAGCTAAAACCCACGACCACCTCGATTTTTTTTTCACAAAAACCACATTACAACAACAGCATACATACATACAAACGTGTATACTGGTTAGAGAAAACGTGGCATCGAATATTTTTTTATTTAATATATTATTTATATTTTTAGTATTATTTTTTTTAAATTTTTTTTATTTTTTTAATGTTTTTTTATTTATTTTTTTTTGTTTTATATTTATTATATATATTTTAATAATTTTTTTTAAATTTTTTTTTAAATTTTTTTTTATTTTTTGTTTTTTAACATACATACGTGAATTTATAATTTTACAATGGGATGTTTTTATATATGTATGTTTTTATATGTATGTACGTATTTCATATGGGAACTCTGTTATTGCATGACTACACGTTGTAAAGGGTATATAAGATTCGGCACGGCCGAATATAGCGCTCTTACTTGTTTTTATTGGATTCTAAAGAGACATGCTCCTATTAGGTATTGAGTAAAATATCCGTAAATGGCTTCAATGTTCTGATGACAGGCTATTACTCTTTTTTTATGAAATTTTCCATAACTTCTTCACAGAGATGTGGCTGTATCTAATAAATGAAGAATTAGATCTTGAATTCGAACTCAGGTATTGTTTTTACTTACTGTCCAAAAACAACCCAGTTTCTTCAAAATGTTAAGCTAATTTTCGAATGGTTGTCACATTAGGTGCACCTTGATGACTGAAAATTCTTTGAAGATTGCATTGGGGCTTAGCATAACTTTTTGTATTAAGTTTTCGCATTTATATCGCGTTGTTTTTCTAGGGAGTTTCATTTTTAATAATCGGAATAAACATACTTATGTAATAGCTGCCAATTTTCAGAGTTGCAACTTGCACAAAAAATTACACTAAATTTAAAAAGAGCATTCTTAATTATACACCCTTTAATTGGTGTTTTTATCATCCAACTTATGTCGAAGATGGACTGGCCAACGTGGCCAGCTCAAAATTTACACAAAACTGTGACTGTTTAGTAATGTATTTTACGATATTGCATCATTACTTAATCGGTATGGTTCTACAGTTTTGTTGAAGTACCCATTCATTCAGAAATTGACCTGATTGCTGAAGATAATTTTTTCATTAAAATTTTGTCATCTGTACATGTTGTTGAATAGTTAACCATATATAATGATTTAACAAAACAAACTATTCAACAGATAGTCATAAACACCTGACCACCTTTATTTTTACACAATTTAATACAACGATCTGCAGCAGTCAGCCATTCGGCCAATCTTTAAGTGGTTATAAAAATGTTTTATGACCTTAATTAAAAACTACTTTTGCATTGGAGGCGCGTATGCTCTTCGGTGTCTTATCGCTGTTTTTGGCTTTTTATACCCTTCACACAGTGAAAAAGGGTATATATAGGTTTGTCATTCCGTGTGAAATTTCTACAATTTTGATTTCCGACCCCATAAAGTACATACATTTTTTCTGAAAGCTTATGAATAGGGAAGTCGATTAAGCTCTGTCAGTATGACCGTCTGTCCGTGTGTATGTTGAAATCAACTTTTTGAAGCCCCCCGACATCGCTTGGGTGAGGTATTAAAATATCAGAAATATTCGGGAGTAGATCGGTATTGAAAATCAGAAACATCGGTACATAAACAACTGAGATATGAGCAAAAACCCACGACCACCTCGATTTTTTTTTCACAAAAACAACATTACAACAACAACATACATACATACAAACGTGTATACTGGTTAGAGAAAACGTGTAATTGAATCCCAGCTGAGCCAAAAAAAAATTTTTTATATATTTTTTTTAATTTTTTTTTTAATTTTTTTTTTTATTTTTTTTTTATTTTTTAATTAATATATTATTTATATTTTTATTATTATTTTTTTTTAATTTTTTTTTTAAATATTTTGTTTTTATTTTTTTTTGTTTCATATTTATTATATATATTTTAATAATTTTTTAAATTTTTTTTTTTTTTTAAATTTTTTTTTTAAATTTTTTTTTTTTAATTTTTTTTTTAAATTTTTTTTTAAATTTTTTTTTATTTTTTTTTTAAAATAAAAAATTAAATTTATAATTTTACAATGTGGATGTTTTTATATATGTATGGTTTTTATATGTTTGTACGTATATCATATGGAATGGTGATACAAACTACTGTTATTGCATGACTACACGGTGTGAAGGGTATATAAGATTCGGCACGGCCGAATATAGCGCTCTTACTTGTTTTTCGTAGTTTTTGTTAAAATCGTACTCGTTTTTTATTAAATGTTTAAGTTCAAAATTGGTTTTTCGTTAATAAATTTTAACATATTATTTAAAATTTTTTTTTTTAATTTTATCCTAAAACATACATTGAACTAACCACTAAATACCATGTTAGTCTAAGGCAGCGATTCTTACAAACTTTGACATAACGAACACTTTAAATTATTTAAACACGGGTTATTAAGTTTCGAATTGTTTAAAAAACATTAAACATTATTTTAAATATTTACAAAATAATTTGATATATAAATCTTCCTAGTTTCTTTAAGATTTTAAAAATATGATTATAAAAAAATCAAAACATATTAAACAAACTGTTGGAACATTACCCTTATGGATCTTGTAGTACCGATGGAGAACAACTGGTTTATGTTATGCGGAGAATGCTTATGCATTGTTAATGAATTAGTTAATAATGTTATAAATATTTATGTTAATTTTATTTTAACAATTCGCTTTATGTATGATTAAGGATCTCAAATTATCTGTCAGGATTTTAGTATTATTTTATTAAATTTATTATTTTCAATTCTCCGAAAAAATTATTGCCTTTAAAGCCACTCACAAAAATATCTGTAAGCAGGTGATTTTTTGTGAAATTAATTTTTGTTGCATTTGCAAATCATTCATTAAAAATATTAGTCTTACAGGGGTCTTAAATTTAATAAATGTATTTAATTTATGATATTTTTGATGATCGAGCTGAATTGTTTTGTTTACATTTCTAATGAAATGGTCTAAGAAAACATATAAACTCTTACTTATAAATATATTTATCGGCATAAGCTTTCAAGAAACTTTAAAAGTTAAAGTGTTTGTATTAAAATTTTTTACCGAAATGTAAGAAAACTCTAGAATATAAAATAACAAATAATACAGTATTGGCATTACGTTTTTTCAATAAACTATTCTGATTATATGTGAACAATGCTTTAATGTTTTTTTTTTTATTTGTTGTTATTCTTGAGATTTCGTAATATATATTTTATTTAAATTCTTTTTAAAAAACTATTACAATCTGAACTATCTCGATAATGATATATTATGTCAGATTTGCCTGGAACTTTTATTAAGTCATTAGAATTTTAAAATCTCTCCGTAAGCAAATTTATTCCTGAAAATTTTGATTAAATTTGCTTTATTGAAAATTTTAACATTGTTAAAATACCATAATCTTTTAAAACCATTTCACACGTGCATATGTACATATATACTGAGTGTGGAGATTTAGATGGAGAAAATAGAAACAATACTTTTAGAAGTTTGCCAGTCGTATGACTATTTTTAGAAAACTTTCTCAACAGTTCAATAATATTTTCTTATATTCATTATTTTGAAAATGAGTTTGATATACATACTTATATTTTATTTAAAAATTTTCGTATAAAATTTTCCTTCGTTAGATCTCAAATACATTTTTTACATTTATTAATTTTATTAGAGTTCTGTTTTTACATAGATACACAAAAAAAAATCGATCTGAAAAAAGGCTCCAATATTAATTAAAAGATGTTTTAGAACAAGCAAAAGTTCTATATCCGGCCATGCCGAATCTTATAATACACTTCATTCTTTATGTACATATGTTTAATTACCTCATAGTTTTCCGATGCTATCTTAGAATTTGAAGTTCTACACATTTAGCTGTATTCTACTAGGCAAGCCCGCTAATTTGATACCCATATTGAAGAGGTTAAGAAAAATATGTATATTCGTTATTTGTTTCTGACGTCACCTTGGATTTTACATTCTATTATTGAGTTTATGTATTTATGATTAAAAAAAAATATATAAGAAAATTATATAAAAAATATGTATATAAAGAAAATAAAAAAAATAAAAATAAATTTTTTTGGTTCAACTGGAATTTGATGCCACGTTCACTCCGAAGTATGTATGTATGTATGTATGTATGTATGTATGTATGTATGTATGTATGTATGTATGTATGTATGTATGTATGTATGTATGTATGTATGTATGTATGTATGTATGTATGTATGTATGTATGTATGTATGTATGTATGTATGTATGTATGTATGTATGTATGTACGTATATATGTATGTATGTATGTATGTATGTATGTATGTATGTATGTATGTATGTATGTATGTATGTATGTATGTGTGTGTGTATGTATGTATGTATGTATGTATGTATGTATGTTTTTTTTTTTTTTTTTTTTTTTTTTTTTTTTTTTATTTAACGAGGTGAAATCATCGAAAGACTCTGGCTCCCTAAATGCCAGGAGTGCGAGACTTTAACCCGCTAAAACACCCCGATACGCCAACCCACACGTCCCCGTGGAACTACCGCATAGTTTTCCGTCACAGGGTGGGAAAGGCATTTCAACCCGCGCTAAGTCGTATTGATTCTGTTTCGAATCCTTTCTAACCTACGAAGTTCCACAAGAACCAATTTCGCAAAGTTACATACATGCTCCCAATTACTCACAGAAAACAGCATAGCCCGCACTATATTATCGGGCCTTATGCCGTAGCCTATCATCGTCTGTAAGTTCGCCCTCCAATTCTCAAAACGTGGACAGATGAAAAAGACATGTCTGGCATCTTCCACAACGTCTTCACCACAACTCGGACAGAACGGATTACTGTCATGTCCAAAGCGATATAGATACGACCTAAAGCAGCCATGTCCACTCAATAACTGAGTGATATAATAGTTCAGGTCGCCGTGTCCCCTATCGAGCCATGTCACTATGTCAGGTATCAGTAAGTACGTCCATCTCCCCTTACCCGTAACCGTCCAACGCAACTGCCATCTGACAATGCGTTCTTCCCTTGTAGCAGCTGTGGCCTCCAAATCAATTGGTAACATACCCGCAATGACAAATGCTGCCTCATCCGACACTGTCCGGTATGCACTACACACTCGAAGGGCTGCCAGCCTATACGCAGGCGTAATAAGATTCACATATGAACCAAACCGCAACGCATTTGACCAGACAGGATATGCATACAAGATAATGCTCCTAACAACGCTCGTTATCAGCTTCCTCTGGAGATATTTAGGGCCTCAGGTATTTGGCATAATACGCGAGAGCGCAGAGCAGGTTCTCGATGCCTTTGCACTTATGTATCGTAGGTGATCGAAAAAGGATAAGCGAGTATCAATTACTACACCAAGATATTTAAGGTAGGGCTTTGTCTCCATGTTGCACATGCCAACGTGGAAGTTCATGGTTTCCCTCACTTTGCGGCTGCTTATCAAAACCGCTTCCGTCTTATGGTCAGCAAGATTCAAGCCCATTGACCTGAGATAATCTCCGACAATTCGTATACTAGCATCCACAATCGTCTCTGCCTCTGCGAGTTCCTTCGCAACACAAACAAGTGCTATATCATCCGCATAGCCAATTATCTTCACATTTGCAGGTAAATCCAATCTCAATACACCATCGTACATCACATTCCATAGCAATGGTCCCAGCACTGATCCTTGTGGTACTCCTCCAGTGACTTTATACCTCTTCATACCTGTGTCGGTATCATACATCAAAAGCCTATTACGAAAATAGTCCTGAATAATGGCCAGTAGGTATCGGGGGATATTCAGTCGAGACAAAGCGTCTACAATCTTCTCCCAGTTCGCTGTATTAAAGGCATTCTTGACGTCCAATGTTACAATAACACAGTATTTCTTTGTACCTTTTTTCCATCTCTTTCCTTCGATAGCCTGTGCTGCAGTTTTTACAACCACATTAATGGCATCGACAGTAGATTTAGCTTTCCTAAAGCCAAATTGGTTAACGGACAACCCACCTACGGCATCAATGTAAGATTCCAGTCTGTTACATACTATCCTCTCTAACAACTTTCCACAAGTGTCTATCATGCATAGTGGACGATAAGAGGAGGGTTCATCCAGGGGCTTATTATCCTTTGGTAGTAGGACCAATTTTTGCCTCTTCCATATTGATGGAAAAACTCCTTGACTCAAACACGAGTTTATCACCTTAACAAATTGATCCGGGCAACATTTAACGGCTTCCTTTAATGCGACATTAGGGATACAATCCAATCCCGGTGTCTTATTATCTTTGAATCTTAACACAGCTGCTTCTATCTCGGGTGTTGTCACCTGAGGAAAATGGAATATTTCATCAAGGAGACTATTTTCCCACGAAGACGTTTCCTGATATGGAAAAAGCTGCTGAACGATGCGGTTTAGGATCGACTCCTCCTTAGGTGGTGCTGTACTTAAACACTTCAGCCTCTTAATTACCAGTTTATAGGCAAGACCCCACGGGTTATTTTCAACATCATCACATATATCAAGAAAGCATTTGCGCTTGCTTTTACGAATTGCTAGCTTTAAGGCTCTCCTTTTCATTCTAAAAATCTGCTGATGTAGTCTGTTATCAGATGTACCTCTCGACCTTGTGTATAGCCTTCTTGCACGTATACAATCTACCCGCAAGGTAGCAATTTCATTGTTCCACCAGTATACTGGATGTTTGTTTGCCGATTTTTTCCTTTCAACCATCGATGCATTACACGCTCGTGTTATCTGGTTCATCAACTCACCCGTCATGACTTCCGCTGGACCATCTAGTGTCATTCCCTCCATTACAATTGAAAAAACATCCTTATCAAACGTATTTGTCTTCCAGCCTGTCAAACTCCGTGTATGTGTATTCACACGTGGTCGTTTACGTGTCACCTCTATGATTATAGCTTTGTGGTCACTATGTGTATATTGATCAGATATACCCCAATTTACCCGGCCCACAATGCTTCTACTGGCAAACGTGATGTCAATAGTCGATTCTCCAACGCCACTACTGAACGTGTGTTCGTCGCAAGAATTCATCAATACGACATCTAAGACGGAAAATGTCTCCAGAAGTATTCTGCCTCTTGCGTTGGTCCATGGACAGCCCCACTCCGTAGACCAAGCATTAAAATCACCAGCTATCAGCACGGGATTTCTAGTGGTTGCATCGGAAGCAATGTTATCAATTATAGCCTGGAACTGTTCCACTGAATATCTCGGTGGAATATAACAGCTATATAACGTAATACCGGAAACTGTCGCCCGAGTATATCCACACTGTCGTGACGTATTAAGCATCGTTACACCACTAATCGACCAGATTGCCGATGTGTCTGAACTATCAGACACCCAGTTTGAGGACTCCACACATTGATATGGTTCACTAAGTAGCGCAACATCCACATTTAATTCACGAACACTTTGTTTGAGCAGCTCTTGAGCGGCTCGACAGTGATTGAGATTAAGCTGTAGTATCCTATTCATTTTCGCAATCTAATTTCCCGGACTGCTTTCCTGTAGTACGGGCAGATAACACATCCTGTAACGTGGTCACTTTTCCCGTTTAGCGCCGTGCTCTTACAGAGCATGCATGAGGGCTTGTTTTTACACGTTTTGATCTTATGTCCCGCTTCGCCACATTGGAGACATTTATCAGAGTGATCATGCTGGCTCCTGCATTTAGACGCATTATGTCCAAATTCCATGCACCTAAAGCATCTTCTCGGCGTAAGTTTCTCGCGTATTCTACAAACCACCCATCCGATACGGACTTTTCCAACTTTCAGCAATCGGTCCGCCAAACCAGCGCTTAGACCAATAACAGCAGTTTGTGTGCCCCCATAGGCCTTTCTCATTGATTTTATCGTCGACTTCTGTAACAATTTAAAATCATCAGACACGTTCACCAAGGCCGTCAAAACGTCGTCTGTGGTTGTCACCTCATCTATATCTTTAATTTCCAAAAATATCTCATGCGTCAGAGCACGCACTTCCGCAGCTTTTCCCAGCACTTCCTCTATCGTCTGCCTAAATTCACCTGTGTTTTGATGAGCAGGTTTATCAAGCTCCAGTAGTAATTCACCTTTCGCAGTTTTCCTGATAGTCCTTACATTTTGACCGAGGATATCCAATTTAGGGTCGCTTTTAACTTTCCTAAGTATGTCAGCATATGACTCATTTCCACATGTTTGAATAACCAGAGCATCAGGTCTTGTCGTTTTCCTCCCACTCTTGGCCTTTCTACGTACCGTTACCCAGTCAGAGCTCTTTTCGGCTTCTACTCTTTTCCCATTCTCTGCGTCAGTCGGTTTGTCATCTGACAACGCAGCATAAGTTGGCTCATCATTTCCGTTCACTTTCCTCTGAATGCCATTCTTCCTCCTTTTTGGTAAGCTCCCCTTTGGACTTATATTTGAGTTTTCTCTTTTCCTTTTCGGTGTAACGGATTGTGGTTGCATTGGTTTATCCACTTTATCAGTTTGCGTTTCTGTATTTAGCAGGACAGGTTTAGGACAAGTAACGGGTGTACTATTCAGCTCAGCAGACATCCGCAAGAATATAGCCTGTATCTGATTGGACAATAAAACAATGTCCCTATGTATATTTGACTTGGTTTTAAGAAAAGCTACCAAATCACTTATTTTTGCCCCAAGCTTTTCGACACTATTTCCCTGTAGTTTTACACTATCAACTGATGGTTTATTAACTACAGTTGTTGGTGGCGATCTCATGATCACCGGTTTCCTCATGAATGGGTTCACCGAACCCGCACTGTTCATTTCCCTTTCTTCTCCATTCTTGTTATCACTCTTGTGTTCATTCTTTCCATTATTTTTCATATCTTATGGGTCTCAACTCAAAGCCGCTATCTCCGTTCGATGTGCAGTCACGTTAAAAAACCCCATGGTTATCTATGCATGCAGGGAGGCCATGCGAGGGTTGACATGATATCCTTATGAGACACCATGCCAGTGCCAGGTCCGTGTTAGTCGGGAAACTGCATCCGAGCCTGCACCACCAACCTAATGGTGACAAACATTGAGCGCACTTTGAGACTCGCTAGGTTTTAATAAGACGGAGGCGGTTGTGACATTAGCCTATGAGCCATTTCGGAGGAATTTCACTTCCACTTACTGAAGTCATAGAATATCACAGCCGTCGGCCCAGGGTACATCAAATCCAAATAGTAGTTCCAGTTATACCATTATTAAGACCGTACTGGTCTTGGTCTTAATGCCTTACGGCGGGGGTTCGCAACTAGAGGAAACCACGGAGTCGTCACTCTCCTAACTACGCCTCTCTTGAGGGTACCTCATGTGGTTGGATGCATAGTTACGAGCGACATCCACTCGCCCTTACACAGGACTTCACAGAGCACTTGTACCTTTTTGATACGCTCTCCGCACCTGCCAAACTAGGGTTCGCGGGGTCGTTAATCCCGTTATTCTCAGTTGAGAATACCCTTGCGATAATGTATGTATGTATGTATGTATGTATGTATGTATGTATGTATGTATGTATGTATGTATATATGTATGTATGTTCTTTTTTTTTAACGAGGTGAAAACATCGAAAGACTCTGGCTCCTTAAATGCCAGGAGTGCGAAGCTTAAACTCGCTAAAACACCTCGATACGCTAACCCACACCTCTCCGTGGAACTACCGCAAAGCTTTCCGTCACAGGGTGGGAAGGGTATTTCAACCCGCGCTAAGTCGTACTGATTCTGCTTCGAATCCATTTCGCAAAGTTACATGCATGCCCCCAATTACTCATAGAAAACAGCATAGCCTGCTCTATATTATCGGGCCTTATACCGTAGCCTATCATTGCCTGTAAGCATAGTACGCAAAAAATTATGTTTGCGAATACAATTTCATTTTTTTCTCTCGTTTTTTGAATTATGCTCTGAATTAAAAAAAGATAAAAGTTGCGAGACAAATTCTATTGAGGATTTTTATGTTTTTTTATTCTTTTCGCAAATAAAATACATATTTTTTTCTTTATTTAATTCGTTTGCAATACAAATTTTATTATTTAAATTTGCCGTTTTGCATTCCTCTCACAAATTAAATATATTTCATTCCAAGCAAAATAGGATCAAAATCGAATAATTTGTTTCAAAAATTACGTCTTTTTATTTGTTTTTGTTTGTGCTATGAAAAAAATCTTAACATTAAATAATGTACAGTAGCAGCCATAATAATTTAAACAACACACAATGCAACAGATTGGATTTTGCTTATATGTATATAAGTAGCTGTATCGTATATAAATATTATATTTTATATATATGCATGTACATATATAATATTTTTATGATCACAAATTTAATTATAATTGATTTAAAAATGCGGGCAAGAAAAACAACTTTATAGGTCTAAAAAAATAATTAGGCATTTATATAAAAGGGTAAAGTCTTAAAAGGATATGCGTATTAGCAAAATACATATATACCTGAAAATGTAAACAGAAAATTCATTATATTCCTAATTTTTTTTTTACTCAGTAAAGTAAAAATCCTTGTTTGTCTTAAATTCAAATTCGGTATAAAAGCTACGTTATATATAAACATATGTCAAGCGCCTATAGGTAAAAAGTTGTGTGTCACACTGTACCCAATGCCTCTTTTAACAACAACAATACCTAAAAAACAAATAGCATCAATAAAAACGTATATGCGAAAATCATCCCTTGCAAGGAATACAAGACAAAATTTTTTTAGCGCCACATAAAAGAAAATGTCTGTATAAAAAAAATATGTAATACAATCGGATTCGGTTAAGCTACCGCCGTTTAATTAAATGATTCACTTAACTGAAATTAAATATTTTTACTATTATTTTAAAGAAAATGAGTTCGCATAAGGGAAAATCAGTTTTACAACTTTTTTGTGTTTGAAGCTACAAAGTTCAATAAAGCAAACACTGCTTACGACGAAATACAATGCTACAGCAACTTTTTCTATTAATTTGTTTTAAAACAATATAAAAAGTAGACAATCTATTTAACCAAAATGGTTTCAATTTATCCAAAGTTTTTTTTTAATGAACATCTTGCATAAGCCAAATAAATAAATCCTTTAATTATCAATTTCCCTTACCCGAATCCGACTGTTTACGTGTAATGTTTGTAACAGTAGGTTTACATGATGAATTTTATGACGTCCAATTTTGGACGTCATTTTTTGTTTGGTAGCAAGCGGTGTAGAGAAGAAAGGGGGGTTAGAAAAATAGACATGGTTTCTGTTTTCATGGTTTTTTTTTAAACTTCGCTTTACACTTTTTTCTGTTCTTTCTGTTACGGTTTATTTTTATATTCTCATCAACTGGATTGTGCTTTTTGACTGATAAAAAAAAATATTAAACAGTTATTAGTTTTTTCGACATTCAAAATAAAGAAAATAAAAAATATTAAAAATATAAATTTAATAGTCTACAATACAAATTAGAAATTAGACGTCAAAAAAAACCATCGTATAAATTTGAGTAGTTTTTGGTAACAACTTCAAAAGGGAATTAAGAAAATTGGACGTCATAAAATTCATCATGTAAATTGGGTGTAAGTATGATGTTTGTGTACCGCTCATCAGTTTAAAAACCCAACACACAATAAGAAAGAATTCCGTTCATGAATGCAAGAAATACAAAAACAAAACCTACATATGAAACATTGTTTCTGCCGGCACCAAATATTCGTAATAAAATTGTGTATGCATTTAGGTATGTATTTCGCAAAAAATTAAAAAACAAGTTGCCACAAGTATGTATTTAACTAAATTTCGTTAAAATCTTCAAAGGGGAAAAAATCTGTAATAAAATTTTTTATAATAAATCCAAATAGGATTATTATCATAAAATCCTAAAAGGTAATATCTGTAGTTTTCATGGGCAACCGCGTATGTTCTTTTTTATGATTTTGAGTTAATAATGCCATATTGTTTGGTTTTAAACGCCCTTAACTTGGTTCTAAAAATTTCTGAAATAAGATGGACCCATTCCGATTTTTTTAATTACATAACAACGTAACTTCTATATATATATTCAAAAAGCGTTCAGTACTAACTCAGTATGTTGACTTACGTGCTTAATGGCAAATTATATCATTTTTTAGAAAAACACACAACCACATACGCTGTTATTTCTAAACACATTTAAAAGTCATTTTCTGATAATTTTTGAGTTTACTAGAAGTGTAGTGAGGTAATAATCTATGTTTATCAGCACACACTTTAGTTTTCGTACCACTTAGTTTATATTCGTTTTCGCTCTGATATAATTTTAAAAGATATTTGTCTGAAATTTTTATAAGAAAATTTTAAGATCTCTATTGACATGAATGGTAAAAAAAAGTTTAAAAAGTTCAATACCTAACCCGTTGTTTTATATAAAACGGTTTTATGGCTCTCCTGAAAAATTTGATTTTAAGACATACCATGCCCATGAAAACCATAGATATAATTATATTTAATCCGAATTGCTTGTTTGAAACCCGTTTATTCTTATGTTTTTTTATCACTGATCAGACATACATACAATAATTCTTTAAAATTTCATATTGCCTGGTGTTCAATACTAAATGAAATTGCCTTTAACGTATGTATTTAATATGTGTAACAAAAATTTGGGAGAAACAAAAAGTTGAAAAAACTAAAAATTAAAGTCTTTAAAATATTTTCTTTAATTCCTAAAATGGTGAAATTGTCCCCATTAACACAACAAAAATAATAAGCTACAATGGCAACGCTGCCAACTTCTCTTCAAGGAAAATAAAAATTACATTTGTGAATCGATTTTTTTTTTAATTTTTCGATTATGTTCTTTGAATGAATGATTCTTGTAAGGAATTTTAAATTTAAATTGTGGAGAGAAATTTATTTTCAATTTTTTTTTAAATTTCATTTGTCTCGCAAATTTTATTTTTAAAATTTAGAAAACAAAAAGAATTATTCGTCACAATGTGGAAAATTTAATTCATTCGAATTAATATCATTCACAAAAAATATATATTCGAATGATTTGCGTACTATGCCTGTAAGTTCGCTCTCCAATTTTCAAAACGTGGACAGTTGAAAAAGACATGTCCGGCACAACGTTTTCACCACAACTTGGACAGAACGGATTACTGTCATGTCCAAAGCGATATAGATACGACCTTATCCAGCCTTAAACCTAGATATTTAATCCACTTGCTTGTCTTAATTGTCTCAGAAAAGACCCTCATGTCTACCTCTAAAGGGGTGTGCTTCCTTGTAATGATTAGAAGTTCCGTTTTCTCCGTGGCTAGCTTAAGGTTGTGGGAATCCAGCCATAACTTCGCCTTAAGCATAACTTGGTTAAGCTTTCTCTGAGCTTCTTCCATGTTACGTGCTGCAATAACGGCCACAATGTCGTCGGCATAACCGACCAAGTAGGTGTCACCTGGCATCTCGATATGCAGGATATCATCATAACTGATATTCCACAATTCAGGGCCTAGAATCGAGCCCTGTGCTGCTCCTGCGGTAATCTGCTTTTCCCGTGTCCTCCCAGCATTTTCGTATATAAGTATAAGGTTGCTCAGGTAACTCTTTATCATCCTCATTATGTACGCTGGTGCTCTAAACCGTGTCTCCAGAGCCTCTATCATGTTGGCCCATGTTACGCTGTTGAAGGCATTTCTAACGTCAAGAGTTGCCAACAAGACAATGCGTCTTGAAAAATGGTTCCCCGTATGTGCTCGTTGGACACCCTCTATAACTTCTTCGATAGCGCCTATTGTGGACCTTCCAGTCCTAAATCCATATTGTCTCGTGGAAAGGCCTCCAGCACTTTCCACAGCCGCATGTATCCGAGGTTTAAGCAGTAGTTCAAGAAGTTTACCCGCGGTGTCAAGCATGCACAGGGGTCTATACGCTGATAGTGACTCTATGTTCCCTTTCCCCTTGCTTATCAGCACAAGTCTTTGTCTTTTCCAAACTTCTGGAAGGACACCTTCCTGTAGGCAACCATTGTACATTCTCAAAAGCATATCCGGTTTCTCTTCGGCAAGTATCTTGAGAATTTCTGCCGGAATTCCGTTCGGACCTGGCGCCTTTCTACTTTTCAATGCCGTTACAGCAATCCTTAATTCGGCAAGAGTGAATAGTGGAGGGGCTCCCTCGTTCGACTGCGGGCCGCTATTTCGTACTTCCTCGTTTGAGGGAAAAAGGGTATTCACAATATTCTCCATCGTATCCTCACCTAGATCTGGGGTTGAATAACGTGCTCCAAGCTTCCTCATGACTAGTTTATATCCTAGTTCCCAGGGATTATTGTTGAGGTCGGCTCTTAGTTCCTCTCATTTTCGCCTCTTGCTTATAAGTATGGCGACCTTTAATTCCTTTTTAGCTCTTTTGTATTCCTCAGCCTTTGTTGTTGCGGCATGTATTCGTCTGGCTCTTGTGTATCTCCTTCGAAGTTGTAGGCACGTCCGCCTTAGGTGGGCGATTTCATCATTCCACCAGTATACGGATTCCTTCCGATGCCTTCTGCCGATGGTAGGCATTGCCTCATTGCATGCCTCCTTAATAAACGTCATCGTGGAACGTACTATATTCGTAGCGTCCACAGTGTTCCTTATACCCTCATCAGCTCCTGAAATTCTGTCCAAAAATGCGTCTTTGTCCAGTCTCGCGACATTCCACCTTCGAGTGGGCGTCGAGGCATTAGGTTGTCTAGATGCTCTTCCATTTTCTACGCTGTACATAATATATTGGTGGTCACTTGCAGTGTAATCTTCCAGGACCATCCAGTTCAGTACCCTATTTGCGATTCTCTCAGAGGCCAACGTGATGTCTGGAATAGTTCCCTCGCATCCCGGTCTTCTGAAGGTAGCGGTGTTCCCCCTGTTCATGATAACTAGTCCCATTCTGGCTATCATATCCAATACCATTCTGCCTCGAGAGTTTGTCGTCCGTGATCCCCATTCGTATGCGTGGGAGTTGAAGTCCCCGCCAATTACGAGAGCACCTCCAATTTCCATACCTTTATCCTCTATGTTGTGCAGCTTCACTTGAAAGGCATCCAGTTCTTCGTTCGGTGTCAAGTAGCAGCTAAATAGTGTGAAATCTTTCGTTTTCAACCAAACAAATCCGTTTTCACATCCTTTGTCCTCTATAACTAGGCTACTACGCATCGGTATCCATATGGCTGCTGTATTGCTAGTATCGGTGATCCATGTACCACTTTTCGGCCTTCCGTATTGTTCGCTGATAACTACTATATCAGAATTATTTTCTATAATCAGTTGGTCTAGAAGAGCGTCAGCCGTCTTGCTTCTGTGCATATTGGCTTGAAGTATTCTCAT